>CM031379.1:27823671-28357359 GCA_018290095.1 Polypedilum vanderplanki | reverse complement strand
ATAAGAGACAAGTTCTAATTACAAAACGATTGTTTATTGATTAAAGAAGTGGAATAAACATTGCCTGATGATGCAGAAAGTGTATTTGTGGAATTGAAAATATTTTCGCAAAAGTTGAGCTACAACAACTAAAATTCCCGATTTTTTTGCGATTGCCCAAATTATGTTTTGTAAATTGATAATAAATTTTTAAAATTAACGACTTATTTAAATTTAAAATTTTATTTTTAGCGCATTTTTGGAACAACAATGCAGCTTATAGTTTCACTTTGGCTGGCTGGCTGGCTGGCTCACGGCTGGCTCACGGCTGATTTGTGCTATCGAGTTACTGGCGGCAATCTTAATTAGAATGTTGCCTTTGATTTCAATAATTAGAAAATTACGAATTTAAATTACTAAATTGAAAATGTAAACAACGCGAAGTAGACTGCGAAAACGATTGTAGCGCCACCAACGGTTAAAATTGGAACTTCAAATATTTTGAATATTACTCAACCGTTATTTTAAATCAATAAAATTTATAATAAGAATATTCTCTGAATTCAACATCAATTATAAACGCTTACCGTACTTTCATATATTAAATTTTATAAATATGATTACTCCTATATTTTTTATTTATTTAAAAAGTGAATCTGTTCCACAAACAAATATTATAGGTCTGTAATTTGTTAACATACACTGATCTAGGCACAAAAATGCGCTTAAGTGTCCCCCTACTACGCACGGACACTTTCCATGTCATTTTTGGTTAGGAAATTATTAAGTTTTCTAAAATTCTATTCTATTTTATGAATTTCGATCCAATGAAGCTTTCCTCTGATAAATTTTTTCTGCGTTTTACTACATAAAACCGAAAGTGAGATGAAGAATGAAATATGATAAGAATTTATTAAGCTCTTGAGAAAATTTAAACAATTTGCTCTTCCTCAACAACTCTTGAACTTAAATTGAATTTCTTGAGAGTAAAATATTTGATCTTTAACTCATACATAATTAAAAATGCCATTCCTTCATCTCATTCTTGATAAGAAATCAAATTAAACGGAAAATGACATTGTTTCCCTCGTTCTTTTTCTTTTTTCTGTTTTTTCTCACTCAAAAGCCAGTTAAACCTTCCGTCAATCTTTTTTACACTCCTTTCTGAAGGATTTAAAGAAAAATAATATTGCATTATTCTCATTTCATCTCAATCGCAAACAACATTCTATCTTTGTACTCTTCTTTCATGCTGCTCTTTCTTTAATCCATCACCACTGCCGCTCGCTTATAAAGAAGAGTGAAAAAATATATTTGCGTGTATAAAATTTCACAAAAAGGCTTCGAGTGTTTTTTTTACACTCTTTCGCTCGTTGTATTATTAAAAAATGCCAAGTGGATCTGTGTAGAGTATAATTGCCGATGGTGATGTAAACAATGGCGTAATTTCATTGAAATCATGAATAATTAATAATTTAGGAGTGATCTTGTGTAAATTCTAAAACCACAGTTGATTAATTATTGTTATAATGAAACCAGACAGACAAAGCGACTGATCCTTCTCAAGTTTGCATATAAATCTACTTTGAAAGAGTGAAAGTTTTTGGCAATAAATAAAAAGAATTTTTGTAAAGATTTAAAAATTGAAAATCTAAGCACATTTTTGTTTGTAAACAAAAGACATATTTTTAAAAGAAACTTAAAATTTATTCAATAGAAAAGCTCTATATTATATTCATTAAGGCAATATATCAACACAATTGAATTTAAAATTAAAATAATTTGAAATTCGTCACTATAAATAGTTTCAATTGAAAGTTTTTTAAGATGTAAACATTATTTTACTTCTTAGTTTTTATTCTTTATCAAAAAAGCGAACTGTATTGTATTGTCAGACGAAATAGCATAATTAGTATTTTCTTACTTCCTATAGGGAAATGAACAATTGAGTGCTTTCACATCAACGCGTTTCGCAATAAGTCATCGAGAGAGTGAGTAACGAGAAAATAAGGTTGCAGGACTCGAAAAGTTGATTGTTGGTTGAAACGTACCGGAAAAACTTTTCCTTCTTCCTCGAACTCTCATCATCCTCGCGTGTCAGTATCAAAGTGTAGTAGAAGAAAAAGAAATATATACAAATGTAAAAGTATTTCAAACCAAACTATTAGTTAACTTCCTTCATTTTCATCACTAGAGAAAGAAAAACAGCAAAAGATTGCCAAGCATTAAATTAAAACCACATACAATTTGCCTCTGACGTTAATTTAACATAGGAAAATAATAACGTGTATACATAGTCATTCACCATTTTGTTGCTTTTTATGTAAGTATCAAATATACACGATATTGATGATTTTTATTTTTATGAATGAAAATTCTTTACAATTTTTCATCTTTCCTTATTTTTATAGCAAATAGAAAACTGTCGCTGCTGTGTTGGCGAAAAATAAAAGAGGTAATGTCACTGGTCATGTGCAGCATTGCCACGAGTGGCAATGACAATAACAATAACAACAATACGAGCATCAGTAACAATAATGAAAACGATAAAAACTCTGTCACGATTTATAGGTATAATAAATGATCTTTTTACTTTTTTGTTCTTCATTACATTTTTATCACTCACATGTGTGTACGTCATTTTCTTCTGCCTTCAACTATCAAATTTCATTTTTTTTTATTTTCTTTTTTTCTTTTGACACAGATGTCCAATTGCTTCACTAGATTGCATGGAGGAATTTGCAGGACAAACACACATAGATTATGGTAAAAATTTCATCAAAATGATATAGTTTAACTTTTCGAACAATTCTAAACTCTGGCAAAATTTATATAATGAAAACAAGAAGAAACCTGAATTTAATATTCAAAGCAAATTGCTTAAATTATCGATAGAAGTTTCTTTATTTCAGAAATTCATTTTCATCATCATTATTTCCCAATTTCCTTCAATCAATTTTATGTTCAACATTTCCAATATGACTCAATAATCCTCTCTACACATATCAATCAATTACTTTCCATCTTTTTTATATCAATTTAATACTTGAAAATGATTCACCATAAAATTATCATTCATTTACATTATTAAATTTTACTTAATGAAGAAATTAATTTTATTTTCTCATGTACATTAGTGAAATTGATGAAGGTTTTTTGCTATTGAGAAAAAGAAAAAGTGATAACAAAGTACAATGTTCTCTCTCTTGAAATGTTATTGCCATCTAAAAAAGAAGAGAAAAGTTTATCAATTTCTTCGAGCGATGATAAGAAAAATCAATTGAATAAATGGCTTCTTTGAAAGAAAATTTAAATAAAGTTTTGATTTGATCGATTGAAGATTGAATGCATCATTAAATCAAACCTAAAAGTTATATAAGAGATTTATAAATTCAAAATTTCCCATAGTTTACCTTTTTACCATAGACTTAAATCGACTAATTAGAGATTCTCGGTTATATGAAACTTTTACACATACAAAGAAAATTGATTAATGAGACCTTACACAGCGGGAAAGAGAGAAAAGGAAAGGAAAAGTTTCTGACTTATTAGCTTTTTTTGCTCGTGAAAGCTTTCTTCAGCACCATATGTTGCTTGTCTATTCATGTGTATTGTTGCCACCGCTCATAACACATTGTTTATTTTGCCTAAATAAAAACTTTCTCATCGCTTTATTTGAATTTGTTTTTCATACGTCTGTGAAAGAGGTTAGTTTGAAAAGAAGAATATTAAAATGATGATATGGGTTGATAAAAAGTTTTGACTTTAAATAAATTTAGTTTGATTAATAAACTTTCTTGAAATGAGGGTAAAAGTTTTAAATTGATTTTTAACAATTTTTTAAAAACTTAAATTTTAATTTGTGACCGCTATTTTGTTAGAAATTCATAAAGTGAACTCATCATAAAGAAAAACCTTTTAGCAAGTGTGACATTTCCCATAGAAACTTATATTGTATTAATTGATGAGAACCTAAAGTAAAATTTCATCAAGTATGAGTGTGTGTGTATGTTTGGTATAAAATGATCTAATTAAGATAATTGAATGAAATGCCATGAGCCTTTGTCATCAAAAATATCCCCTTTGTGAATACAATATATTTTCTAGAGTATATTAATTCAAAAAGCAGAGTGGCATTGAGTCTATTTTTGCTTATTTATACAACAGTAGAAGCATTTTATTGGAAATTTATCCAAAATGTCTATATGTGAATACATAGATCATGCTTCATCTAAAATTCGTACAACGTGACAAGCTCACATATGTCTCTAGCACGAAGATTGTTCATTCACACCATTGTCTTCGTTTTTATAGAGTGTTAAGCTCACACACAATAGACTGAAATGTCGGTCGTTTGCTCATCCTTACGTTAACATTATCGTCATCATCATCATCATATTCATTTTGAATTATTCATGCAATTCATGTTATGTCTATCTCTCTACTCACAGGTCATCCATATAGTTATGGCATTAACTCATCAATTCGTCCCACATCAACACCGACACCCGGCCTACGCTATAAGAATCTCGGTAAAAGTGGCCTAAGATGTAGTAATGTTGGACTTGGTACTTGGTCAATATTTTCACCGCAAGTATCGAGCGAGCAGGCCGAATCGATAATAAAACTCGCTTCCGATAATGGAATAAACCTTTTTGACCTTTCTGAGGCACATTCGGGTATTCGTGCTGAAATTGAAATGGGCAAAATCATTCAGAAATATAATTGGAAAAGAACGACATATATTATTGTGACGAAAATATACTGGAGCACAAAATCAGAAGAAAGAGGTCTCTCACGAAAGCATATAATTGAAAGTGTGAAAGCGAGTTTGCAACGATTGCAAATTGACTATATTGACATTATTTTAATTCATAAAGCGGACCAAATGTGTCCAATGGAAGAAATGATACGAGCAATGAATTACATCATCAATCAAGGTATTCAGACATTTATTGTAACTTGTAATAGACTATTTTTACTCATACATACATCTTCCAAATTATCTAGGTTATTGTCTCTATTGGGGTACAGCCAAATGGAGTCATGTCGAGGTATGTATGTTTGTTTTCAGAGAAAATTGCCAAATTACTCACAATTACTTACTGCAACAAACAATATCTCATATCAATTTCTGTCTTTTGGCATTCATTTTGCAATAGATTATGGAAGCCTACAGTAACTGTCGTCAATTCAACTGTGTGACGCCGATTGTGGAACAAGCTGAATATCACATGTTTTGTCGAGAAAAAGCCGAGCTTCATTTACCAGAACTGTACAATAAAATTGGGGTAGGTTTTATGGCTTGGAGCGCAATGTCCCTGAGTATTTCCGAGAACAATGAACGCTTGATGTTTACCACAAAAGGATCACTAAAAAATAAAAGCCAAAGCTATTCATGGACCGAGGATGATCTTAACAAGGAGGTTTGTTGAATGTCTAACACAATTTTTCATTGTTGACTTTCTTTTGTTATTATTGCTACTGCTTTAACTTTCATAGGATAGAATGGATGAATCAAGAAGGCATTATGAGAAAATACGTGAATTGGGAATGTTAGCAGAAAAGTTAGGCTGTTCACTTACACAACTTTCAATTGCTTGGTCTCTTAAACATGAACCAGTACAATGTTTATTGATTGGTGCTGTCAGTGTAGAACAACTTCATCTTCATTTGCAAGCACTCCAATTACTTCCACGACTATCACCACCAGTCATGTTGGAAATTGAAAGAATACTTGACAATAAACCTGTGAGACCACTTCCGATTTCTACTCTTGCGCTTAGGTAAAGTAATTTAGAAAATTATTGTTTACATATAAAATTTAAATATTTATTCTTCATGTTTAGATGACAATCAACTGGCCCTTACTTTAGTCAAGGGCCACCATCAATTATAAGTGGAGTCAATTATTCGGGAGTTGAATCACCAAAAGATGAAAGTGTGAGTAATATATTCATAATAAAATTATCAAAATATTCTTACTTACTAATATTATCTATTATATTTAAATAGTGACAAAAACTGAACTTTACAACGATAGATTTAAGTAAAGAAAAGTCGAAAAACTCAAACAATAAAAAAACATCACAGCAGCAATTAACGAGTTCGTCTGCTCTAAACACGAAAGAATCCATTCGTGATTACAAGACTATAACAAGTTCAACATCGACAAACTTTAATAAAATTGAGGCACATTTAGAGCGTGGCGATTCAGCAGGAAATGAAAATGATTCACCAACGAATGATGATAAGAAAGGCAAGATAAAGCGTAATTCGAGTTTGATTTCATTAAAGTCAATAAACCAAAATCTGAAAGCTATGCTCAAAATCACGCGCAACGACACGAGTAGCTCCAGTGATGCTGAAGTTGGTGAAATTAACAAGAAAAAACAACAACCACCACAGTTGTTGAATCCGCCACTAATTTCAGCACCCTCGCTGCGAATTGACGATGTTGAATTTGATGAAACGAAAATGCTGTTAAACTATCCGCAATCTCCTCAACGTTATCCGTCTTCATCTGCCTCTGTGACGCCAGCTGTTACGCCGACAACATCAACAACACCATTGCTACAATATCATGAGTATGTGCCTCGTTCTGTCAGTCCATCACCATACCTCTCAATTTCACCAAGCCCACGTCGATCATCAACATCTGACATTCTCAATAAAAAACCATCAAGTGGGAATGCTTCAGGGGCAAATGTCGTTGTTGACAGCTCATCGAGAAAGTCGTTACATAGTGGCAGTCATTCAGGTTCAGGTTCAGCTCTTGTTGTTGTCGATCCTAATCTTCTGAATGTTTCTGCAACGCGCGAACGACGACCATCGACAAGTGAACTTTTACGTAAAGCAAGAGAAAGGAAAGGAAGTGAAGGTAAATTAGGCAGAAGCATTTCGAGTGGCAGTAGCATAGCACGGTGTGGTGGAAATAGGAATAGACGCTTAAGCATGGCATTTTAAGCTAATATTAAGATGAAAAATTTTTCTTTTGTTTTATGCAGATTTTTAAAATTTTGGATTAATTTTTGATATTTCAATTTTATTACATAGAAAGTTCTTGTTTTCGTAATATTTACATAAATAAGTAGAATTCTTAAAGTTATAACTTGTTCATTTTATAAATTTATCAAGTAAATCATTTGCATTGATAATTTTTAATTAATCCAAATAACTAAGTAAATTTTAATCTGCATAATGCAAAACATAATCACATAATTTTCAAAGCTTTAAGTTGATTGATTTTTGCTATTTATTAAAAATTTTTCATATTTCTTTTTCTTCCTTAACGAGTGAATAGTAAACGAGTTCTTATGCAATTAGACATTAAAGAAGAATTTAATGAAACGAAAAAGGGTTTAATTAGCTAGCTAGCATATGAAAAAAAAAATGTTTAATAACACATTGAAAAGTGAGAAAGGATGGTTCATAATGCAGATGAGTCTAAACATCTAAACACACACATACATGAGAAAGATTATCAAATTTACATTTTTCATAATAATTCATTGCGGATACATACATAATGTGAATGAGGCAAATGATTGGCATTTTAAATTAAGATGAGCGAAAATTTTAACAAATTTTCAAAGTCAGAAAATTTTTCTTTTTTACTGGTCAGAAGAGCTTTACAAAAAAAAGATATTAGGTAAAAATTTGCATTCATTTACATTGGGAAAGCGGGTAGAAGGTTGCTTGCTAAAAAGACAATGAGGCTGATTTTCCTTGAAAAATGTTTTAAAGTGAAGAAGTGCAAAGGAATGAAAAATAATCTTATTTCATGCTGCGGCAGAGATGTGAAATTCGAACGACATAAAATTATGATAACAATACTGCAAGCATTTCCTGTTTCCGACCCAACTCAGCCTCATTCTTCTTACACAAATGTACACATTGAAGAGAAAAATATGAGGATAAAATTTTCTCATAAATCAATTTCAAAACGATCTTATTTTTATCAGATAGATAGCATCAAAAATAATAATAAAAATTCATTTTCTTATAAATCGTCAGCAAAAGCTTCTTGAATGAAGCGAGAAAGAGGAGTAGGAAGTTATAACGAGATGAAAATTAAAACTTATCGGCCGATAATCTTCTTTTTCTTGCTATGGGGGAATGAATGAATTGCTTCATTTGAAAGTTTTACTTATATATAATATACTTATAGAAGAGTTTATAGTTAGTTTATTAAGATTTATAGTTATTTTTATTATCGTTGAAATTTTTATTCTAACGAGTTTCTTCAAGTTTGAATTTTTAAAAAATTACTGTTAAGGTTTTGAATTTTTGCAAAATTTTTATATTTTTTTGTTCTGCAACTTTTTTGGAGTTTTTTGAATTTTTAAATATTCCACACGTGTTGAATTTTTTTTTTTTGACAAAATTCACCAATTTCATTCATTATGAACTTTATCATCAAGAAAAAGAGCGTTTTATTTGAAGCAGAAACCATTGATATTAAGTCTCTACATCTGTACATTTTTCTCAGTCAATTTCAACAAAATGAATTTCTCCCTCGAGAATTTTACGGTTATCATGAAAAGGAAAATAAAAAGTTTTCTGGAAAAAAATCAACACAAACTTTTACTTCTTACTTTTTTGCATAAAAATGAGAGAGCGAAGAAGAGGCAAAAAAGTTTTTCTTCACAACAGTAGACTATTGACACAGTATCTTATTGATATTTCAAATAAATTCATTCTTCATATTTAAATTTCGAATAAGAAACTTTATTTTTAATGCATACCAATCTATAAATAATGAATATCATCTCATATCATCGTCATCGGCAGTAAAAAAAATACATAAATAAAAATTCTTAAACATCAATCTTGCTCAAGAAAAAAATACGAGGAAATCAAATTTCCCATCAAACATACGGCAGCTGGCTTTGTAAATATTTCTTTGTTATTATTATTACTTTCTAGATTCACTGTAAAGCAATAAACGTAAATATATAAAGAATCCATCATTAGCTCAAACAACAACAACAACAACTACATCAACCGAAATGACATATAAGTAACATACAACGCGATTTATTACGTAGAAAATTGAAAGTCAAGAGAGACAAATCCATCCATTTAAAATGAAAACAACGCAAAGATGCAAATAGACATAGATAAAGCGAAAGAGAGCAAATGATGTTGATAGATGTCCCTCCATCAAATAAAAAGCTAACTTTTAGAATTTTTTATTATCTCTCTTTCATTTTGACTTCCCTACGCGCTACTTATTGCATTTTATATAAATACACGTCGACATTGCTTGCTTGCTTTAATGTAATTTAAATTCTTCTCTATCACCATCTAATTTTTTTTCCTTCTTTTTAAAAGGAATAAAACAAATCATGTGATTTAAATGTACTTAAGTTCTCACTTTCTTTCTTTGTCACTAAATGAAATGAAAGCAAAAGAGAGAAAACCTTAAAGAAAAAGTTTATATAATAAATGTTGATGATACTTAAAAGTTTATTTGTAATTAATTACTTTATTTGTGTTCTTCTACTTGCTATGAAAGAAGTTTTTTCTCTTTAAAAAATAAATATATTTATACACTCTAAAAAAGGCTTAATAAGATTATAGAACTGACCTAGATTTGCAAGCTTTAAATAAGACAAAAAAATTCAATTAATTTTCCTACAATTATTTTTAATGGTTGAGAGAATTAAAAAATTTTTGTAGTTTAAAATGGCGATAAATTTTATTTTATCTATCTAATATTTCGATATTCTCTATCTACGATATGACAATTTATATAAAAATATATTTATTATACTTAGAAATGAAAACTGTGATTAAGCTCAAAAGAAGAATAATAATTAAAGAATAAAAATTAATTTTAAAATGAAGAATATTTACGCAAAAATCTATTGGTAAAATCACATACAATACAAATGATATAATCAAAAAATAATAATAATTCAAGAGGGATTTCATTCTAGTAGTAATAAAAGTTAAACTTTTTTCATAGTTTTTAATTTATTGAAATTGAGTTTGAAAAAGAAAATAATTTTTCTTTCTAGAATGCCACATTCACACACAAGTGCATTTTTATAGATTAGACATTAAAGCTCTTAACGATTGAGCTTTATTGTTTACTATTTCTCTCTTTAATATAGATTGTTTAGAAGATTAACAGTGAAAGAATTTTATTTTCTTTTAATTAGTACAGATAGTAGCAAAGTGAAAATCAATAGAAAACAAGTAAGGTAAAAAAATAATTTCAATCTTATGACAAGAAATACGAAGAAAAACAGCTTAGGTAGAAGAAAATTTCATTTTATCATCATAAAAAATTTCACATAGATGCACCAAGAGAAACATAATGATGCATAAATTCAATTATACATTTTAATAATCTTCTTGCTTCTATTTTACAGTCTAAGCTGATTGCTTACTCACAAATATACATCAATTTTCTTCTAATACGATTTTCGGACAATTTTCAAATATTAAAATCATTAAATTTTAATTGCTAGGAGCATAAGAGAAAAAATTTCACATTCATTTATCAAATACATGATGTGAGTGAATAAAATAATAACACTTTGGTCGCTTAAGCGGTGAAGTGAAAATATGACACCAAAAATTTAAATAAAAATAAATATAATAATAATCATGAACCTTAAATGTGAGCGAAAAATAATTACAATTAACAGAATGAAAAGCAACTGTCGTCATTTGTGCAACACGTATAGAAATTTGAATCGCAAAAAAAAGACGTATAATTTGGAAAAATTCCAATTACATATGAGAGATAATACTTAAACATACATAAATTCCCACGCAACAAGCAACATTGCGATAAAAAAATAGGAACGATTCATAAAGGAATTCATTCACATGATGATGATAAAAATTTAAAAAAAAAGATGAGAAAAAATTGTATTCATATTTAATGGAACAAATCAAATTATTTAAATAACCGAAAAAAAGCCAATGTATTCAAAAAAAAAGAGAGGTGAAAAGCAGGCTCACTATAAATAATAAAAAATATTATCTGAACAAAAATGAATTAAAATTGTTTTTATAGTTTTATGCAAATATTTGAGCACAATCGTATGATAAAAAAATTTCCAGCTTCAGAATATGAAACTGTTCGCAATTAATTCCTTTTCAGATATTTTCTTATACAATTTAAAAACATATACATGTACATATGAGAGACGTTTATGGATTCATTCCATTCCAATAATTTTTTTTTATTGTTGCTTTCATTCCTTTCAGCAATTTGGATTTGCAAAAAGGTACAGTACACATCTTCTCTCACTCACTCTCATTTTTTTCGCACAAAACAGTATAAATATTTTGAATTGCGAATTGAATCACGAGTAAATGTCAAAAGCAGAAGTCTTATCGCTATAGGACAACAACACAGTGTGAACCTAAAATTGAGCATGTGTGTGGGATTACAAAAAATACAAAATTTTATTCATTTTCATAAAAAAAGTTTTTTTTTTCATTTTTATTTTGTAACTTTTATCCAAAAAAAAATCAAGATTAAAAGCTTCTACAAATTTTCTTATTATTTTTAAACATTTCTTAAGAAAAAATTTTTATAGGAAAGGTTTATCATTTTGTAAATAAATTTGTC
Source organism: Polypedilum vanderplanki (assembly GCA_018290095.1). Lineage (NCBI taxonomy): Eukaryota > Metazoa > Arthropoda > Insecta > Diptera > Chironomidae > Polypedilum > Polypedilum vanderplanki. The sequence continues at coordinate 28,345,784 of CM031379.1, read as the reverse complement.
GAAAAAAGACTCTATATCCTTCCAACTAATGAAAAAAAATATTTTTTAAAAATTATGTCTAGAAAACTGACTTTCATTCAAAATGCACACTTATTACAACATTGTATGAAACTGATAATAAAAGTATTACTTAAGCAAGAAAATTTTGAATTTCAAATTTATAAAAGAATAAATGTTTTGCACATTCATCATAAACTATAAAATTATTGCAAATAATAAGAAAATACCAAACATTTGGTTTTTTCAACAATAAAATATTCAATGAGCGATCGATTTTTATACGTGTATATTTGCAGAATAATACAGCAATGAGTGTGTTTTATTATTTTTGGTGCACATGATTTTATTTCCATACATTTTCTCACGTTATTCAATTTTTTCGTCATTATATTAAGCATGCCGAGTACATTTTATTTTTGTCTTTACGTATAGCAACTTATATTTTGAATGTTGACGTAATAATTTTTCAGAAGAATTTTTTTAAATAACGTAAAATAGAAAAGTTCATGTCACAGCTGACCCAAACAATATTGTAAGTGTCAGTAAAGAGTAAAATTCCAAATGCCTTTGATGACTCAGTTCCATATTTATATGTGTACATACTGATTAAAGTAATAAAATTTTTCCTTATCTTTCATGACTCTGAATTTCTTTGTTGAACAAAATAATTTGTAAGTACGCAAGTAAACAAAAAAGACCATTAAAATTCCGTTTCTTTTTTGCACATATAAAGTCATTGTCGATTAAGTGTGAGCGTAACAGCATGTGATTATGAGTAATTTCACATTGCTCCTCAAATTTTTTTCCTTAATCGATTAACCCAAAACAACACAATTACTTAAGGCAGTTTTGATTGATATTTTTTTAGTTCTCATTACACATTAAATTTTATAGAATTGAAAAAAATAAAATTTTCTTGTTTATAACCTGATAAAATGAACTTATTTTGAGACACCTACAAATTATTACGTGTACAGTTATCGATATATATCTTTTAAATAATATTGTATTTTTAATCTAATTTTAACTGCTTCTAACTGATTGTTTTTTGTCAGACAAACGAACATTTAAGATCATTGATTTTACAGTGTTGTGTCATTGCACATCTCGAAGAATTTTTGCGTAATATCTTCAATTGTTGCATCCTCATTTAATTCTATGTACGTTGGTTTCTAATAGTGAATAAATAAAAAAAATTCATTCAATTAAGTTTTAATGTAGAGAAAAGATATAAAAATTCTTACCCTTTTCTCATCAGACCTCATCAGTCGCCATTCTTCGAGAATATCACAAAATTTAATATAATTTTCATTATCGTTTGTCTGTTCATATACATGGAGCAATCCTCTATAGTCATACTCTAATCCTGAATAAGTTTGTCCAAAAAGTCGCAAACCTTAAAAAAGAATAAACCGGATAATGAGATTAAAAGAATAAAAAAAAAATCCCAAAGCACGTTTCTATTGAGTACTTGAGATAAGCGTGATTTTAAGAACAAAAAAAAAGATAAACTTACTGATATGAATGCTTTTCAAGTATAGCTCTTCAGCTTGTCGATATTTTTTCATGTGATAATTATACAATGATGCCAAATGTCCAATACTAAGTCCAACTTCATAATCGTATTCGCCTAATAGATCACGTTTGATTTTTATAGCACGTTGATGCATTTCTTCAGCATCTGTATATCGCATCATTGATTGATACAATCTTCCGAGATTACCATAATGTTTCGCTGTTTGAACGTTCACTTCACCAAATGCTTCAAGAGATAGTTGCAATGCAGATTGATGTAAATCTTCTGATTCTTTCAAGAGTCCTTTATAATCTGTTGCATTTGGCGGTACCATATGATCAAGAGCAATCTCTTCAAGTATCAATGCTTTCACACGTTTCGCTGATGCAAGCATTAAATTATTAGCCGGTGCCAATTTTGACATGATGTCAATAGCATTTCCCACATATTTGCATGCAGTATTAAAATTGCCTCTTGAGTACTCGTAAACGTAGAGCGCATATGCTAAATCTTCGTATATCACAGCAACATTTAGATTTCGCTCACCAAAAATGCATGTCTTTATTTGTAATGCTTCCTAAAAGAGAAGTGAATAAACAAATAAATAAACAACAACCGTGTGTTAATAAAATTAATTAAAATTGTACATGTATAGTAGATATAAAATCTATATATTTACCATGTAAACTTCAACGCTCCGATTAATTGAATCAACATTGAGAAGAAAGAAGCCTTTATCGAGTAGTGCATCAGCATAAACATTATGATGTCTTCCGAAAGTATTTTCAGCGATTCGTACGGCACTGTTGATGAGTAAATTGGCAACTTGAAATTTTCTTTTAACCACGCAGCTTTTGGCAGCCTGTCGAAGTACATCAACAGATATTTTTTGTGGAGTGTCATGACATAAGAATTCAAGTGCTTTTACAGCCCACTTGTAGCTTATGTCATATTCTGAGCGACTAAAGTGCAACATTGAAAGTTCATTATAGAAATTTGCTAGTAGACTATTTGGAACGCCAGCGGTTGTAGTTGTTGACATGTTGTTTTCGATAAAAATCTGTCCAGAACTGTACATGCTTTGAATTTGTTCAATAAGACTGAGTGCCTGTGTGGTTGTTATGGAAGCATCTTTATAGCAACAGAATAGTGCTTGTGCATGCAACAACTTTTGAAGGCAATTGAGAAGAAGTAATAATTTACGATAGTCATCATCTAATTCCTGAATCAACGAGCGTGTCATTTGTAGTACTTTTAAGCTATCTTCTAGCCATCCACATTCATATAGAAAACTTCCTAATCGCATTCCCTTATCAATTTCTTTAAAATAACTCCGACTTGTGTTGATATTAAGATACACATCATTATTTGATGCTCCGTTGCATTCGTTAAAATCATCATTTAGCGAAACTAACTTTTCGTTATTTTGAAAAAGAATTTGTTCGCTAAGAAGGAATTTTGTACGTTGAACATAAACGCGCTGAAGCTCTGATGCCAATGGCTTGTCGTTTTTCATCATAAGCTAAAAATAAAAAAGCAAATCGTGTTATTTATTCTCTCTTTTTTGTTAAACGAATGTGAGCAGTAACTATGACTATGATAAGTTTCGAAAAGCAATGAAGGGGAAAATAGTCAAAACATGACGAAAAAATATTTTGCCTTTATGAGTTCATTAACATAATAATCATGGTATAGTAGTAAGCAAAAGAAACACACACTGTCATGTATAATGAAAAAGTATGCTATACTCATCAAGTGTATGGCGTGGTAAAAAAAATGCATCAGCTGATTTTTTCATTTCACTTACCTTGAATACTTTAAACATATTGTCGCGTATTGATGGATAGCGTATCAGCTTACAAAAAAGATTGACGTCACTCAATTCGGATAGTAGTGCATCTTGCAGAATATAATTTTCCGCCATCTATTTTTTTATGCGCGCAAGCATATATATATATAGAATGAAATAATTAGACAATACATTATTAGTTATACTATAGAAATCTCTTTTGCTAATTTGCATAAGAGACGAGCAACGATACGACAACGACGATGGTAACAAAAAAAATTAAATTGCATATCATAAATGCACTTTTTATAGCACAAGCACTTTCATCCAGCCAGCCAACCGACTTTTAATAATTTTCTCTCTGTCTCTTGCTCTCAACTGTTTCATTCTTTAACCTTCTTTCGCGTTGGCTGACTGACTAAATAGAGAGATATGTATATATGTGTATTTTACATTTTACTTCTTCTTTACATTTCTTTCGCTTTTATTTTGGCTCTCTGCGAGCAACAACAAGGAATCAAGGTTTAAAATGAAAAATGAAAGTTTTGAATGCTTTTTTCTTTCTTCACTTTTATTGTCGTCGTCGACATCGTCATTTCTTTCTCTCACACACTATGTTTCATTCATATAATAATGGTAACTTCTATTAAATGAATGATTATAAGAGAAAAAGAAAGAAATTAGTTGTGGAAATGGGATCACTAGTGAATTAGTGTATTGTCATTACCGCGCAGTATATGTCCGAGAGAATAGATGCTGGTAGCAAACGTAAATTGTGTACACTATTTAAATTTTTCACTGTCAAGTCCAACGTCTTTACAAACCGCTTTAATGCAGTTGAATAGAGTGAGGGAACAATAATTGTTGTCGATGACATCTTGATATTTCGTTTTCTTCCTATTTCTTTTAACACTACACACACAGACTCTTTTACTTGCTCGCTCGCTTGTAACTTATCTCACTTCTCTATCTATCTATCGCTCTATACTTTTTTCTTTTTCTTTCTTCACTGATTAGTGATGATGATGATGATGACTGGTAAAATATAACTATTTGAACTATATGGATTTTTTAGGAAAATCCAGGAATAGATTTTTAATTAAACTTAAGTTCTTGATTCTTCTATTACTTTTTCAACCATCATCAATTAATAACAACAGTAACTTATACAATTTGAAGAGGAAAATCAAAATTATTCTTTTATGCCCCACAAAGAGTTGTGAAATTGTATGGCGAATTGATAAGAAAGAAGAAATTGCATATACGCAATCGGAAGCAAAAGTATTATAGCAATTTAAAAGTGAAATTCAATGTCATCAAAAAAACTTTTTCCAAAATGTATATTTTTTTTTCTTCTCTGTCTTTCTCCCTATTTTCTTCTTCTTTACTCTCACACAATATCACGAAATTCTTCTATTTATTTATTTTCTAGTCTATGCCTGATTTCCTGAGTTCTTTCTTATGCCACTGAAATCAGCCAACACTTTGCTTTTACTCTAAGATCTTTTCTTTTCTTTCGCTATAATTGCTCCATGTTGTGTCTTTGATTTTTAAACTACGACTAAAATAACATTAATATGAAAATCTTAAAACACTTTTGTTTTTCAGAAGAAGCCCTTTTAGCAAACAATAACAATCAGTCGTAGTCATGAAGCAAGAAATAATACTTACTTTTTTAACGAATTTTTAAGATTTAAATTTCTTTGGCTCCGAATTCAAAATTTTTCAATTTTCAATCATTCAAAATTAAATTGATTTATTGTAATTAAGAATGAGCGAAAGGAAGGAAAAGAGTTTATCGACGTTAACAAAAAAATTTATAGATATCCTTAAAGTTGAAAGAACAGTCGATCTAAATGCAGTAAGTGATAATTCATGAATTCTCAAATTTAACTTGTCAATGTTATCACAATTTTTACTAATTTTATCTATGGATGCTTCTTTCCTAATAGGTAGCAAAACAACTAGATTGTACAAAGAAAAGGCGAATCTATGACGTTTCAAACGTTCTAGAAGGAATTGGATTGATTAAGAGAACAAGTAAAAATAATTATACTTATTTTGGCAAGCGAAAAATCGAAAACTCACATGAAGTTGATAGACTTGAAAAGATAAAAATTGATAAAGTATCTTCTATAAATACTGAAAAGGAATTGGACGAGTAAGTATCATTTTCTTTAAGCATAAAAACATTTATTAATATAAAATCAGATTTCAAATTCCCGCGAATATTTGAATTTTTTACCATTGCCTCTCTCTCTCTCTCTCTTTCTTTCGTTCGTGTATAGAGCTCTTATAGGAATGAAATCTAATCTTGAGAGTCTGTTAACAAATCAAACGTACCTATATCTCACGCAAAATGATTTGATTAATGCATTTGGAGATGATCATACAATTCTGATTGCAAAAGATTTTAAACACATCAAACTCCTTTTTGATAGAGAGAACGATGATGATTCAAATTCATGTTACAAGATACCTAAAATGTACATAAACGGCTATCTTATTCGTCCTATTCAACTAAAAATGATAAATAGTCATCTAATCAAATCTGATACACAAAAATTAGACACTGAATCATTAACAATGCTTAGTGAGAAAACAGATAATACAGATACAAAAGAATACTTAAAGCTGGAGAATATTGATTTCGATAGAAAAGATATTCTTAGGATATCGAATCAACTTCGTCTATTTAGAACTGGAATAACTCAGAAGAAACTGATAGATCATGATAGAAGCGAATTAGAATCGCTATCAAAGAATGTGCTCGAATTCAACAGATATCATGATAAAAGTAAATTCCAATATGTAAACGATAATAATTTAGTTCTTCCAGATGATTATGAAAATCCTGGTTTTATAAAACTTGAACCAGATTTTGATGAATATGCAGAAAATTATTCAGTCGAATGTCCTTCAATTCATGATCTCTATGATATTGATGTTAGTCCTATAGAAGAATCTGAAATGCAAATGAAAGAAGAAGTTATTGATGAGGAATATATAATAGAGGAATTAGACGAAGAAATGCTTGATGTAACACAATAAAATTTATTTAAGAAAAAATGTTTTTATTAGAATAAATGATGAATTCCACAAATTTTGAACTGTCTATTTAAATTTTTTCCTTTTTGCGTTTCCATTTTTACCACCAACATGAATTCTTTTTCGTGCACCATTAAATTGTTCTGTATCATCGTCATCTAAATTTTTAATTCTTGTTTTTGAACCTCTTTTGTCTTCAATATCTTTTAACTCCAACTTAGCTGTTCTTTGTGCTTCACCAACTCGCTCTTGAAGTGCCATTACTTCATCTTCTTCCGTTTTAAATAATGGAAGTTGCTTTCCAAGTAAATGTTCAATTCTTTGATACAATTCAACATCATATTGTGTGACCATTGTTACTGCTTTTCCTGATCTACCTGCTCTTGCTGTTCGTCCGACTCTTTAGAATTGAAGAATATAATATTCATTAACTATTCCATAACTTAAAATTATATTTACCTATGCACATAATCTTTACTGTGTGTAGGAATATCGTAATTTAAAACAACATCAACATGCGGGATATCTAAACCTCTGAAAGAATATTAAATTTTAATTATCGTACTGATATTTCAAAGAATCTACATTTTGAGTTAATAAAAATTGAATCAGTGGTAGTGACGAATTTTTGTAGATCATCATTTTGTAAAATTGTTTTAAACAATTTTTCAGTGTTCCACAAAATGTTCACATCATTTTAATAGAGAATGTAGTGTAAATGTAATGATTAAAAAATTAAGTTACCTTGAAGCAACATCAGTGCATATAAGAATAGACCTCGCTTTTGCTTTGAACTTGTTTAATGCTGCTAAACGTTTATTTTGTGACATCTGACCATGCAGAGGGACTGCTTGTAAACCTAATGCACGAAGCATCAATGCTACACGAACTGTTGAATGGCATGTTGAACAAAAGATGATAAAACTATTTCCCGCTAATTCATTTATGATGTACACAAGATATAAATCTTTGTGCCGTGATGGAAGAAAAACGTAATATTGTTGTAATTTATCTACAGTTTGATATTTGCTTGACACTTCTACTTTTACTGGATCTCTTAAACTCGCTCTTTCGAGTTTCTTCACTTTCTTTGTCATAGTTGCACTGAATAAATATGTTCTTCTCTCTCGTGGTATTACTTTAAGAATTTTATCCAATTCAACTTCAAAGTCCATATTTAAAATTCTATCGGCTTCATCCATTACCTTAAAATTTTAAAAATAAGGTACGTGCTTTAAAGTGTCAAAAAAGAAAACTTACCAGATATTTGATTGATTTGAGATTGAATCCTTTCGTATGTGTCAAATGATCAACTAATCTACCAGGAGTAGCAACGATAATGTGAGGTTTCTTTGCAAGTTGAAGAGCTTGAGTTACCATATCCATACCACCGACAATAACTGCACATTTTATTCCGACTGATGCACCGAGTGCTTCAAATTGTTCAGATATTTGAAATGCTAATTCACGTGTTGGAGTTAGAATAAGAGCATAGAATCGTTGTGGATTTTCAAGTAATGTTTGAATGATGGGAAGAGCAAATGCTCCTGTTTTTCCAGATCCAGTTTCAGCCAAAGCAATAATATCTTTTCCTTGTAATGCAACTGGAATTGATTCTTTTTGTATTTTTGTAGGTGCTTTCCATTTTAAATCTTCACAAGCTTCACATAACACATCAATTAATCCCTAATTTAATAAATTAAATACTTTTTTATATTGAAAATACAAAACACATGTGGACAAAATTCAATTTACCAAATCACTCCATTTTACATCAGATTCCTCTGTAACTTTAAGGCTTCCTTTTAATTCTTTTGAATCATTTTCTTCTCCATTACTTTCTTGTGCTGAAACAGCATCCTCTTGCTCTAATTCACTTAAATTTGAATCTTCCGAATCTGACATTTTTTTTAACGAATGTTCAATGAAGAAAATTTTTTAGTTTCGTTCAGTCCGCGCAAACAAAAAAAATTGAAAAACAAAAATATAACGGTTTGACCACGTGTTTGCATACTTTTGATTGATGCATGAAAAATTTTATCAATGAATATAAATTGCTTTATGCAAATTTAAAGGATAATTTACTTCACAAAAATGTATTTAAATTCTGAACGTTCAGAGTTGAAACGTTTAGTTTTACTTTAACTTTGCTTGTGAAAAAATGAAAGTCTTGACAATTTTAATTTTTGTATCTAGTTGTGCATGCTTTTTAAATTCTTTGTCGCCAAGTATTGATAATGTGAAATTAGTACTTATACAGGGTGACAATATAATGAATATGAAACCTATAAATGTTACATTTAATGACACTTCAACATTAATGATGTCAAAAAGTTTTAATAAATCGAGAACATCTGTAATACTAACTTTTGGATGGCAATGCAATTTTACTTCACCAATAATAAATACAATTGTTGGATCATACATTCAACGTAGACATGAATATAATATTTTTGTACTCGATTGGAGTACTTACACAAATCAAAATTATTTGGCTTCTGTTACAAGCATACCAATTGTGGCCGACTATGTTGCGAACAATTTAAAAAAATTAATTGACGATGATGTAAACTTGGAAAATTTTCATTTCATTGGTCATAGCCTCGGTTGTCATCTTTTTGGAAATATTGGTAAAAGACTTCAAGAAATTGCAAATGTAACTGTTAGTCGTATCTCAGCTTTAGATCCAGCTGGTCCTTTATTTTTTCCAAGCATTTTTCTTAATATGATAAAACCTTTATCATCAACAGATGCAAAGTATGAAAATTTTCTAAATTCTATCATTTAATAATTTATTTTCGCATTAGTTTTGTTGATGTAATACATACAAATTCAGGAGAGGCAGGAACAGATAAGCAAATTGGAACAGTTGATTTTTATCCAAATGGTGGAAGTTTTCAAACAAATTGCACACAATTATTACCAAATTTATTCAATTTACTTAATTACATTATAGGTATAGAATTCTTTAATTTTTAAATTCCTTATTTCTTTTAAATTATTACAATTTTAAGATGATTGCAATCATAATCGAGCATGGATGTATTTTGCAGAATCAGTTTTATATGACAGAAAAGACAAAAAATTTCGATCAGTAAAATGTGAAAATTATAAACTTTATTTACAAAATTCTTGCACAGGTGCACCCGTTTTTAATTATATGGGTTACTATGTTGACCAACAAGCACGCGGAACATTTTTTCTTACAACAAATGGTCAACCGCCGTACGCAAAATAAACATGATATTTCTCGCTGTTACAAATAAACACAATTACTTATTCAATTAATAATGAGCGTAAATTTTTACTCCAATTTCCGTAAAACACAGTAAATTTCCATAAAATCTCCCAATTTCTCGCGAGATTATTTGGTTTGTCTAATGCTTTACTTATTTTCATTTTATGTAAATGTTTGATGTTACTTAATCTTATAATGCTTGCTTTTTTTGAAAAAGAGTATAAATGTGCATTGTTTTAAACAATTTTCATTCAGTCAAAGCTCAAGTTTAGATCAAGTCAAAATGTACTCACCAAGCAGTATCATTCGTGTTTTTGCAGTTTTAATTGTTTTTATTACATTAACAAATGCCCTACCATTCTTTCATGGAGAGCATCATCATGAGCATAAGCATCACAAAATTATAGTGAAGCAGCCGTCAAAGACAATTCATAAACATTATTATAAGAGAGTGCCTGTTGTCAAAATCGTTAAAGTGCCCGTAGTAAAGGAAGTGAAAGTTCCCTATCCTGTTAAAATTCCTTTCAAAGTCCCATATCCGGTAATTGTTCACAAAAAAGTAGAAGTTCATAAGGAAGAACATCATGAAGAAGAACACAAGCATGAATCTCACGAACATCATCACGATTTCGGTCATCATTCACATCATATGGGTAGGAAATAAGTGCACAATCTATATATAAAATTTCATTTGCTAATGACAAAATGCTACTTCTGTTGTAATCATTTTAAATTGTAATAGTTTTCAATATAAAAGTGTGTGCAAAAAAATTATAAGTTGTTGTTTTCATTTTTTGTTGTTTTCAGAACATATGGATTTTGGAAGTTTTCATGATTTTGAACATGGACATCATCAAGATTTAAATGAAGCAGGTCATCATAATTTTGAACATGAATTTGAAGGATTTGGAAAGCATGGACATAATTTTGAATTAGGAGGTCATTCACACAATTTTGAAGCTGAAGCACATCATAATCATGAAGCAGAAGGACATGATTTTGGACATGATTTCGAAGAGTTTGGAGAGCATGAGTCAGGAGATCACTCACATCATTTTGAATCTGAAGGTAATTCACATCATTTTGCAGCGGAAGAAGAAGGGCATAAAGAAGAAGGAAAGCATGATTATGGTTTAGAAAGTCATAAATTTTTTGAGCATGAAACAGATCATTCTAATCATGAAATTGAAGAAAAAGAAGAAAATAACTTGATAGAAACACATGGCGATTATACTTTACATCACTTAGAACAACATAAGAAAGGTCATTGACATCATGGCGAAAAAAGATAAATTAAATTTTTATAATAATTTACAAAATACAAATTTATTGTTATTAATTTTGTTATAAGACTTAATCTTAGAATAGTAAGGTAGTTTAATAAAAGAATTATTTGTCTTTCTTATCTGAAATTCTCTGAGTTTTTGTGAAATACAAAAAGACTTGTTCAAGGGATGTTTGACCCAAAGAGTAATCTGAGATGCCTAATTTTTGCTTTGCATCTTCCATTATACCAAAAATATTTGACCATTTTAGTTGTTCAGTTGGTATGTGATATGAAAGTAAATCCATAAATTCTTCCCTGTGAATTAATATAAATTAGTAAAAAGAATTTTTGTTAACAATTTCAAGAAACTCACTTAAGTATTGCACCGCTAAATGTATTTGCAACAAAATCTTTAACGACGATTATTTTTCGATTCAGCATATGAACGTCATCATTATTTCCAATTTTGATTGTGAGGAAAAATCCTTTAGAAAATTTATTCTTCAAATGCTGAACTGAACCTAAGCATTTGAATTCACCTACAGATAATTTTAATTAAAGTTTTATGAAAAATTTATTGTATTTTACAAGTGCTTACCATTAACCATGATAGCAAGTCTGTTACATAATACTTCACACTCTTCCTGTTAAATTATAACAAAAAGCAATCATTAGTACCTCTATTAAAATTATTTGGCTTGAAATATTACCATGCTATGCGAAGTCAAAACGATTGATTTTCCTGAGTTTCTTGCTTTAATTACCATATTCCACAATTGTCTTCTTGCACCTACATCCATCCCACTTGTAGGTTCATCTAAATAAATAACTGATGGATCCCCAATTAATGTCAATGCTGTGCTCAATTTTCTTTTATTTCCTCCACTATATTCCTTTGTCTTCTTATCAAGATGCTTTGTAAAATTTAAATCTTCTGCCAATTGTTCTGCAATTTGATTAATGCTATCACGAGAAATTCCCCTCAAAAGTGCAAAAATTTTCAATGTTTCTCTTCCAGTAAGATCTTCAATGAGAGCATCAAATTGTGGGCAATATCCAATTCGTTTATGAACTTTATTTAACTGAGTTCGAATGCTGAAACCATCAACCCATGCATCACCAGCTGAAATGCTTTCATCACCAACTAACATCTTAAATGCTGATGTTTTGCCTGCGCCGTTCACACCTAACAGTCCAAAGCATTCAGCTCTATCCACACCTACGCAAAGTTGATTGACTGCCATAAAATTTCCATAAAATTTTGTAAAATTTTTCATCACTAAATTATTTTTTGCAACTAAATATTGTGTATACATTCTGATTTTGTCTTTTTCAGCCAATACATCAGCATCAATGAAATTTTCCTCTGATTCGGGAATGTTTTTCAATCTATTTTAATAAGAAAACCAGAAATTAATCAGAATGTTCCATCATACTCGATTAGAGCAATTTTTGGCGCAAAGAATTGCGGTAAAAAGTAAAAATTTTTCTATTAATGAAATTCAAAATTATATTTGCAACTAAATTTGCAAGAAAACAAAAGTTTTCCTCTAATATTTATGCGAAATTTTTAAAGTTGTTGGTTTATTAAAAAAATTTATTGAAAGTAACGGTCAAATCTGCATTCAAAAAATATTTTTACAGCATCGATTGTTTATTAAAAATTTTTCATTTATTTTTCGAATGATTCTCAATAACAACTTAGTTTATAGATTGTGCACGCCTCAAGAATTCATTTAAAACAACCCCGAACAAAAGTTTAAGAAATCGCGCCCAGCCGAACAGCCGAACAGCCAGCCAGCCAAAGTAAATAATAGATTTTTGCAAAAATTCCTAAAAAATTATCAAAAAGAATTTTAAAAATTATTAATGAAATTTTCAACTAACACTTTAGTTTTCCGGCATCGATTGATTATCATTTGAATGAGTTTATACTCAAGAATGAACAAAACGATAAATGATGCAATTCCGACTACAATGAGAGCAACTATCGCTCTTCCTATACCGGTCTCTTCAAATGTATAAAAATTTCTATTGCAGCAATTTCTTTGAAGATTGCAAAAAAATTCTCTATTTGGCATATCTATTGGCAATTCTTCACCACAACGTAGTATGTCAGATTCACAAATCATTTCTATATTACAAAATGATACAGTTGCACATTGTCTGTCACATGTTGACAAAGTTGATTGTTTTACATTGATGTTACTTAGGCCTTGTGTGAGTGAAAAATGAGGGAAAATTAAAAATGTCCATCCAAGTGGTTCTGCTATCCATCTCAAATCTAAGAAATCACTGATGAGAACGAAATAAACTGTATAGAAAAGTGTTCCCGAAACAATAAATCCAATAGCTAAAACAACTAATCCTGTGGTAGGCACTCTGAAGCCAAATGAAATCATGTAAGTGAATGGTAAAACAGCAAATCCAAAAAGCAATAATATAATCGAATTTCTTCCTAATTCTTCAAAAGTCGCGAGACCTTCTTTCTGATAAGCTGCAAGTACTCCAATGTAGACGAGCGCAATGAGGAAGAAGATTGCGTAATCGATAACGAAGGCGACTAGCCAAAAGATGAATTTATTGACGCCAGACACAATCTGAAGAAGTTTTGCCTTTGTGACTCTTTCTTTAATGTAAAACATTACAAATAATGATGTAGCAAGTGCCATAGAAAATCCTGTATTCAATGCGATATTAAAGCCAAGGTTATTGCCCGCTTGTAATTGAATCAACTAATTTGAAGAAAACGAAAAAGATTTGAAATTCTTATCAGTATTTGTTTTTGTGCGATACTTACTCTCGTATTTAATGAGAAAGGTAATGGTTTGTTTGAAATGCTAATGGTTGAAAGATTGCCAGTAAGCGATCTAAGAGGAAATAATTGATATTTTGATAACTTAAATGCCATGAAAGATAAGATAACTTACTTCAGTATAGCATTATTAATCAAATTTATCGTTAGCGGTGCTGTATGAAAAGCTTGATTGTTGAACCATGCAGTTATTGATGACTCATTGAATGTTGTTCCGACCATATAATTCAAATTGACATTTGATAACGACAATCGATATTCTTTCAATATTGTATCTTCTAGATTTAAATTTTCTTCTGTGGTTCTCAATACATGCTCATCTGGCAAATCATCGAAAAATGCTTTATAACTTGCAAATATATTTTGATTTCCCGCAATCTCATAAGTCGTTATTGTTCTAATATATTCACGGAAAGAAATTTGTAATTCTGGTAAATCTTGGTCACCATCAAAAAGATCTTCCATCAACATTGTGATGACGATAAATAAGGCAGGAATGAAAAATTGTATAAACAGCATCATATAGTTTCGAATCATGTAGAAGAATTTTTTCATAGCCATTGCAAGTATTTGATTGAAATACAAACAGATGCCATATGTGAGGTTTGTATTAATTAATTTTACTATATAGGAAAATATTAATTGTTTTATATTAAATAACCGATTAAAAAGTAATAATAAAACATACATGCGTCATTAGAACCATTAGAGCTGCCATTTGAAATTCCCTCATATCTTTCTTCTACATCAAGTGTATTTGAATCAATTCCGACTCTATTTTATCCAAAAATTAGAATTATTAAAGAACATTTACATAAAAATTGACTTAAAACTTACTTGAGAAAAACTTCTTCCATTGTAGTTAATGATAAGCCAAAACTTAAAATTTTCAATGTTTCTTGATTATCCTCTAGATCTTTGAAAATCATTTTAAATTTTCTCACATATGATTGATTAAGAACATAAGTCAATTCAGTGCCAATATTCGTTTCAATGACAATTTCGGGAATATATTTTGAGAGGAAATTTGTCACTACTTGTGGATTGCATGTTGGTTTTTTGACACAAATAAGACGATACCCAACCCCGAAGCGTTTCTTAAGAAAATATTGTGAACCTATTTAAAATTGTAATTCAAGATAGAAACTATAAATTATTATAAAGAAAAGTTCATTACCAACAGTTTTAAGTTTTCCCTCAGCCATAATTACTATTCTATCACCAAGTACTTCAGCCTCTTCCTATTAAATTAAAACAATTATATACCATTAAAGTATTTCAACTGTATCAATAAATATACCATAAAATGAGTTGTTAACAAAATTGTTCTGCCTTTTTTCTCTTGAATTAAAATATCCCACAAAGCTCGTCTAGCTCCTGGATCCATTCCGCTTGAAGGTTCATCACACATGACAATTTTTGAATCGCCACATAAGGCGATTCCTATTGACAATTTTCGTTTCATTCCACCACTAAGTGTTTTGCTTTGAGCATTCATTTTTGGTCCGAGTCCTAAGAGGTTCACATACTTTCGAATTTCTTGCTCAATTTCTTGCTTGTCTTTTATGCCTTTAAGTTTTGTGAAGAAAATTATATGTTCTCTAACTGTAAGCTCATTAAATAAAACATTGTGTTGAGGACATAAACCCAAAGAGCCTCTAACTGAATTTAAATCTGATCTTATATCATGACCGTTGATGTAAGCAGTGCCAGATGTTGGTGGGAATAGACCAGTTAACATCGACATTGTTGTACTTTTGCCTGCTCCATTATGTCCGAGTAAAATTGTAATTTGATCTTCATAAATATTCAAATTTAATCCTTCAACTGCAACTTTGTTGTTATATGTTTTTCTTAACCCACGAATTTTGATTCCAGCATTTTTACCAACAGGTTCGCTTTCATAATTAGGATTGTGTTTGGGCATATCGGGAATTTCTGAGTTTGAAGTTGCTTTGCCGCCACACCAAAAGCTTGGAGATAATGGGAAATACCATTTTTCTGGTACACCATATTCACCTGGTTTTATTTTTTCTACATATAAAGCGATGAGCATTTGAAGCACAGATGCTGCAAGAAGAACTAACATTATATATCCAAGTGTAAGATCATCATCAGGTGTGACAGGTTGAAAAAGATTATTCCAATTGACACCAATTAATGCGCTCTCATATCTTCCAAGAACTTTAAAACCAAATCCCATGCCAGTATTAACTAGCAAAGAGGCACCAAGTTTTGGTCCGAGACCTATGTTTGAATAATTCATGTTCATTATACTGTAAGGTTGAAGCATCATTAACCAAACAATTGCGCCTACAATGCTGCACGTATTAGCTTTTGCGAAGAATGTTGAGAACATAAATGAAAATGTGACTCCTGCCATAGCGTAAAGAAAAAAGAAAACCCACAGCACTGACCATTCGGTATGAGTAAAAACTGAAAGACCACCCTTTGACTCGAATGGTATTTTGACTAGCCCAGTAATTACAGAAATTATAACTATTTGAAATATCATACATTTTGTAAACCATGCGATCCAATGCATATAACCTGGTAGTCCCATAATTTTCATTGCTTCTTTCAATTGTAATTCTCTTTCGATAGCTATATATTTAATATTGTTGATCGCACTGACCATAAAAGCAACCAAGAAAATTAAAGGAATAGCAAATTCCATCACTAGTCCAAGAACATCAGTAACATACTCAGGAAACGGCATTCTTTGTATGTACAAGTCAGGGAATTGAAATGATCGATTACCAATTTTAGCTCTTATTATTTCACGATCAATTAAATTTTGAATGAAAATAAATCCTTGCTGTGAATTAAAAAATCATATAAGAAATATTTTAAATCAAAAATGTAAGAGGGATAGACAAGAAAAGCCGAAAAAACTAAAAAGAGCTAAAAAGTATGAAAATTTTCATCATTTTTTTTTAAAAAAAATTTATCAATATTTTGAAGACGAGAATTCAAGAGACTTTTAATGACTACAATCACGGCATAAAATTCTTTTTCATTCATTCAATATTTTTTTATGTAAAAAGCATTCTTCATTAATATTTAAGTAGAATAAAGCCAAAACGACGATAAAGTATGTAAATAAAAAGCATAAAAAATTGACGTGATCAAGTCTCAAATCGATGACTCAAGATCAAATTTTTTTTGTAAAAATCTTAAGAGCGAAAAAGGTGAAATACTTTCTAAGTTTTCGCTACCGTGTCTATTCTCTTCCTAAAAACAACCGTCTTCCCTTGAATATAAGAACGTTCTTATATTCAAACAACTGAGCAATTTGCGAAGTTTTTTTTGTATGGAAAAATATACGTTATTTTAAAAAAGCTCTTATTCGAATAAAAAAGTGAGCTCTTATAATCAAGGAAAGACATGAGTTATAATGAAATTACTCTGATGTATCCTGGCGGTTCACCTCCGTCGAATTCGTTTCCGTTTCTTGGTCCCGGAAGAAAGTCTAGGCCAAAACGAATATTTGTTGCCCAATTGCTTGTAAATCCTCCCATTTCATTCAAAATTTCATTTTCTGTACGCAATTCTGCTGGAAATCTTAATGCATAATGAATATTATTTGGAAAATCTTTAATTGATTGAAGGTTTGCTAAGCTTTGATCAAATTCAATGCTAACAAAAGGAGAGGCAGTTAGTGCATTCCCTTCTAATTCAGTTTGATTTGAAAATGATATGTGACTGAAATTAAATATTTGATCAGCAGCATTCTTCACAATTTGGTTTAAAACAGGATTATTTGGCGAATAGGCAATAACACGTTGATATGTGAAATTTCGTTCCACAAACTCATTTGTTACAATAGGAGGAAATTTTAAAGCTTCTGTTTCTTCTGACACATCAACAAGTCCTCTGATGAGAATCAGAAATGCACAAACTAAAATTGGTATCATTACTTCTAACACAGTTTGAATTGGATGTCGAATTTGTATCAGCCAATTCTTCCATGATAGCAAAAGAAATTTATCCCACGCTGACGTCGTCATTCTGTAATATGAGCATTTAATTTTGTTCTATTTATTAAAGTCAATATAAATCCGCATGATTAATAAAACTTTTATAATCGAGTCACGAAAGTTATTATCACTCAAGAACCTTTTATAGAAATCGATTTTTTATCAAATACAAAATTTATTTCCATTGAAGTGCTTGTGATAAGAGATAAGAAATGGAAAAATGTGATGCTTATAAAAGCATGACATTGCTATAAAGTGACTAATTTATTGAATTTTTATAAATTTCAAGGTCAATAAAACTTTAACACACTTTAAATTATAAATTTTTAATACTTAATGCATGCATTGCATATTATGGCACTTTCGTATACAAATTAAAAATTAGATATTGAAACATCTTTAACATTTTTAAATAAACATATGCTTGATGATATTCTATAAAAACTATTTAGTTCAAATAATTAGTTTTGCAGCTCAAATTCAATACACTTTCATTATAGAACATACCAGAAATTTTCTTTATCTGAACTTAATCTTATCACAAACTTTTTTCACAACCGTATTTTTTTTTTCGTTTTCTCGAACCGTTTCAATCCAAAGCTGACACTAAACTGAATTAGGTATCAATCAAGAGCTCTAATTAAAAGGATATGATAAGAGTATCAATAGAATGCGATAAAATTCTTATCAACACTACTTGTAGACAAAATAAAAAAAATCAAGTACTTTCATATGATTCACGTTTTAATACGTCATTTGATTCCAACAGCTGAGAATACTAAATATTATTATTTAAACACGTTGTTGTCTTGCAAACTTTCGTCATTTTAATCTCCTCACGAGTTTTTTCCCATTTTTAATTTTGACAATTGATACAATTTGTTTTATCGTATTTAGGCTGAAATAAAAAATTTTGAACAATTGGTATAAGTTCATTTTATAGGTTTTTGTCGAATAAGATTTATTATTATCATCATCATTCATTTAATTTCATTATAATGAATTTAAACATTATTTTTGACGTCTTTTATGCTATATATTTTTTACTTGTTTAATAATAAGAACATCATTGTATAATAGATATCTTTATATTTTAATATGAATATAATTTTTAACGTACACTTTTTTGCAATGAAATATACATAAATTACACAAAATAGAAGAAAACAAAAACGGTTGAATTTGAAATGAAAAGCATGCGATTGCAAAGAGAGTTGATGTTACTTGAAAAAGTTTTAAAACTTTAATGCTGTTCAAGTAACACAAGTCTCTTTAACTGCACTAAAATATATATTTATAACAGAAGAAAAGAAACTTTAAATTTAATACTAAAAAATTTCTCTCATGTTAAATTATCATTTTGAAAGCAGATGGATTGTTAGATTATTTCTTTGAACATAGCCCATGATAGTTTTTTAAAATTGGAATTTACGTGTTATCATTTTTCTCTTTCACTATGAATATTCAACACATTTCAAATCTTTCTTTGTTTGCTATACACACTTGATGATTAATTTAAAAGATTGGAATATAGTTGTCAATTTTAGCACGATGCTTTTGTGCGACACATTCAGCAATCCATACAATATTGCGGCACTCTTGTTCTTTGAGCTTTAAATAGGAATAGAATACTCCAAAGTGGAATTGTTGCATAAATGCATAAACGTTAAGTTTGACCTTAAAAAGTAAAAAATTTTAAATTTATTTTTCAAAAATCTTTTTTCATTAACTCACCTCATGTTCAAAGAATTTGTCTTCTAATGTCTTGTCACCTGGATTGTTGCCTGATCCATCAAAAAGAGCAGCATACTCTGCATAATACTCAGCAACAGCTTTAACTTGTTCGTAATCATCAGCACGAGCGAGTGCAGCAAGACCATCTGGAAACATTTTTCCACAGCGTGGATACAACTTTTGTCTATCATCCTTTGACAATTCTGTTCCGAACGAGTTAATTGTGATAATGATGGCACGACGATCAGCTTCGAAAGCAAGAATTTCACACATTACATCAGCTGTTGTTCCACCGAGACCTTTACAAAAATCGTAAAATGCCTCCAAATAGGCCTTGTATAACGTATTTCTAATGATTTCAATATTCATCTCATCTAAATCTTGTTCACTGATGCAATCAACAAAGAATGGTGCCAATGGTGTGTCAACTAAAACAGCATTATACAATTCTGCTGGAGTAGCTGCAACATGAATTGCTTCCATTTGTTCAAAACTTCCCAATGGATGACACTTTGGAATTAATTCAGAAATGGGTCGTTGATGAAGGGTTCCAGTAATGAGAAGAATAATGTTGTCAATCATATAACTGTATGTGATAAAATCCAAGAATGTCGATAGCGGCTCAACTGCATGATTTCTCATATGTTGGAATTCAATTACAAGTTTTTCGCGTAGCTTATCATCGATTACTGAAACAGCGAGTGGCGATGGTTCATTAGCAAGAAATTGTCCATAATCTGTGCCTTGCAGATGGAGTTTTAAATCTACGGAATACAAAAGAAATATATGTGTTGAGATTTTTATCAACAAAAACAACTGGATCATGTGATAGATGACAAAGTCAATATGTTCGATTAAAACTTAAATTTCAACTATTTGTATAAAGAATAGATTTATGAGGAATAATCCAGAAATAAAGACATTCTCGTTATAATATTGCTGATAATAGTCACAAAAGAAATTCTTGAGAATATTTTTACTCACCTTCCAAAGTTTCGCACTGCACAAGATTTAAATAGTCCGATTGCTTGAGAATTCCACACTTGAATCCACGGCACAAACCTTCCAAATATCCTGCATCGATATTAAACATAAAGCCCATCTTGATTCAATTTTATCGATTTTATTTAGCTAAAATCGCGAATTTAGAATTTTTCTTTGCTCGCTGAAAAATGGCAAAGTACGAAAATAACGTAGCATTTGTCACATGACTGCTTCACTTTTTAAAATATATTTTTCCGTTACCTCTAGCAAAAAAATCTACATTGTTTTCATTTGTTGACAATTCATAAATTGTCAACCATCAGTGAATTTATACCTACTGTCACATTTTAATAATTAATGATTCTCTCTTCATTAACAAGTAGAATTTCAAGTAGTCATTCATTATTTTTATCAATAGGTTTTCGCAGCTTTTCAATTTCAAATAAATTCAATATGAAGTAAGTTTAGAAAATTATAATGCATTCTTATCTTAATTAATTTAAAAATATTATTTTAGACTTTCACAAGTGATTGATGTTTTAGAAAAGTTTGGTCCACTTTGTTATGCTGAGAAATGGGATAATGTTGGTCTTTTAATTGAACCGACAGCAGTTGATGTCAAGAAAATTTTATTAACTAATGACTTAACAGAGAATGTAATGAAAGAAGCTGTTGAAAAACAATGTAACATGATCATTTCATATCATCCTCCAATATTCCAAGGTCTCAAACGTATCACTTCTTCTCAATGGAAGGAGAGAATTGTTATTGGTTGTTTAGAAAATAAAATTGCTCTTTATTCGCCTCATACAATTTGGGATGCAATCGAGAATGGAACTAGTGAGTGGCTTGCAGAATCACTTCCAATTTCTTCAATTAAACCAGTAATTTCAAATTTACTAAATCCAAATTTTGGAGCAGGGCGTGTTTGTGAAGTTAATGGGCCATTAACACTAAGAGATGCAATTGAGAAAATTAAAGTTCATACTGATGTAAATGATGTTCGTGTAGCTATCTCTTATAGTGGCTCTCTTGATTCTGAAATAAAAACTTTCGGTTGTTGTCCTGGTTCTGGTGCAAGTGTGCTTAAAGAAATAAAAGAACCAATTGATTTATTCATAACAGGAGAGATGAGTCATCATGAGTTACTTGATGCAGTTTCTAACAACAAGCACGTCATAATGCTTAATCATTCAAATTCTGAAAGAGGATATTTAAAATATTTCGCTCCACATTTGATAAATTTATTAAAGTCTCCTGAAATAGAGATTTTGGTATCAACTGTCGATACTGATCCATTGAAAACTGTTTAATTTGATAACTTTTTATTTTCTCTTTATTAGCGGAATGCACATTACATAAATGCCAACTTATAGCTTAATGTGCTACTTGTTCTTAATATAAGGTATATTTTAGGTATAAAAATGTATCGCGATGAAATTGAAAGAAAGAGGAAAATTGAAATAAAAATACTTTTTTTATAGTAATAATTATAAGTTTAGTTAGTTAAAATTGCTCACATTTTATGCTCTTGCTCCCCATTTAGAGAGAACTTTCAAGCCCATTTCTTGATACTCTTGCTTTGACATCCAGAATTCATCTTTGTTCTTATTTAAACCAGCAAGAACTGCTCCTCCAATAAAAACCATATCCTTTCGTCTTGGTGGGTCATCAATTCGAATTTTGAATTTCGAAAGTTTATCAATGTCATTTTTTAACACTCTCTCAAGGTATAATTGCTTAATTTCGCGTTCAAGACGAGAGGGAAGACCCGGATACATTGTAGACCCACCCGATAATACAATTCTTTTATAAAGTTCCGGACGCATGTCTATATCGGCAGCTTGAATTGTATTAAAAACTAATTCAGCAATTCCCTGTCCTTCAACATTTATCAAGTGAGGCTGGAAAAGTGCTTCAGGAGCTTCAAATCGCTCACCACCAACTTTAATGACACGACCATCTGGCAATGTATATGATTCAACAAGAACAGTCGTTTCTAATGCCAACTTTTGTTCCATTTCAATATCATAACCGATATAACACAATTTTTCTTTCATCATACGAACAGTCTCGAAATCAGCAGAATGATTGAATGCATAGCCACGAAGGAGCAATAGCTTAATAAGATACTTTGTAATATCACGACCAGCAATATCCAATCTTTTTGTTAAATGTGGCAGTGCATATGATTCATAAACTGGGCAAATATGTGTTACACCATCGCCTGAATCGATGACAACGCCCGAAATGAGACCTTGTGCGTAAAGAGTCAGTACAGCTTGAATTGCAATATAAGTTGAATGAAAACCATATTTTTCAAACATCACTTCAATCATCTTTTCACGATTTTTTAATGGATTCAGTGGTGGTTCAGTCAATAGAATTTTTGTATTTGTAGGATCAATGTTCATCTTTTTCGGACCAAATGTATAATCCCACACGTGACACATGTCTTCCCAGTTTCTAACCATTCCGTTTTCCATAGGATATGAAATTTCAAGCATTGATCGTAATTGCGATGCTTCATCGCCTACCATTAAATCCTAAAAAATGCATAAAACATTAGCCTCGAATATAAATCATGTCATTAGTCATTCCAAAAAAGAAACATTCATCAACGCAATTTGAATGATTTAAATTAGAAACTACAGAACACTGGGGATGCAATGCAAATGTCACACAAGAGAAGAAAGTGAACAGATTTTTACTTACAGGTAACGAAGACCCGGCATCCTTTTATTAAAAATGTTAAGTTTAGCAATAAATAAGGAAGTAAAAAAGGAGGAATTATTGTAATGAAATTTTGTTAGTGTTTTATAAAAACTAGAAAGGCAAATAACACGAAAAAACGGGATGACGAATGAAGTGAACAATTCAACAATAATAAGAAAGAAAAATACAAAATTCACAACTATTTTCCATTATAAAAGACTTACTCCGAGAAAAATATCCTATCATATAATATATTTTATAGAGAAATAAGATTCAGATAAAGAGAAAAGAAAAATATTAATAATGATGCTCAATAGATTCAAAACTCACTTTTACTTCAATATCTCCTATTTTATTTACGGCTCGAATTGTTGGCCTGCCAACCATTGATGGAAAGATATGTGCTGGGAAATTGCTTCCAGCATATCCACATTTTACAAACTGTAAATGAATAATGGAGATTAGTGATAAAAATTATTATCAGCAACAAACCCAACCCAATTTGCGCAAATTTAATATTTTCGCAAATATACGCTTAAAATACTTACACCTGTGCCATTATCGCAAACTATAACGTTTCTTCCTTGTGCATCCATTTTTAAATTGTCCTTAATAACTTAAAATAATACCGAAAAACAGAATTTAATCTAAATCTGATGTTTTTCCGAAATGACAAAAATGACTCACACACTCTCTCAAAAAAAAATTCTTCTCTCCCACAAATTCAAATTCGATTATCGAAATTTCGAAGAAAAATAATTTTTACTTTTCTCTTTATTTAAAGATTGTCATTCAATTATCTCAACGTAATTTTGTTTTTCCAAAGGTTTATTATCAATGACATGCACTGCTTACATCCATAAATTCTGATTAATGTCATTTCTAAAAAATGTCCGTTATTATTGAAAAAGTTTTTTAAAAATTTTACAATCCGAACAATTAGCTTGAGAAAAGTGTACGAAATGATCATGAGTTTGGCATTTTGTCATTAATATAGTTTTTTGCACAATTTTCTTTAATAATAAAATAAAAATTTCTAAAATTTGAATTTTATTTTATTTTTTTTTAAAAATGTTAAAAATATATGTTTAAAGAATTTCACTTATGACTTTATTAAGTATCTGAAAGATGATCATTTGAATGACCTAAAATGCGTCAAAATCTTTCTCACAAGATCATACAGTAATAAAAAGATTTAATTCCAAAAGAAAAATTTTGATCATTTTTAAAAAGTTCAAACAAATGCATTTAACATAATCATAGTAGAAATTAAGTGCCAATAGCCCATTGAGATAATCATGTATCTTCCTAAAGTGTTTAGATTTAGGAGTTCACAACTCAGTGCTAATCAATATTTTATTGTATGTCTGATCGGAGGATTTTTATTAAGTTTTTATTGGCCTACATCAAGCTATCGTGATGAAAATTGCGAACAGAAATTAAGAGAACTCGCTTCAATTAATGGCAATTCACAAAGTCATTTACTTAATGAAGATTTCGAACCGCAGCTTAATTTAGCACAAAAACCTATGTCAGCAAAAAAGTCAGTCAAATCGATCGTTCGTCCAAGATATTTCAGTTCAGAATTAAATGTAAAACAAGATCGATTATTTGTTGGTGTACTAACAGTACAAGAGAATATTGAAAGTTTGGCAACTGCCTTCAATAAAACAACTGCACATCTAGTTAATAAGATTAAATTTTTCATTCATGCCGATAATATTAAGACAAATTTCAAGCTTAAAAATATTGTCGGATTTACAGATACAAGAGAGAATTATCGTGCATTTCATGTTTTAAAGTATATTGGAGACAATTATTTAGAGGATTATGATTTCTTCTATATAATTGAAGATGGTGCTTATTTGAATGCAAGATCACTTATGGAGAAATTAAATCATATAAGCATGAGTTTTGATGTTTACTTGGGTACAAAAATTGAAGATCGTGAAGAAGGATTTTGTGATTTAAAAGCTGGAATTCTTTTGAGTAGCAGCGTTGTGAAAAAAATTAAATTGAAACTTGATGCATGTGTTAGAACAGCTGATGGAACTCATCATAGTGTTAACGTTGGTAGATGCGTACAACTTGCTACAGACATAAAAGAGTGTCAAGAATTTTTTCAAGCTATCTCGTTGCCAACTTATGTCCTCTCAAATCAAAAGATTTATCGAGATCTTCATTTTTTAAAAGAGGATACAAATTTTAATCAAGCATCTATCATATATCCACTCACTTCAGCTGATGATCTTTACATTCTTCATGCATATTTTTCAAAGCTTCATCTTGATGCAGTAAAGAATAAAATCTCAAAATTAGAGGAAGAAGCTGCCCACATTGGAAATGGCACGATCTCAAATAACATTTTAGAAATTAATTGGCCTCTAGGAGTCAATCAAGCAATGAAACCTCAACACCGTCATGATATTATTTTATGGACAAATTTAAATTTAACACATAGTTTTATGAATAGTGATGGAAGCAATGTAAAAGCATTGAGTAAAATTGATAGAATGGATATTCAAAAGATTCTTGATGGAATTCTTGCTGAAGTAAGGAAAAAGTATCCAGAATTAAATTTTATTGAAATGCAAACTGCCTATAAAAGATTCGATCCAGTACGAGGTATGGAATATAAAATTCATCTTGTATTTCATGATGCTGATAGAAATGAAGTTTTAAAGAGTTATGAAGTTGTGAAACCAATTTCATTGATACAAATAATACCTAGTCCCTATGTAACTGAATCGACACGAATTTCAATGATTGTGCCTTCATTTACACATCGCATTGAGGAAACCATTAGTTTCATTGAACGATACGAGGAAATTTGTATGCAGACCAAAGACTCGACTACACTCATGCTCGTACTACTCTATAATTCAAATGACTCTAACAAAGGCGAATCAGACGTTTTTTATCGTTTGAAAAATGTAGCAATTACAACGTCTAAAAGAATTAAGAATGATGATTCTAGAATTGCATGGGTTTCAATAAGGCTTCCGCAAGAGTTTGATTATTCATATGAGGACAGTGATGAGCTTCTTAGTTCACTTTATGCAAATCAAGAAATTTTATCTCTTGCTGTCACTGATCTTGCTCTCCGAAAAATCGGTCTTGAAAGTCTAGTATTGGCCTTTTCAAATGTTGTCAATTTCAAAAATGACTTTCTAAATCGTGTCAGAATGAACACAATTCAAGGATTTCAAATTTTCTCACCAATCGGTTTTATGCAATATCCTTGCAAGCAAACACAAATGTGTAATCACTGTGAAAATTGTGATGTTTCACAGAGCACTGGATATTTTGATAACAACAATCATGACATCATTTCATTCTATAGCAGAGATTATGTCGATGGTAAGTAAATATTGCGTGTGTGATTTTTGTATACGTGGAAATATTTTCATTTTCATAATTTTAGCTAGGAAGAAACTTGAACAATATGTACCGATTGTGCGTAAAGATGCTGACATCATCAATTTACAGACACGTCAATATAAAGATGTAACTAGAGTCATTGATATATTTGTGCGTGCAAAAACGCAAGTACATATTTTGAGAGCGGTTGAACCTACTCTCAGATTTGGAATCAATTTGAACAATTTTCTTGAAAAATTTCAAGGAAAGGTGTTGCCTAAATGCCAATATCTCAATACTACTTTAGAACACAAATGCATTAATTTGATATCTCGAAAGCAGCTCGGCGAAGCTATTGTCGCCTATAAAAGTTCTATAAATGAATCATAAAAAAGTGCCTTAGAAATAATATTAAATGACTTTTTACATTTACGCAAAAATAGTATGCCAAAAAAAATTTATTTTTCAAAAGTATTTAGCATAGAAATGTAAGCATGATGGAAGCATGAATGTAATAAAAATAAAAAGCTCAATTTTATGAAAGCAAAAATGACATGTCACTGTTTGGTGAAAACTCTTCAGGCTCTTGATTTTGTCGGAAAAGTCTGGCTGATGTAAAACCGATTAATGTTGCTTTATCATCATCAACTAAAAGTGCAGACCCCTCTCTCAATCCGAGTACATTGGTCGAATTAATATGATGAAATTCATTAATTCGTTCAGCTCTTGTTTCGCCTCTATGCTTATCGCCTTCAATAGGGTCAAGATAATGTGGATTGATATTAAATCCTATCAATTGAAGTGCATAGAATGTTGGTGGAAGGCAAATGGGCATATCGTTTGTAGTGTTAATTGAGACGGTGCTGACATTGGTGCCAGCACTTGAACCAATGTATGGCATACCATTTTCAACTCTCGAGCGAATTGGATCAATCAATCTTTTATCATATAATGATTTCAGGAGAAGGAATGTATTGCCACCACCGATAAAAATTGCTTGAGCATTGTTTACAGCTTCAACTGGATCTGGGAATTTATGAATTCCTTCAACATCAAAGCCAAATTGATTGAAAGGTGCAGCAACTTTCGCAGTATATTCATCAAATGAATTTGGCTTAGTAGATGCAAATGGAATGAACAATACTTTCTTTACATTATTCCTAAAAGTATACACAATTACTATCAGAAAGAAATTTCAGAGAAATTTTATATAAATTTTACTTATTTAGAAAATCTGTAATCCAATCTTTAGCAAATTGTAAATATTCATGACCATGATAATTAGATGATGAGAGTAAAAGCAATTGACGTTTAGACATGATTATAATTAATATAAAAAGCCACGAAATGAACAATTTTTTGCACTTTGATTTGCTTTGTTATCGAATACTGACTGAATGAGTAAGAGAAAAAAATTCGTCGCACACACATTCTCTCTCTTTTCACTTTCGCAATCTCATAAAACCAATTTTTTTTCGTTTTTTTATCAAGTTTTATTGTTTAATTCTCTTTTTTCTCTCTTTTGTAAGAAACATACATTAGGAAAATATAAATTATCAAAGCTAATAATATTTATTTCATATTTTGTTTTTAAAGTGAATCATCGGTTAAAGGTAAGAAGAAGAAGAATTAGAACCTCATACAGTGTATTAAAATTTCATGAGAAAAAATGACAAGTACGTGATGCACAAATATTCGAATAGCTTAGTCTGACTTGTCACCAGCAGCCTGCTTGTTCTGCAATTTGCTGTACTCTTCTGTCAATCGATCATATTCTCTGTTGAGTGAATCAGCTTGCGATTTTAATGCTTCTTTATCCTTTCGTTCCTTTTTCAATTCAGCTTCCAATTCTTTAATCTTGTTTTGTAATTTTTCCTTATCATCATCAGCTTTATTATCACTATTAGCAGTGTTAGCAGAACCACCATCAGTTTTCTTTTCGGCCATTAAATGACGAGCAGCCTATAGTTGTGAAAAAAAAAACATAATTGAAGTTCACATAATGTAATTAACATTGTATTCTTTTACCTGTGTTGCGGACTGTGCTTGTTTCATGCTTGCTTCAGAATTTGCAATTAACGATGCTTGTGTTGTGATTAAAATAATCAATCGTCTAATGACCAATGACAAGAAAATGGCAAACCCAGAGATGTAAAAGTTGCGTTGAGCACGGAAGAGTCTCATTGAATGTTGCATTCCCAAATTAAGAGTAGTTTCCTCTTCACTGCTGCTGTATTTACGCATTTCTCTAATAGCCTCAAGCAAAAAGATTACCAAAACACCAAGCATCAAATAAAAGTAAATCTGTGCTTGCCGAGAGAGAGCTGACAGAAATCTTGATTTGAAGAAACGATTCCATTTGGATGCACTAAAGACTAAATAAGCAGTTTAAAAATAGAATTGCTACATTTCCAAAAAAATTTCACAATATTTGTAATATCAAAAATTTCCTTACCAGGCAATACTAATAAAAGAACAACAGCAACTTCAGCATACAAAAATCCAGCTGTAAATTTTAGAATGTACGGGAATGTTTTCAAAATAAATTTATTTTCGAGAAAAACTTTTACGCACCGATTAAAGTCCAAGTAAGAGACATCCTTAATATAAGTTTATTAGATTAATCCTTATTAAAATGATTTAAAAAAACAATTTCTTTAGTTTTTAAATGATTCTCGTTCAATTTGTATTTTATTAATGACGATTTTTGGAAAAATTTTACGAAATTTATATGAATGAAAATAGCGACTGACGTAGTTCACGATTAAGAGCCTCTTTATTTTGTCACTTTTGAATTTTAGTAATCAGTTAATTTTGCGAGTTGTACGTTTCCTTAATGATCGCTTTGGTACATCTTCAACATTCTTCTCTTTGAGCTTTGGATTCTTTTTGACAATTTTAGATTCTTGAACAGTATCATCTAGATATTTTAAAACTCGTTTTCGATTAGGTTTGTTCTCCTTTTTGCTTTCGTGAGATGACTTTAATATTATTTCCTTTTGCATTTCTTTAGAATCAAAAGATTCATTGTTATTTTCATCACCACTGCTTGTATTTATAAGTTCTAATTGGTATTCACTTATGTCGTCAAACGATGGTAATTTTATTATATCAAGTTTATAAGATTCTTCTAGTTTGTCCATTTTAATTATAAATAGTAATTTTTTTTATTCAAATAAAATAAATTCACAACTGTAAGTGTAACAACAAAAACAAATTTAAACCCGACCAAAACAAAGATTTGTCATTTTTAATACAAAGATCAAAAACCGTGTAAGATTGAGTGAAAAACTAGTGAAATTAATTAAATTGTGAATACAAGTGTTAAGAAATAAAAATGGTGCAAATAGAAGAATTCAAAGATGATGAAGCTCCATCGAATACATTAGAGTATTTCAGTGAATATGATGAAGTTGCAAAAATGATCGATGAATTAAGTCAGATTTATGAGAAAAATCTTGAAAAATCGTATGAAAAATATTCAGAAATCTTGTCTAGATATCAAGAACAACCTCATCTATTAGATTCTCATATAATTGAGATGATTAATTCATTACTTGACATAATTCGAGACTCAAAAACAACAGGTGGCTTAATGCATGCTTCATTCAAATACCTCTATCAAATATGTAAAGTTAGAACATTCAAAGTATTTGTCAAGTTTCTACCCCATGAACTGAGTGATATAGATTTTGTACTAAATATTTTAGAGCAACAAGATATCGATGATTCAACGAATTGGGAAACACGTTATTGCTGTTTACTTTGGATGAGCATACTAGTTCTTAATCCATTTCATATGTCACGATTAGATGCAATGAGTGAGGGTGACAATTCCTCAAAAACTAAGATGGAGAGAATTTATCAAATATGCAAGAGCAATTGTAAAGGAAATGATTCATGTTCAGTTGTTGCTGCTTATTTATCTGCAAAATTTCTCATCAGAAATGAAATTAAAGATATTTATCTCTCATCATTCTTTGATTGGACATTCAATGAGGTAAAACAAGATGATTTATATATTCGATATGGAACTTTGTTAGCCATTGCTGCAATTCTAAAACACGGAAAGCGTGAGGATTTACTTCCTCATGCTCCCAAGATATTATCATGGATTCTTGTACAAGATTTCAAAGATTCGTCAGATTTTTTGAAGAACAAGTATTATGTTAAAATCATTCAAAGACTTGGTCTTGTATTTATGGCACCTAAAATTGCTGCATGGCGTTACAACAGAGGATCAAGATCATTGCAAGAAAACTTGTCAGCAAAAAGTGACAATTCGGTTGAATTTGAATCAACCAATATTACTCAAGAAGATCCAGAAGATGTAGATGTGCCTGATGAAATTGAAGAGATTGTTGAACAACTTTTACATGGTTTAAAAAGTCCAAGTAGTGATGTTCGATGGTTAGCAGCAAAAGGCATAGGAAGAATAACAAACAGATTACCAAAGTCATTAGGTGATGAAGTTGTAGGTTCAGTTATTGAAATTCTTAATCCTCTCGAACAACATGAAGCATGGCATGGTATGTAAAACTTTAAATTTTAAAGATTCTTTTATAAAACTTTCTTTTAAAACAGGTGCATGTCTTGCTGTTGCTGAATTATCAAAACGTGGACTATTGTTGCCATATCGTTTAGAGCATTTAGTTCCTCTTCTTTTACAAGCTTTAATATATGATGAGATGAAAGGTTACATGTCAGTAGGTCAAAACATTCGAGATGCTGCTTGTTATGTTTGTTGGGCTTTCGCAAGAGCTTATGATCCACAAGATTTACAGCCATTTGTGCAAAAAATTGCAACTGGGCTATTGATTGTTACCGTTTTTGATAGAGAAATTAATTGTCGAAGAGCTGCTTCAGCTGCGTTTCAAGAAAGTGTTGGTCGACTTGGAAACTTTCCTCATGGAATTGATATTTTGACAACTGCTGATTTTTACACTGTTGGCTTAAGAGTCAACTCATATATGAATATAAGTGATTTTATTGCACAATATGATGAATACACTATTCCACTCATTGATCATCTTGTTGAGATTAAAACAGCACATTGGGACACAGCTATTAGAGAATTAACTGCCAAAACTTTGAACAAATTAACAAATCGTAATGTTAACTATATGGCCCAAACTGTATTAAATCAACTCATCAACAAAACTGATTCAATTGATGTAAATGTTAGACATGGCTCTGTTATGTCTATTGGAGAAATTATTTTGGCTCTTAATAACATAGATCCTTTAACAATTTCAAATGAAATTATGAGCCATTTGAACAATTTAATAATCAAATTTCAAACACGTGAACAATTTAGAGGAATGAGTGGAGAGTTAATGAAAATGGCAGCACTTGATTTTATTAAAAATTGTAGTGAAGCAAATCTTCAAGTTAATAATGAATGCATAGATTCATGGCAATGTCTTATTGACTCTTGCATTACAAGTAAAACAAATCGAATAAGAGAGCTCGCCGTAAGCGCATTATCGACTTTATGCCCAGCATACTACGAGCAAAATGACAATAAATTGGATATTGTTAGGAATTATTTAAAAGGATCAAATAATGATTTAGAAGAACATGTTAGAATGGGTTATGTGCTTGCAATTGGAGCTTTTCCACATTTTATGTTACTTCCATTGAAGGAAGAAATATTAGAAAAACTTATTGAACTTTCTCTTGTTCCTAATGAAATGAAAATTAAACAAGCTGGTCTTAATCCTATTATTCTTATTTGGTCAGAAGCACGTCGTGATAGTGTGAAAGCTTTAGGAAACATCACAATGAATTTAGGGTTTAATAATCTTTCAGAAGATAATTTAAATAAAATATTTGATTGCCTTCTTAAAGCATTGGAAGAATATACTATTGATAATCGTGGTGATATTGGTGCTTGGGTACGAGAAGCATCTATGAATGTTTTATATCAACTTATTATAAATTGCCCATCTGATCGTCTTGATTCAAATGTTATTCATAAAGTAATGACGGGATTTGCACAACAAAGTGTTGAAAAGATTGACCGTACTAGAGGAATTGCTGGAAAACTGTTTCATAATTTAGTTTATCATGAACCGAGCATTCCGCATATTCAGCGGCATGATTCGTTGAAGAAAATATTTCCTGAAGACGGAAGCAAAATTTTATGGCTATTTGCTGATCATACTTTTCCATTATTTTGCAACTTGTTGGAACTTGAAGAATATTCAGAAAAAGTACTCACAGGCTTAGTAGCATCAATTGGACAATTAACTGAATCTCTAATCAAATACTCTTCATCCTCATTCCTTGATTTTCTCAATACACATCCAAATGAAATAACACGAATATGCAATCTGACTTTAAAGATTTTTCAAGATAATCTCCTAAATGAAAGAATTACATATCCTTTGTTAAATTTTTTGGATACAATCTTAAGTTCCGGAACTTTGCTGCCTATTCTAGATGATGAAAATTCCACCTTTCCTGATGAAGTTTTTAGATTGGTTAATTTAGAAATCAAAGGACATAAGAAACTTTATAAACTTGTATCAAGCATCAATGTAATGTGTCAATTGATTCAGGTGAATATTGAAATTTACTATTTTAGTTTTGCTACATTTTTAAAAAATAATTTCATTTTAATAGGTTCGACGTCTTTGTCCAAAGATATTTACTAAAATGGGAATCTTCTTAGGATTAACTCATGTTCACATTAGAAAATCAGCAGCACTTAAACTTTATGAAGCTATGCTTTTGTATGGTGATACAACAGATGTTCCTGAAGAAAATTTAGAAGAACTTTTAAACACATTAATGGATACAGACTGGACGCTTCCATTGAATGAAATCAGACCAATTAGAAATCATGTGTGTGATCTTTTGAATGTCAAAGCTCCTGTCGCTGCATCTACACTTAAAACTTAAATTTGAAAAGAAACATTCCCTATTCGATTCTTTCGTACTAAATTTCACTTTTTGCACATGACAAACACAAGAATTCATTTTAGTTAAAATATTTTCTTTATTAGTCCCTTATGCACATTTTATTACCTGCTAAATTAAACAGCTTTTTGGCTCATTCTGTGCACTAACTTACATTGACAGTATAATAAAAAAGCTAATCTTTTTTTTTAAATTAAATTTCACCATTTGTTTTCTTTATGGGTGATGAAGTACCAGCATCTGAAATTGAGTCATCACTCTCATATTCATTTTCAGATAATGACAAAGAACCGCCTGTTCTGAGTGGACGTGGTTTTGCACTAGACCTTAAAGTTGATGGTTCAGAGGCATATCCGGCAAAATAATCGTCTTCACTTGATAAATCTTCATTTTTATCTTGACATATCTCTGGAATTTTACAGACAATTTGTGCTAAATCAACGAATGTATAAGTTGATTGGTTGATCGGACTCGTTTCACGACTTTCATCCGAATTTTTCTTTAACGACCATTTTGTGAATTTAGATATGCCACCATTCTTAGTAATATTTTCAAAGTATGCTTTACCATAAGCATAACCAACTTCTTTAATCTCATCAAATGAACCAAATGCTAAAGTTTTATATTTATCTATTGGTGGTCGTAAATATTCGCAGTAATCACTGTTCTTTACTTGTTCGAGTTGACGAACACATGAAACATATGCTAATCGACTTTGTATGTCTGGTATACTCATTACTTTTACTGGTGCTGTAAATGGATTATAACGCTTATATAAAACCCACCAGCCACTCAAATCGTCCCCATAATCTGTCAAATCAGTATCATCTTGAGATCCTACATCAATGGCAATAATTATATTTGCTCCTTGAGCTCGCATTACATCAGCTATAATTTTAGAAATATTAAAATGTGAGTATAGAAAAATATGAAATAAATAAAAATGAATTTTCATGGAACATTATTTCTTAATAAAATAAAATTGAAACATAAACTAAACCCGGAACATTGTTGTTATAACATCCGTCAATGAGTTGGTGGCCATCAATTGGATCACATATAGGAGGAAATACGCCAGCAATTGTCATTGAAGCACGACAATAGCGCCAAAGATGACCTAAAAGTTCATAAGTTAGCAATAAGAATGGGTTTCAATTATATAAAATTAAGAAAATGAGAAAGTTTATGTGATTCTTTTGAGAGTCTTGTTCCCAGTTCTGAGATTTCATTTATGACATTTGTGGCAACTTTTATTGCTATGAAACCCCTTCCATAAATGAAGCTCAAAGACAATTTTTAAGAAAATAAAGAACTTCAAATATGATACAAATTTCATTTTGACTTTGAGCTTTCATCCTACAAACGATATTTTATTATTGAGTGCAAAATAAATATAAAATTGTGCATTGATGTATATCAACGAATTAGGATAAATAATAATATGACATGCAAATATAAATTAATATTGCCACACAAACCTAAGAGAAAAGTTTATAAAATTTTTGTTCAATAATAATGTTCCAGAAATTCATTTTTAAGAAAGATAAGTTTAAATTAATATTCACAGGGAAGATTGTTGCAGTAGCCTCCATCGAGTAAATGATGAC
The DNA here is from genome assembly GCA_018290095.1 of Polypedilum vanderplanki. NCBI lineage: Eukaryota > Metazoa > Arthropoda > Insecta > Diptera > Chironomidae > Polypedilum > Polypedilum vanderplanki. The sequence continues at coordinate 28,310,807 of CM031379.1, read as the reverse complement.
CATCGATAGGATCACAGAGAGGAGGCATGTAGCCTGAAAGACTCATGCTAGCCCTAACGTAGCGCCAGAGGTGACCTGTATTTTTAAGAAGAATTTAAAGTATTTTTAATGTGAAGCAGAAAAGAAGAAATAAAAATTAGAATATTTAAATTGTTTGTTAAAAACAGAAAAATAAAAAAGCTATAGAAATGATGAATATAACCTTCACCAAAAATGAATGAGGAAACTATGCATTAGAAATGAGACTCAGAATGGTCAGCAAGACCCTCAAATTAAATGAAATAAAATAATAAATAAAAGTGAATTTTAGTATGGTAACAATTATGATTTTACCATGAGTGTGGATTCGTGAACAACTATCTGTGATATCTGTAGTCAAAGTGAAGTATGGTATCCCTAAAATATTTAATAAATTTTATTGAATAATTTGAATCAATGTTTCATAATCCAGTTTACAAACTTACACAAATCTTCAATTTTGAGATTATCGCCAAATGTATCTCGAATAGTTTTATTGAACTGTTTTCCACTAAACATTGACGTAATTGGATATGTCAAGTCTAAAAGTTGTAGTCCATAATGTGTCATCTTTTTGCACCATTCTCTTGCCTTTTGCTATAAATATTATGAATGTTTATTCAATTTTCAACTAATAAAAATTTTGTATATTTTACCGTGACAACAGTTAAATTTCGTTCAGAGCACCATAATGCCCCCATGAAAGCACCAATTGATACCCCACCAACCATATCAATAGGAATTGATGCTTCTTGAATTGCTTTAAGCATTCCAACATGTGCAGCACCTCTAGCACCACCACCTCCCAAAACAAGACCAACAGAATTTCCTGTCAACCATCGAGCAAGTCTTGAAAAATCTGAATGAATATTTGGTTCGGAGTTTAAAACTTTTGTATATAAATCATTAACACGATATTGACTTTTACGCGTAAACATTCGTTTAGGGCACAAAATGTGATGATGTTTGTTCACCCAAGTTCTTTGATTCAGCCATTGAAGTGTGTTTACTGGTTTTAAATTAGAATTAGTTGCTTCGTTGTGTAATAGAACTAATTCTTTCGCTGTTCGAATAGCAAATCTTTCTATTTCTCGCTCAAGCTTTCCAATAGTTGGTGGACGATCAGCTAAACCAACAATTAAAACTACATCAGCTTGTCTTAAGCAACGTTGAGTCCAAGGTGTCAAAGTTCCACTTTCACATTGGTATAAAGTAACTTCATTATGATCTTCTTGTTGCGATAAGTAGCTTAATAAGCGATATTCATTTGACGATTCCATAATATTCATTCCTAATGTTTTGCGTACAACATCTGCTGTCATACGAGCAGTTGGGCAAATGGCAGATAAAGAATGATATAATTCATAGGTGAATGCAGTTAATGGAACATCCTCAGTCACTGGGAGTATTGCTATAGTAGAAAATGTATGTTTTGTTGGTGAAGAATCGATTGGCATATTTTTTGAAGCAATTGTTGCATTTCTCATTGAGCCAAGTAATCTATGTCCTAAAAGACTAATCAATTGTGTCACAACAACCGGATATTTTAATTTTATAGCATTAAATAAACCCTCAGGTAATTTTGCAAGTTCTGAATCTCTAACAGCCATCACTGTTGTTGTTCGATTTGATTCAGTTATCATTTCAACTATTCCAATAAGATCTCCTTTTCCATATTCACCAACAATCTCTTTCTTTCCATTTTCATGTGTAATTACAGATCTAAGACGACCATTAAGCACGATATAAGTACAATCCGATAATTCATCTTGTCGATAAACTGCACGTCCAGATTCTAAAAATATCCAATCAAGTGCAAAATCACATTGTCTCACAAGAGGACTCAGACTTTTTACTATACTATTTGCTAAATCAAGAACAATTGAAGGTTTTTGTTGCATTATTTTATAAACATTTTCTTTTGTTATCAAACCCACTCTCGAAGAAACTCTTGATTTAATTGTATATAAACTACTTTCTCCTGTTAAAACAGCTAATCCGCCAACAACTTCTCCAGGATGAATGTTAATGGAATGTGTTTCTGTTTTCTTACTACCTTTCGAAGGTTGATTATTGAAAAGTGTTAATCCACCCGTGATGATATAAATCAATAATACATCGTCATCGCTTCCCTGATGAGTTAAAGTTGTTCCAGGTGAAATTTCTTTAATTTCTATAGTATCAGCAATTAATACACGATCATCATCTTTTAATCCAAGTTCTTTCAAAAATCCATCAGTAGCAATGCTTTTCATTAATTCAATGTCAATTGGAATGTCTGAGGGTTGTTGTTGTTGTTGTTGAGGAATAGTTGAGGTTCTACGTGGTACAAGTATAGGAAAATCAATGTCACTAATCATATCAGGTTTTTGTTCAGAACTCATTACACCATGGGTCATCACAAGAGAAAATTGATCAGACATTTGTCTTTTATGTTGATAGCCTTTTACGATATTTGACAAAAGACCGGCATTTTGAACTTGTTTCTTTTTCTGCGAAACATATATATATTCAATATTTAATCCAAGATAATTGTGTAGGGCACTTATAGTAATTCTTTGTAATCTAACCATAATTACTTGAATAACTCTAATTAAAATATCTGGATTTTCATTAAAGACTTCTTGCAAAGCCTTCATTGGCAGTCGAATAACTTGACTATCTTCAATTGCTTTAGCAGTGACTGTTTTGTAGCAGCTTTCGTTTCCTACAATGACGTCAATGAAACTGAGTAATGATGTTACTGTTTCACCTTTTTTTACGACTTTTAATGAAATTGATGAACCATCATGATTGTTAAGAAAAACATTAACTTGTCCTGATTGCACAATAAAAACTGAATCATCTGGATCTCCGATTTTAATAAGATAATCACCAGCTTTAAGATTCAATACTTCTGTATGCTTACAGATTCGTAAAAATACTGGTTTCTCAAATTGACCAAAGATACGAATAGATTGTAGCATGAAATAGGCATCAATAGGCACTTTATCAGCTGCTTTATCGGTAATTTCTTCGAAATATTCAGCTGGTGGTTCTTTGACATTAAGTTGCGGTTGCATATTTTCTTTTTGCAGTTGCAAAAGTCTTTTTGCAAATTTCATTACAGCCTTACGCTTTCTCCCTTTCTCTCCACCGGTTCCACTGATGGTCTTTACCTTTCGCAACATTCGACGACCATAAAACAGCATCTTGTCTCTCTTTCGAAATCTCGTTTGACCATCATGAAGAAATGAAGCAGTTAATCTATCGATAATTGATTGCTCTAAAAAGATAAGTACACATATTACATGTTGTTTACGAATAAAAAAGGGATGTTTGTATAAGCGAATTGAGAGAAAATTTTCAAGGGCATGAGGAAATAATAAAATTTAAAAATAAAATTCATTATAAACTTACTTCGCAATTGGTTCTTTCTCCAAAGATAGCAAGCAATAAGAATACAAGTTGTAAGCAGTATTACGATGATAGTTATCCATATCTAACAATATGTGAGAAAAATATTACAATTATCGAGAAAAATCGATACGAAAAAAAAAATATATTTTTTATACTTACATGATTTTGCGATGATTCTTTAATAAAAGCAATGAAATCATCTGAAAATAGTGAGCCATAACTTCTATAGCTCTTCTTTATAATTCCTACAATATCCATTTTACACTAAACACTTGAAAACATTTTATTTCAAATAAATTTATTAACTACGATGTTTTTGTTAAGAATGAAAAAATTATTTTGTGCAATTTGAAAAAAACCGTTAGAAACAGAAAATTCAAAGAAATGTTTCGATTCAATTTAGGTATGTAGTTTTATTCGATATAATAATAATAATTATGGTTGTAGATAATTAACTTTGTAATTAGTGAAAGTTACAAAAAATATATCTCTATTCGTTTGGCCCTCCCATATTCATTCCCATGTTCATTTGATTCATCATATGAGGTGGAGCTTGCGGCATATCCATTGGATTCATTTGAGGATTCATCTGATTCATTTGTGGTGCCATTTGCTGTTGCATTTGAGGTGGCATGAATGGACCTTGATTTGGACCAATAACACCTTGATTTGGCAAATTTGGTACCATTGTATTTGCACCAGGCATTGGGAAAGAAAGATTTGCTAATAAATCAAGAACTGCTGCATAAAGTGATGTCTCTCCTGTATTAGTTCCTCTTTTTTCATTAAATTTTCTCAATTGTAAACTAACAGCTTGCATAATTATCATCGGTGTGTTTGCATCTCTACGTTCAGCAAGTGTTAAAACATTTGTAAACATGTCATAAATTAAAGGAAGCATTATAATTGGATAGGGTGGTAGTGGTTGATCAGAAATCCTTGTTAATTCCAACTATAAATAAATTTTTAAAAAATTTATTTTAACCGATAATTAATAATGTAGAAGTTAAAACTTACGAAAAAGAGCAATTTATTTTTTGTGTTGACAACTGATGGTGCGCCAAGTGGAATTATTGGTAATTGCGAAAATGTTGCTCTCAAAGACAATTGTGCACTAAAATGCAAACCCATTGACTTACATAAATCTGGCTTAAGTTCCAAACGAATAATTTGAATGAGATCTTTTAAAATGTATGGTGGTACATTAAAAAGTCTTGCAAATCCATACAATGAGCTCTGTCGATAAGGTGGTGCAGCAACTTTCAACTCAAAATATGTCTCTAGTGTTAACAAATCATCTGGATTCCATTGATATTGAGGTTTCATTTCAATAGCTGGTGTAATTTTAACATGTAATGATTGCATATGTTCAGGATTTGAAAATACTTGACATTGAAGCCCTTCTACTCTAAACAAAATAACTCCTGGTTCAACTGCTTGCGATTGTACAAAATTCTGTAAAACAATTAAAATTAATTAAAAATGTACATTTGATAATTTCTTGCAACTTACACTTTCTTTGACAATGCGTTGTAATTGTCGTTTCATAAAAACACATCCTAAAAATCTTTCTAAAGGACTCATATCTGGACCTGGAATTCCCATTAGTGCACATGGTTTGCATAAAGTTTCAAATGCCTCTTGAGTTAAAAGTGTCGGAATAGCTCCAGCCCAACTACGTGCAGGTAAAATTCTTGAATGATGAGGAGTCATTTGAGATTTATGATCAGGTGATTGACCAGGTGGCCTAGGTGAAGGACGCGGCATACCCGGCGAGCCAGGCCAAGCTGAAGCTGCTGCTGGTGACATTTGTGAAAATGGACTATCTGCATGCCCTTGAATATAAAGATTTGGTCCAGGTGACATTGTCATTGGGCTTGGTTGATTTAAAGGAGAAGAAGGCGGCATGAATCCAGGAGAAGGATGTGGTATATGAGTTGGTGGTGAAGTCATGTTGAAATTTGGATGTTGTTGTTGTGTTTGATGTTGAACAGGATGAGGACTTGCTGGTGTATGAGGATTTGAAGTCGAAGGAGGAGTTTGTGGAGCAGCAAAACGCAGTCCTGAATCTCTGGGACTTGCAGGACCACCACGATGACTACTTGTCCATTGTGTTTCATCCATTTGTGGAATTGGTGAAGGAGGATTGTCATCTTCCGATTGTGATCTTCGTCTGTAAACTGCATTTTCATCAACATATTTTGATAAAAATCCTTTTAAGCCTTGAGTTGGTATTATATCCATTACAACATTTATTCGATCAAATCGACTATAAGCTCCGTCTCGAATTGATACTAATCCTCCACCTCTCAAACGAATTTCCAAACAATATGTTCCTTGAAAAACTATTCTCAATAATGTTGGTGATTGCGGAATTATGCAAAAAGACAAAACTGGTATTTTTGCATTCTAAAATGAATCTTTCATTAAAATATATATATTTTTTAGCAAAAAATAACGTAAAAACTCACCGATGTTCCAAGTTGAGGAATTATTGGAAGCTTACCAATTGAATAAAGTGGCTGATAAGTCTCATTTAAAATGTGAACAATTTGAGCCAAATTATGATGCGTATTTAAATGACATTGTAATTGATCTTTTAGTAATGAATGAGGATTAACATGCAAATTGTTGCCCGTGAAAATCATTTGAAATTGTTTAGTTTCATTGCACCATTCTATATTCACACAATACTCTTTTTGCAATCCATACTGTAACATCAAACTTGTATAGTTGTGAGATTTTATAGTGACAATATTCTTCAAATTATATTTATCGGCATTATAGAGTTCTGCAAATTCATGAACAAGTGCATATAAAAGAGCAATTTTCATCCAATCATTGAGCATTAAATCAACTGTTTTTCCAACAGATTCTGAATTGAGCATTTCATATTGGAAATATACCGCACGTCTTTGTCCCTGTTCTTTATAATGTGTACTTTGTAATGGTGTACTGAAGAAAATTAATTCGAGCAACCAGACACGTGGTAAGTTTGTTTTATTCACTTGAGTTCGAATTGAAATTGACAAGAGACGTTTCATTAGAGCATTATAAATTGATTTTGTCACAAATGACTGTAAGAATAATTGTTTCTCGTATTGATTGGTTTTAGGTGCATCTGCTGCTTTATCAATCTTATTCTTTTCTGGAGATTTCTCAGGAGCAGTTGTATGAATTGTGATATCAAATGGTGAAGGGAGAGTCAATAAATTCAATACCAATGAAGAAGCATGAGCTTCATTCTGCAATCCACTATGTGGAATATTTCTCTTTGAAAATTCCTCTGCAAGTGAAATGAAAGGAAGTTTTTCATCACACATTGCAACAACGTGAGCCAATTCGGGAATAAAATAAGCTGGATAAATTGTTTTTGCTTGCTTATTTGGAGGCAAGAAAAATCCTTCAGGCCCTAATTTTCTTTTTAAACTGATATCATCGTTTTTAACAATGTTTGTTCCTGATCCATGTGTTGCAACAAAAGTGTCAAATTCAATCATTGTTAAAACACGTAGAAACATTTTTGGCATTTCAGCAGTTGATTGATTTGTATTGCCACTGTTATTAGTACTAGTTGATCCATTAGTACTTCCATCAATTGATTGTTCATCTGCAGAACTTTCATCGATTGAAATGTGTTTAATTGTAACTAAATAAAATGTATATTCCATTTCATTAGGATTTGAATCTTTTGATTTAAATCCTACAATTAAAATGACATTTGAATGACGATGTAATTGAACAAACATCTTATGACGGCCGATTTTCGTTGCAGGATGAGCAGACGATGCAATAATTGGTAATCGTTCTTTAGCCGTTGCAGGTAAATGTTGTAATGTTTTCTCACATCTTCTTTTTATTATCCAATAACGCAACTCTGAAACTAATTCAGGTAGTTTTGAGTGATCTGTATTAAGAGCAGTCTGCATTTCAGTCATAATTGGACAATCTTGATGTTTTGGAACATGACAATGATAGCGACCTGTGTGAGTATCTACAGTTATATGGATCTGTTCAGCTCGAAGACATGGATTTAAAATTGGTATCGTAAGAATAGCTGTTGTACCTTGTAAATTACAATCTGCATCCTTCATAAATGATTTAAATTCACTTTGAATATCTGTGAGTCTTGCAACACTTCTGAAGTAGACAGTGTGCACCAATAGTCTTTCCATTGAAAGCATTTTCACAGCAAGTTCTGTTTTCTCACGAACTTTTGCTTCTGAATCTTTTGTGCCAAGCGATGTTGACGGAAAATGAAATACAGAGAGTGAATTCGATGAATCTGCTTGTATTGTAATTCGATAACGCATTTCAGATTTATTACCATCTTTACTGTTTGATAATTCACGCCAATATGAAACAGTCAACTTATTTCCAACAACGTATTCTTCAACGTGTATATTATCATCCAATCGATCACGGCATAAACGCAAAGTTTGAGTATACAAAACTTCCAATTGTAAGGATTGACAGAAATAATGAAGACAATTGTATACCTCGCATAGTGCCGATTGTTGATTTGTATTTACTAAGCGTCTTTGAATGAGTCCATGAATATAGTTAACTTGTAAAGTATGAACAAGTGCTTTTCCATCGCCTGTTTCTTTATCTTCAACTAAAATATCAATATCAAGAAGTCTCCATGGTACATCATTTCCATCACCCATCATTGTCAATGAAACAGAAAATTCATTGGGAACATTAAACGTAACTCGACCCTTATCTATTTTAAATTTCTTCAATTGTGGCAAAAGATTTCCAGTGACCAAACGATGTTGAATAACTTGATTGAGACGAGCTAAAGTTGCATCGACTTCTTGTGGAAGAATAGGATCAGGTTTTACAAGATTTTCTCTAAAATAATAATTAATGTTAAATAGAGAAATACATTTATTTCATTAATTTACTTGATGCATAAGGGTAAACGATTGTATGATCCAGTTGTTAGAACTTCAACTGCTGCAGGTATATGAAATGATGGCAATCGAGCTTGAACTAAGGTTTCACGTGCCATTTTTGTCAACATGTCAGCTGTTTCAATAAACAGCATTGATTGTTTATCAAGAAAACTCATAATTAACTTTATAAAATAGAAAAGAAGATTAACATTTCATAATTTTTCAAGTATTATATAAACGTACAGTGGATTTGTCAACTTTTGATGCAGAATTAGCCCATTTTACAAGAGCTAGTAATCGAATAAACAACTGTCTGGTTCTCGCTGCAAAATTATATATTTCAATCTTTCTTTCCATATCTGTTTTTCTTGGTAAACTAAAAGTAGAACATGCAAATATTTAATTATGACGTAAAAATGTATTAAAATATTAATTACAGTTCAGAGAGGACAGTAAGGTCATGGTAAGTTCTTTGTACAATGAAATCTATGAGCATTGAAAGAGAAATAGAAGCGCCCGATTGATTTGGCAAAGCCATTTGCTGATTTGCTTGCTGCATTTGTTGTTGTTGTATTTCGATCGGTGGCATTTTATTTTTTAACTAAAATCGCTTCAAAATTGAGCGATAATTTGATTTCTTCGTTTTTTTAATATTCAATAGCGTTTTGTATACACATTAAACAATTTTTTAACCTTTTCAAATGTCTTTTTCCATACTATTTAAATTATTTTCTCAATGAAAAGTTTTCACTTGATTGAAAATTTAAGTTTTTTTCGATATTTTTCGACTTCTACACTCTAAATTTTTATTTTCGGTATTGTGTTGTTTGTTTTGTAAACAAAATATATAAAAATGGAAATTCGCAATGAAATTAAAGGAAAAGAAGTGAAAAAGAAGTTTGTGCAGCGTAGTTTAGCTGATATACAACGCGCAAAGTTGAATAAACTTATGGAAAATCCCGTGAGTTCATCTTAAACAAATTTTTTTAGAAATAAATTCCTTACATTTTAATTTCTCAAAGGACAAACCGGTAATCATTCCAGAAGTTAACAAAAAAGATAAAGAATATGTAGCACCAAGTTTTATTCGAAATGTAATGGGCTCTTCAGCAGGAGCTGGATCAGGAGAATTTCATGTATACAGACATTTAAGGCGAAAAGAATTTGCACGTCAAAAACTCATGAAAACACAAACAGAGCAAGAGCGATTAGATGAAGAATTTCAAGAAAAATTGGATCAAAATCAAAGAGAGGCTGAAGAAAGAACTAATAAAAAACGTCAGAAACGATTAAAGAAAAAGAAAAATCAGAAAAATAAAGGAAAGAAACAAAAATTAGAAAATAGTACTACTGAAGATGATGAAGAACAAGAAGAGCAAAATTCAGATTCTGATGGAAACCTATCAAATATTGAAGAAACTGATCACAAAGACGATGAAAATACTACAATAAATGAAAATGACGAATCGAGATCTGAAGAGACACAAAATACATAACTTTTATTCAAGAATAAAGCCTTTACACAAGCATACAATAAAATTCAAGATGCATTTTAATTCTCAGTCATAGCGCTTATTGATTACGATAAATATGAAGTTTTTTGATCCATTTATCAACTCGTTTTTTATCATCATCAAGGAAATTAGGATGAATTAAATTTTCATCTTCATTTGCGTTGTTACTTGTAGATGCTGGGATCAGAATTTTATCCTTTTGCAAATCAACAACAATCTTTGATGATTGTTTAAATGTTGCTTGTGTGAATGTATCTGCTTCAATTTGACTTAGAATTGTAGCTTTATCTTTCTCTTTATACAAATTATCCAATTCGAATTTCTTCTGTTCTTCATTATTTAATAATGGAGGCGACTGTTTTTTTGATTTTCCAGACTTTCTCGAATTATTTTTCTTCTCAATACTTTTATTACTGCTACTACTAGTACTAGTACTATTACTTGAAGAATATGAACGTGAGCTGGATGTTGAGCTTCTTGAACTTGAGCTTGTATCACGCTTTCGACTACGATATTTAAAATGAGATTTCTCTATACTCTTACTTTTTCTTGTGCGAGTTTTCTCATATCTTCTGTTTGTCCGTTCACGCTCATCTTCAGATGAATCTGAAGAATATTTTGTCTTTTTTCGACTTTTTTCACTTTTCGGCATTTTAGAGAATTCTTTGTTTGTCCCTTGTTTTGAAGAAAAAGAAGAATGTAAACAACAGTACAACGTTTGTAAAAGAACGTATGTAGTTTATTAAGAGGGAGCTCTAATTTATTAGACTTCTATACTTGTTCTTTTAGGTCGTTTGAGCATTTAAAAGTTAAAATTTAATTGAATATGTCAGATTTAGATGTTGGTGGACTTGGTGGTGATCAAAAGATTGATCCCGAGTTGCAAGAATTCTTGATGGTTGAGAAACAAAGAGCTCAGGTTAATGCACAAGTGAGTAAAATCAAATTAATTTTATGAAGAAATATTTGCGAAAAAATATGCAATAAAATATTTTCTTTTTCTCTCTATTAGATTCATGAATTTAATGATATCTGTTGGGATAAATGCATTGATAAGCCAGGATCAAAGCTAGATTCAAAAACAGAAGCTTGTTTAAATAATTGTGTTGACAGATTTATTGATACCTCACTTCTGATAACAAATCGTCTTGCTCAATTACTTCAAAAGCAAGGAGGAAGTGGATTGTCATAAGCATCAAATAGCTACTTGTAGATTTACAATATAAACATGTTAAATCATATGATAAATTCATAGAAAATAATAAAAATTTTGAGAATTCCAAAAGCAAACACATGAGGTTGTTCTTTTTCTTTTCAGTGGTGTAGAAGTTTTTAAAATTGAAAAATATTGTGCTTAACGTGAAATTAAACTTTTACATATAAAAATGCAGCATTTAAAGAGATCAATTAATTCATTTACCTTTCTCAAAAGATCAAAAACATGGAGTTATCAAAGATTTTGTGCAACATCCAGTGAAAGCAATGAAAAAATTGAAATTCCAAATTACATACCGCGTTCACCAACATCAATTTTAAGAGCGCTATCGCAAACAGTGGGCTTTGATAGAACAGCAGCTCATTTTAAATATCATGATGATCCTTATTTAATTCCTCTCTCAAATATTGGAAAACGTTCATTTGCTCTTGCACAAGAATCTGGCCGAAAATCGGCAAAATGGATTAGACAGCAACACAGCAATTTGTTTCAAGTAAGATTTAAATTTATTTATGTAAATATATGGAATATTTAAAATATTTATTTTAGCATAAAGAAGCTGATCCTCCCATTGAGGCTTTTATGCCAACAAAAATTTATACCGCTGAAAGTGAAGTTAATACCTCTGATTTAGAATCGCTTATTGAACACTCACAAGTAACTGACGCAATTCTTGTATATACGCTATTGAAAAACAAAAATATTGAGATACCAAGCAATCTCCAATTATCATTTCTTGAGCTTATATGTTATCATAACTGTGAAGAACCATTGGATGAAGATTTAATAGAAGAAAGATGGTTTCGACAGAGTGAACGTTTGAAGGAACGTCCGCGAAAAACTTGGAAGGATAATGATTTAGCAGAACAACTTTATCATGAAATTGAACCAAAGGATTCAAAAGCTCATTCATGCATAATTCGAGGCATGTGTAAATACTATCAAGCAGAAAAAGCATGGGCAATTTTCCAAAATTGTCTTTCAAATAATATCCAACTGGATGTTCATGCATTTAATTCTATTTTAAATGTAGTAATGCTTATTAAAGAGAGTGCTGAATTAAGATGGCAATTGATTTTAGAATTACTTACACATATGAAAAATCAACAAATCAGTCCAAATCTTGGTACCATGAATGCTTGCCTTAATACAATAAGCAACATGGGTGTGAAGAATGCAAAAGATTACGCAACGTCGATTCTAACTGAATTTAAAAAAATTGGCATTGAACCCTCATTGAGCAGTTGGTATTATGTGTTAAGAACATTTTGTAATAATCGTGGTCCCGTTTCACATGTGCTTGTTGACATCATGGCAGAAATCGAAGGTAAAGAGTTTGAAATAAGAGACATTAAAGATACATTTTTCTTTGTCACGGCTATGGACGTTTGTAAAAATCATTTGTTTGATTTGAATTTGGCAAAACGAGTTGATGCTCTTTTACATCATGGTGAAAATTTCAATCTTATTGGTGACTCATTTAAAGAATCAACATATTATCGTCACTATTTTTCATTACTCGTTCAAACTGAACCAATTGAAGTATTTATGCAAGAATATTATGATCAACTAGTGCCACACGTCTATATCCCAGAGCCAATGGTAATGGAAGAAATTTTGAAAGGAGTTGAAGTATCAGGTCAAATCGAACATATACCATTACTTTGGTCACACATGATCTGCTTTGACCAAATTTATCGAGAAAATCTACTGAATGCTATTGTACGAATTATGATACAAAATAAACCCGACATTTCTATAAAATCTCAGGAAAAATTACCTGAACAATTTGGAGCAATTGCATATGATATTTGGTCTAAAATCGAAGAAAAGAACGAATTGCGTTCAAAACCTATGATTTGGTCAGGAAAATTATTAGGTGATATTTTAAAACTTTTATGTAGAATCAATGATATGGAAAAAGCAACAAAAATTATGGATAAATTAGCAAATGATCAGCAAAAGATTTTAGGAGAACCAGATTTTACAGCTATGCAAGATTTTGTTAAACTTTGTATACTTAAGAAACAACCAAGTAAAGCACTACAGTGTCTTCAATATTGTTCTAGCATTGGATTTAATGAAACGCGGGATTTAGCTAAATTAATTTGTCATGGTTTTACTTTAGATGAGAACCATATGAAGAAATTAGCATACTTTGTAGGTTCAGATGTTATAGAAGAAGTCGAACGAGAAAAACAAACTGCATTATCTGAAAACCTAAAACAATAGATAGTTATTAGAGTTGTATTAAAATAGTCAGTGAATTTCAAATAAAAAAATGAAAAAAAATTTATTGATTTAAAAAAATGACACAAAACTTTAAATATTTCCACTTTTTTAGCTTAAGTATCTAGGTATATAGTTTTAATAAATGTTAAAAGTTTAAAAAATTTATAAATTTTTTTCAGTTTATAGTATCTGCACCACTTGATGCAGTACTTAAAGTGGCAAGAGATGTATTTGAGTCCGAAATGATTGAGCTCATTGAACGATTTAAATTAACCTTGAATGCTTTCTCGGCATTAATTTGTATGAGATCTTGTGAGATATAACCATTTTCATTTTCAACCTTTTTCAATATATTAACAGAATACTGATCCAAACAACCATTGTGTGTAAACTTCTTTTGACTGTCAATTGCTACAAAAGTTCTCGATTGATTATTGTCTGTAAGTAAATCTTTTTCATGCTTCTTTGTGCTATTGTTAATTTTTAACATCTGGACTGTTTGATCGTGAATGATAAAGAGAATGTAGTTTTTGTAGTAAAATTCTATTGGTTCATGTATCCATTGAAGATTTTCTTCTCTTGCTCTCAATCCATATTCATCAACAAAAATGCCATATTCCTTGAAACATAATAAAAATTCACGAGAATTGATTCTGAAAATATTCATCGGTTGGCTATGTTTTGTTTGTCGAAGACTGGTATCGCTCATATCTAAAAATTCTTCTGCGACATATGAGCTTAAATCAATTTCAAAGAATTTATCGCATGCAACTATAGCTGAGTGTTCGTTAAAGAGAACGGCTGAAATTGCCCTCATCGTATCTAATGATCTTACAGGCTTAAAACGACCAATTTTTGAATCATATTTCAATATGACGATTCTTGAATTAGTTGCAGCAATGGCAATCGCATCATTTAAATGTTCAGTGTTTCCATGCAATTCAACCATATGCCACGTTTCTCCTTCAACACGATCAGCAATAGACAAATCAATAGGCTGAATATTTAATTTTGGCTCAAGAATTCCAGATTGAACACTCTTGTTCATTAGAACTCTCAAGTCACATTCAAAAAGATGTTCTCCATTATCTCCAATTAAAATGGATTTAGTTAGATTTGGCTTGATTGAGAAATATGTAACGTTGTTAATTCCTTTTATTTGAACAATTTTATTGTCATCAACATGATATGAGTAGAGACCATTTGTGCAACCTATTTAAAAATACAATATTTTAGAAATTAATTTGACAAAAAATTTATCAAAAAGTTCTTACCAAATAATATGACATTTTTCGTTAATTCATAAATTGCATTAATTCTTGGTGTACTTGTCATGATCCATCCCATTCCAAAACGCGATGAATTAATAATAAGATCACCACTATAGTTTAGAATTAAATCACTTCCACTTCCGATTGATGAAGAGTCATCAAATGGTTTAATTCCATCAACATCGTCTAGTTTCATATTTCTTCGTCCGTTACTTCTACGACTATCGTTTAAAGTTTCAGTGGTAGAAGTTGAAGTAGTTTCAGAAGAAGATGTTATAACACCATCGTTCATAAGACATGCACTTTTGACACTTCCACGACATTTTCTATGAACAGAGAGTTTGCATTCTTTACATTGCCAATAAGGTTGACCAACGAGAATAAATTTATCGCAAGCAAGGCATGTTGTCGGTGGTGTGTTTGGAGCAGGAGAAGCCGTTTCTATTGTCATTGCAAAATGATGATGAGCTTTTGGTGATGATGATGACTCTCGTTGAAAATTTTCTTGCAATAATTTGTAATTTGGATCTGCATGAACTGTAGCTGTAATTGTTCTTATTGAATCTTCAACTGGAGCACTCGGAATAAAAGAATCTATAGTTGATTCTCGTGTTATATTTTTCTCTGGCGATTTCATACTCGCACTTTTTCTTATTTCCATTTTTGTCATCATTAAATTTTCTTTCAAACGTTGATTTCTTTCTCGCTCACGTTTCAAATCTTCCTCAATCTTTTTATAATTTTTATTATCAGATGAAGGTGGTGGTATATTTTCTTTGCGTGCACTTGTTGGTGTTTGGGGAGGATGATTTGTGTTAGTATTTGCTCCAAATAAAACTTCAGCGATAGTTCTCTTCTTTTTACTTTTCAATTCTTCAACGCGCTGTGTTAGAAAGTCAATGAGTTTTTTTTGTTGTGAGACTGTTGCTTCTGTTCGTATATCACGTTCTTTAGAATGAGTTTTCAATTCACTCAACAAGTTTTTAAGATGTTCTTTTTCTTGATTCATCTCATCAATGTCAATGCGAGCATCTTTCAGCTCTATAGAAAGTCGTTTGCATTCCTCCTTTGCACGATATAAATCAGTTAAAATTCTTGTATTTTCCTCTTTAAGAATAATAATTTCATTTTCATAATTTAACTTCATCTTTTGTAGATTATGTAAATCAGCATTTGTAACTTCAATATTCTCTTGAGCTTCATAGATGAATTCTTGTTTTTTGACCAGTTGATTTTGTAAATCAAGCATTCTTAATTGCATATTTTGTGCCTCTTCTTTGAGCTCATCAAGTTCATTTTGAAGTTGACATTTGTTGGATTCAGCTGAAATTTTTAATGACTTTTCTTTTTCTAATTCATTTTTAAATTTAGCAATGTCATCATCACGCGATCGAAGTTTCAATAAAAGTTCATCAATTTTCTCACAATTGACCTTATTATGATGTACTTCTTTATTCCATAAATCTTCAAAGATAGTCAATTGATTTTCAGTTGCTACAACTGCCTCTTTTAGCAATTCATAGTTTTTAGTTTTTTGATCAAGTTCAGATTGAAGTTCTGTGATGTTCTCTTGTGCATTATCATGAGAATGCTTTTCATTAGTTAATCGTCTTTCTAATATTTCTTTTTCATCTGTCAATTTTGAAACTTTGAGCTCCAATAAACGAACTTTATTCGATGTTTCAAGAAGTTTTTCTTCAAGATTCTTAATTTTAGATGTTTTTTCGATAATTTCTGTTTTCTCTTGTAATCTTGCGCGTTCATTTTCGTTCCATTTCTCTCGTTCTTGTTTTAGTTCATACTTGTAATTTCGTATATCCTTTTGCAAATCAATTATTTGCGATTCTTTTGTGCTGATGATATCAATCTGTTGTTTCAATTTAAGCTCAATGCTTTCTTTTTCATGTAATGCTGTAGAGCATTTTTCGTTTGCTCTCTCAACTCTGTTATTTAACAATGTTTGTTGATGTTTCATATCAGAAATCTCTTTTTCTAGTTTCCATAGTTGAAGATTAGCAGTACGAGCAGACTGTCGATCTAAAATTGCTTGTTCACGCGATTCTTTCAACTGATCTTCCAATTTTTCATTTTGTTTTTCCAAAAGTCCGCCAACGGTTGTTGTGCTTAACTTTTTGACCATTTCTTCAAGTTTCTCAACCACTTGTTCAAGATTATCTGCTCGTTTTCTCTGAATATTTTCATTTTCTTTTGCACGTACTAAATCGCTTCGTAAATCATCGGTGCTAGTGACATTTAATTCTGTCATGCTTCCATGTGCACTCTGGAATTCTCCTTCTATACTTCCACGATTGTTATTATTATTACTGCTACTTCCATCATCACCACCAATTTGTATAGGTTGTGTTATAGTGCGTGATAATTTCAATTGACGTTTAATATTTTCTTCTTGCAATTTAAGCATTTCCTTTCGAAGTTCATCATTTTTTGCATTTTCATCTTGCAATTGTTGTTCGAGCTCTTTTTTGTCTTTTTGTAAACGATTTGCTTCATCCATTTGATTTCCTAATTGTTTACGAATAGCAGCAATTTCAGCTTCTGCCTTTTCTCTCATTTCCATCATTGTTTTGCCAGAATTGACCGCTTCTTCAAGTCGTTTGCGTAAATCTTGAATAATTTTCTCATTTTCATTCTGCGCAATTCTCTCAGTATTCAATTTTGATTTGAGATCTTGCACTTTGGACTCATAATTTTCTGTTAACTGTCGGCGTAAAATTTCATACTCGCTCTTTTCTGATAATACTTGGTCTTTAGATGACTTTAACATGCTTTTGTATTTTTCAACAGTTGCATTCAAATGCTGACATTCATCGATTTTTGAATTTAATTCAATTTCACCTGCTCTCACACGATCTTTTAAGCTATTGATTGTTGCATTCTTTTCTTCAATTTGCTTTTCATAATTTTGGTCAGAAATTTGTTTTGCTCGTTCCCACTTTTTATAAGTTTGATGCATAACTTCTGCTGCATTTTCATCATTCTTTTTTCGCATTTCTTCTTCTATTTTCAATGAGCTTTTAAGTGTTTTAATTTCTGTTTTGGATGCTGCTAGTTCAGAAATTTTTACTTTTAGTTCTTTTTTGAGCAATTCGGCATCCTCTTTAGCATCGTGTAAAAGTTTCTCAAGAGAATTTAATTGACTTGCTTTCTTTTCAGCACAAAAGAGTTCCTTTTGAAGGACTTTTATTTCACGCATTTGTTCTTTGATAGTAACTTGTAAATCACCAATCTTATTTGAGAGTTTTGATTCTAATTGAATACTAGTGTTATTTTTAGATGATGATCGTAAAAACTTTGATGACTCTTCATGTACATAAGTGTAACCAAGGAATTGTAAATCTTCTCCAGAAAACTCACTCATATTGATTGGTGTAAAAGTGGATTTTTTCAAAACTGGCAATCGTTTTTGTGATTTATCAACATCTTCGAAATTGGAAGTGTCATCTTCACCAGCAAGTGTTGGAATGATAGGCGGTGCTTGCTCACGAATGTTGTGCCAACTGATTCCATCGAAAAAGGGATGATCTTGAATTTCATCAAAATTCATTCTACTGCTTGATTTTGTAATTAAACCTTGTAAAAGATCCTTGAGTTTTCTTGACATTTTTAAATCAGGAGGAAATTCGAGTACTTGCATTAATCGACGATCATTAGAGTAACTTTGAATTTCTGAATATGTATCAAAAACATTCTCATTTTGGAAAGGTGTTTTTTCTGCAATCATTTCATACCCAATTATCCCCATTGACCAATAATCACATGAAGCCTATTTATTAAAAGTAAAATATATAATGAGAATGTTTAAATAAAGCAATTGTTTTACTTACATCAATTTTGTTAATAGTTTGATTTCCTTTAGTTGATAGAATTTGTAAAAGTTCGGGAGCAACATATTCAGGTGTTCCAACTGGTGAAACGGAAACACAGCTGCCATCCTCACTCAAAGTCATCGCAGAACCAAAATCAGCTAGTTTTAAATGTCCGAATCTATCGAGCAACAAATTTTCAGGTTTTATGTCTCTATGAACAAATCCCAAATTGTGAAGAGCGTTTATTGCAATAGCAATTTCGGCCAAATAAAATCTTGCGAGCTCTTCATCAAACGATCCATGACGAATCATAAGGCCGAGTAAATCACCACCCGGTAAATACTCAGTTACTAAATATAAGTTTTCACGATCTTGAAATGCATATTGAAGACGTGTTATCCATTCGCTTTTTCTTCCTAAAACCATTATATCGCGCTCTTCTCGAATTTGACAATTTCCAACAAACGCTTTTTTAATTGTCTTCATCGCATAAACATCTTTTGTTGCTTTTTCAGTAACCAACTGCATAAATTTAAATAAGGGCGGTAATTTTAATTATTATTGAAGAAAGAGAAAACATGCCGGTTTAAACACTTACATGAACTTCACCAAAATATCCATTGCCAATTTGTGACTTGATGTCAAAATCCTCTAGATTAACTCTAAGCTGTTTTGTTTCTCGAATTATCGGGCGATCTACAAAAAGCGATGCAAAAAAGAGAATAAGGAAATAAAAGAAACAGC
This sequence comes from Polypedilum vanderplanki, assembly GCA_018290095.1. Lineage (NCBI taxonomy): Eukaryota > Metazoa > Arthropoda > Insecta > Diptera > Chironomidae > Polypedilum > Polypedilum vanderplanki. The sequence goes on along the minus strand of CM031379.1, from coordinate 28,291,685 downwards.
GATAAGCAAGCGAAACTTACATTTATTTGCAAATTCATTTATGTTTTTATTTTTCTTTTTAAGAGTTTCTTTGCTGCATTCATCATAAAGTAAAAAGAGAGCATCCAATAAACCTTCTCTATTAATAGCGCTACATATTTCCTTTTGTTCCTTTGCTAAAGTTTCAGGCCGTCCCAAAATTAAGGAATTTAAACGCGAACATCTCGAGCTTATTGGCAACAAAGACTTATTTCCACTCATTTTATTTTAAAATCTTGATATACTTTGACACTAACAGATAATTTGCATGCTTCACTACACTTTTTTTACTTAAATACAATTAAATTATGCACTTTTCACGAAAAAAATAAAAATATAAAATTTTTTACCTTACCACTTGTAAAATTTTTCCGTTAAAATTTGGGTCAAATTCAAATATGATGTCATAAGAATTTGTTTATTAAAAATTATCAAATACAATACTATTCTAGTTAAATAAACATTTAATAGTATAGAATAATTTTAACATATTTAACTCTACATTCTGTTAATTATTTCTGAGTTTATTACTTTACAAAAACAAATAGTTGACATAATTTTTATTTTTGCCCGAAAACTCAACCGTCAATTTTTAAAATTAAAAAATAAACGGTCGAGCATCGAGTGATTTATTAATTTGTGCAAAAAAAAGTGCTAATTAAGGATTAAAAACGTATTAAATGTATTAAAGTGTCAATAAAGAGTATACTCTTTATACGTAGAACAAAACTGCTAATAAACTACAATGAAATCGACGTAAATATCAACATTTGAAATATTAGCATTAAACTTTTCCTAAACTTTATTTAATTTCAATTTACAGAAGAATGAGAACACCGGCGCGACCAATGTTGCCTCCTAAAACACCAAAAAGTCGACAAACATCAAGGGAAAATCTTATTCAAAAGGATCCAGTACAAGTATTTTGCAGAATCAGACCTATGCAAAGCGATGCCGATTTATCATGCGTAAGAGTCGTGTCTTCATCAACGGTTGCTCTTATTCCACCGGAAAGTGCTATAAATTATAAAATCTCTTGTAATAAGGAAACACAATATGTTTTTAAACATATTTTCGATGTTGACTCAACACAACATGAAGTTTTCTCAACAGTTGCACAGCCTCTAGTTGAAGGTCTTATCAAAGGTCGTAATGGATTACTATTTAGTTATGGGGTTACTGGGAGCGGAAAAACTTTTACAATGACTGGAAATAAGCAGAATCGAGGAATAATGCCACGCTGTTTAGACGTTTTGTTTAAAACTATTTCTGATTATCAAGCTAAAAAATTTGTTTTTAAACCTGATCGTTTGAATGGATTTGATGTGCTTTCAGAAGCAGATGCAATGCTTCATCGACAAGCTGAAATCAATTCTCGACTTACAAAATTGGAACGTCAATATACAGATATTGAAATTGCATCTACTGCTTCAAGCGATGTCACAACACTCGGGGGAATCGATGAGGATAATAGCTACGCTGTATTTATAACATACGTCGAAATTTATAACAATAGCGTTTTTGATCTTCTTGAACCAATCACAAATAATCGTAATCAGACACCACAGACTAAAATCATTCGTGAGGATGTCAATCGAAATATGTTTGTTCATGGTGTAACGGAAGTTGAAGTTAAATCAGTTGAGGAAGCTTTGAATGCATTTCATACTGGTCAGAAGAGAAAAAGAATGGGTCATACAATTCTCAATGCTGAATCTAGTAGAAGTCATTCTGTTTTTACAATTCGTCTAGTGCAAGCTCCAGTTGACAATAACGGTGAATACGTTTTGCAGGATCGTGAAAAATTGATTGTCTCTCAATTGTCTTTAGTTGATTTGGCTGGAAGTGAGAGAACTAATAGAACCAAAAATACTGGGCAAAGATTACGTGAAGCTGGAAACATTAACAATTCACTCATGACTTTAAGAAACTGCTTAGAAATTTTACGTGAAAATTTGATGACTGGAGCTAATAAGAAAGTACCTTATCGTGATACAAAATTGACACATTTATTCAAAAATTATTTTGATGGTGAAGGACAAGTAAAAATGATTGTGTGCATCAATCCACGTTCAGAAGATTATGATGAGACCGCGCATGTTATGAAATTCGCAGAACTGACACAGGAAGTTCAAATTGCTCGTCCAACACCTATGAAACCAACACTCGATAATGGTCTTACACCAGGACGTCGCAAGGCAAATCAATTGTTCAAACAAGCTGTGCAAAATCTAGAAGAGAACGGCAATTATGATGCTCGCAGCTTAGAAATTGATTTAGGCTTAATTTACAAGTTACCCAGTTTTCCTGATTTCCAATTACGAAATGATAATATTAGTGATATTCTTAAGGAATTAATGACTTGCTTAGAAGATCGCATTAAAGTTCGTCAACGGTTAAATGAAGATTTTGATGCAAGACAAAAGGATGTTCGTCAATTGATTTACAGCATTGAAACAGATAATTTGCGCTTGAAAACAGAAAATGCAGCAGTAACAGCGACACTTAATCAAGAACGAGAACGTATTAAAATTCTTGAGAGTAAAATCATTCGCTATGAAACTATGGTCGATAATTTAAATCGTAGAATTCGTGATAAAGATGAATATATTGCACAGGTAGAACAAGATTTAAATGAAAAGCAACATCAAATAAGCAAGAAAGAACAGGAAAAGGAACGTCAACGTCGTCATTTTGACAATAAACTAGCACAAGAAAGTGGAAAGAAGCAACGTGAATTGGAAGAAAAATTGAACGATCAAGAACGCAAATTTAAGGATCGAATGCGCACACAAGAGGAAAAACTTCGTTTGGTAACTGATATTGTTAATGGCAATGATGTCAGAAGCGGACCAGTTTCAAATTTGATTGATCGATTTGAAGCAGCACCAATGAGTGAACGTAAAGCTCGTCCAAGAGTAAGCAACATATTTCTCAATGATTGCAAAATTTCTTAAAAATATTTTTTTTTTTTTATTCTTTTTCAGACAGTCACAAGTCTTCGAAATCATCGTCGATCTAAAAGTGTTGGTAATGAAGGGTGGCTCGAACATAAAGCTCCAACTATAGTAGCTCCGGGAACAGTATTGCAGCCATATTATGTATGAATGAAAATTACTTATATTAACTACACTATATATTCATTTATTTTCCTAATTTTATTGTATCTAGAAACGCACTAAATCTGTAACCAGTCCAGAAATGAAGGATATTACAAATTCACGAACATCTCGTTATTGTTTAATTACACAGGAGGCAGACACTGATGGTGAGCTTGAAACTAAATTATATAAAGGAGACGTCATTCCTACTAATACAGGTGGAGCACAGGTCGTTTTTGATGGTGTTGAATGTCTTAAGCAAATTTCCCCGACAGCTATTAAATCACCATCACAAATCCGTAAACGCAAGAGTGAAGAAAATCGTAAGACCCCAAGTAAAAAATCAAATGATATTGGTAATCGCTGTTCGACTGGTATCGAAGGTCACTCCTCAAAAAAGCAACGCATCTAAGTATTTTTTAATTGTCATAATATAAGTTCCAACTTAATTATTGAAACTTATGCTTATTTACTATATTAATCTTTTATTTTATTGCTATGTATAATGAAAATTTGAAAAATTTTTGTGCTGGTGTTATAATAATAAAATACATTGTAAAACTACTAAACAGTTAGGCATTTAAACTTTTTAAAAAAACATCTTCAATAAGATGCCCCCTTTTTTGTATATTTCGAGTCGTGATCTCTGTTCGTTTCCCCTTGTTGCGGCCATTGCTGTTGTAAAAGAAAATATTTCATAAAAAAATTATTATCACTCATTCTAAGCATTTAAAATTTATATTATTTTGCGCAAAATAGTATTAAAGTGACACAAATCATAAAGAGTTCGTTAAAAAGTAAGAGGAAAATATTTTAAAAAGTATTTTACAATTTAGAAGAATTTTCAGTGACATTTTCTTGTATACAATTTTTTTTGCATGTTTCTTGCACAAAATTTAGTTTTCTGATGCTTTAAAAAAATTTGATAAAATTCTCAAAATTGAAAAAAGAAATTTCAAAAAAATTTGTGCAAAAAAAGTTAGAGAAACACTCAAAAAATGTATTAGAATTTCACCCTTCTTACGAAAAACTCATAAATCATCATGCTTTCTCACTCTAGCATATTAAGCAAAATACGCCGAGTACAAATTTTTTTTCAAAAGTGTTTTACTTAATATAAGAATAAATTAAGTACTAAATAATTTTGCAAATTAAAATAATTTTATATGGTAATTAATGAAATCATACAATTTCTAATCCATAACTATCAAATATCCAAGTATAGTTATGCTAAATTTTTTCCATAGCAAGCAATCTTCTTTCTCTTTCCCTCTTACATGTGTAGAATACAGCACACAAAAGAAGATATTATGCAGAGAATAAAAGATTAAGAAACACAAACTCGTTTCTCAAAAGAGAATACTAACAATAATAACAAGAATATAATGGAAAAAAAGAAAAAGCAAGAAAGATGCTTCGAACGTTGTATCGATGGATGGAATAAATGCATTTGAGATTACTTTTTTCGAATTTTGCAAGTCCACAGTGGCCATAAAATTGATTATTTACGAGCTTCGTTTGACAAATATTATTACCTGAATTGCCTTGTAGTTTTCTTTCTACACAGAAATTTACATATATTGATTACACTATTCATTTATTTTTCTTTAAAGGTGTCTAAAAGCAGCAACTTGCAGGCCGAATAAATGGAAGATCCAAATCGTATGATGGCTCATGCAGCATCAAATCCTTCATACGCACAGCCATATGGTATGCCAAGTGATTCGCAATCGGTTGGTGATGACCCACGAAAGCAGGACATTGGTGAAATTCTTCAACAAATTATGAACATCACTGATCAATCACTTGATGAAGCACAAGCTCGAAAGCACACACTTAATTGTCATCGCATGAAGCCGGTTCTTTTTGCAGTGCTCTGTGAGATCAAGGAGAAAACAGTATTGTCATTACGCAATACTCAAGAGGAAGAACCTCCAGATCCTCAACTCATGCGTTTAGATAACATGCTTATTGCAGAAGGTGTTGCTGGTCCCGAAAAAGGCGGCGGTGCAGGAGCAGCAGCTTCTGCTTCAGCGGCCGCATCAGGTAAATAGAGAGAATTGTTTATTCTATCAACGACTTAGAAATGGACGACATTGATGAATAAAATTCATATTCGTCCGCATACTAACTTTCCATTCTCTTTTCTCTCTTTTGATTTATTCCCCAAAGAGGACTTTGGTGACATGGGCAGTGGTCAGGACAATGCTATTGAGCATTCTGACTACCGCGCCAAATTGGCTCAAATTCGTCAAATTTATCATCAAGAACTCGAAAAATATGAACAAGCATGCAGTGAATTTACAACACACGTTATGAATCTGCTACGTGAACAGAGTAGAACACGGTAATTAAAAACAAATATTTATCTGCTAACAATGTTATCAAAAAAGTGTTATTCAAAATTAATTAATTTTACTATTTCTTTATTAGCCCCATTACACCGAAAGAAATTGAACGAATGGTACAGATTATTCACAAGAAATTCAGCTCGATTCAAATGCAGTTAAAACAATCTACTTGCGAAGCTGTCATGATTTTGAGGTAAAAATTAATTTATAAAATTTATGAATGCTTACATTAATAATTTTTTCTAATGATAGATCACGATTTTTGGATGCTCGTCGCAAGCGAAGAAACTTTAGTAAACAAGCTTCCGAAATTCTCAATGAATATTTCTATAGCCACCTTAGCAATCCTTATCCATCAGAAGAGGCAAAAGAGGATTTAGCTCGAAAATGTGGCATCACTGTCTCTCAAGTATCCAACTGGTTTGGAAATAAACGCATTCGTTACAAGAAGAATATTGGCAAAGCACAGGAGGAAGCAAATCTTTATGCAGCAAAGAAGGCAGCTGGTGCCAGTCCATATTCTATGGCAGGCCCTCCTTCAGGTGCTACAACACCAATGATGAGTCCAGCACCTGCACAAGATTCAATGGGATATTCACTCGGATCAGGTGGTTACGATCAACAGCAAGCATATGATGGCAGTATGGGTGGATACGATATGCATCAAGGTAAAGATCGTGATGACTTTTGAGTCGATAACACATAAATTTATGTGCAAAAAAAATTACAGCAACAATTAAATGAAGAAACCACTAATAATTTTAACTTATACAAGAATTTTTAATTTTTTTTATTACATGTTAGTCTTTGAGAAACAAGATTAATATGTTTGTAATAGAAATCCACTTTAAGTTAGAGAAATTGCAAAATTAGTTGTAAAATTTATTTTTATTATCGTTCATCTCCTTTTATTATTACGAATATAGGCATCAAACATTTTTTTTATTTCAATACCATATAAAAACTTAAATATATCAGAGAAAGAAGAAAAACCACTTTAGCATTAATTTAAAGAATATTTTACACCAAGAAACAAGAAACATAAAATTTGCATCAAACTATTTTCATTTACCCCTTTTTGCATAGAATTAAGCTCTCAAGACGCACAAATATCTTTGTGTGATCAACAAAAAATTCGCTTTTAGCTTTTATTTCTCTGCAACAAGGCACAAAAATTAGTAAATGAGTATACAAAAAAAAATTATTGAGAAATTAAAAGATTTTTTTCTCATGATTTATGTTCAATGAAGAGAAAAAGAAGTTAATAAATCTATACGATCAATTTTTTGAATAATAATGTACCATAATGATATACGAAGCAATTATACGAACATTTGGGTTTGAGCAAATTTTTTTAAAATTCTTTCCCAATACGAAAAGAATAATATATTTGAATTACAAACCAACACACATTTGAATTTTGATCAAATTGATATACGTAAAAATTTTTAAAGAAGAAATTTCTTTATCTAATTTCTTTTCTGCCTATTAAAAATGTATGAGAGACTCTCAATAGTAATGAAGTCTCTGATCTATTGTGTTTTTATTCAAAATTGAAGTAACAAGTATACGAAAACTAAAAACAGTTACGTTTTAAAAACAATGAGATATAAGTAGTGTTTTTTGCCGAATTGCCACCAACATAAGTCACACAATTCTTTCATGATGAGTGATTGTAAGAAAATGGCATAATTTTTTTCTTTGATTCTGTTGTCACAATGATTTATCTTCATTTCTTCTTTTGTTTCTAAAGATGTGCAAAATTTGCTAAATAATAATAGTAAAATAATCATAAGAATATATCAAATGTCTGATGATGAATTGCTTTGTGAAATGAGAGTATAAACGAATTAAATTAATTTCAGCAATGCTTTTTCTTAGAAAATTAAACTTTTTAGACTTTAAGGATTATTATGATGATAACAATTTAAGAAAAAACAGTAAACAAGATTTTTAACATTTCCTTCCTTCCTTTCCTTTTTTCACTAAACTCTCTCACTCTTTCTTTTCTTCTGTCATTATACAGAGTACAGTACACAAATTAATAAAACAATAGATCATAATAAATATTTCGCAATAAATAAATGGGAAAATTTTCTTGTGAAATAAATACCTACCTAAATGAACTTATAAAATGAGAACAAAAATTAAAAATCACAAATTACAAAAAAATGAGTATACGAAAAAACAGTGGTTAATATGAAATAAAAATTTAAAAAATTGAAAAATGTTTGATGAAAGATATACAATTTCTAATACTAATTAGTAAAACACTTGATGTACTTAAGCAAGAAAAGAAAATTTTGAGAAAATAAAAAAAATTGAACAAAATTCCAACAGATTTTTTTAAAAGCATGACAAGTCTTTTTTCTGATTTTCATTCACTTTGGTTGTTCTTTCATCATTCACACACCCCCTGTTTATTTATATTTGATATGATAAGATTTTTGTTACTTTCATTTGTGTCTTTTACGCTCGTGAGTGAGATCGTATCTAAAAATTATGTGCATTACATTTTTATACACAAATTCAAGTGATTCATCATTTAAGTACAAATTAATATTGATAAATAATCGTGATGAATTTTATCGTCGAAAAACTTTAGATGCAAGTGTAAAGACTGATGATGATGGTCTAATAAAAATTTATGGAACTGATGTTGAAACTGAAGTTTTAGGAACTTGGTTAGCTATTTCTAAGCGCAGTGATGTAATAAGAATTGGAAATTTACTAAATGTTCCTGGAGAATGTTTAAATGTAAAGAAAACAGATCTAAAAGGCCGAGGTCCAATAGCTTTGAATTTTATATCTTCAAATGATACAATCGAAGTCCACAACGAAAAGCTGTGTAATGTTTGTATGAGCTATAATAGCTTTAATTTTTTATCAGTTGAGATAACATCAAGTGATATTAAAACATATTTTACAAGTAATTCCACACAATCCGTCGTTAAATTAAATGATAATTTCATTGGTGCAAGCAACTCTCCTGTCGATACACCGCTTAAAAAAGTCATTGAAGGCAAAAAGAGATTTCAAAAAATAATTGAAAATTCAAGAAATAAGAGTGAGAAAGATCTAATTGAAGAATTGATAAATTTATTGAAATGGGAAGATAAACACTACCCAGATGAAGAGCTATTAAGACGTCGCGGTAATGATGCTGAATTATTCTCAAGTGTTCATGTAAAGGGCAATGACTTTTACGGAACCCGTACACGCACAATAATTTTCGTAGATCAAGATAACAACATAGATTACATAGAAGAAACTATGATGAATGACGATCCTAAAAACGCAAAATGGAAAACTTCTAGATTTACTGTTAATAAAGATGTTGTTGTAGAACATTGAAGCACGTATTTTTATTATTATAAAAGAAGTTAATAAAACATTTTACATATATATGGTCATGGTTAAAGCAATAAATAAGTAGACTTATTCCAGTATTGAAACTATTTGTCTTTTACGTCTTCTTTCACATTTAGGACATGGTTGAGTTGGCTTATAGCAATTAATATGCGATACGGTACCACATGTATTACATCTCACCGTATCATCAACGTCAAATGCATAAATTATTTTTGAACGTCTGCATATCTCACATATGAATCCTTTGTTACTACATAAAATGCACTTTAAGCAATGTTCTCGACCAAAACTTACAACTTTTTTAAGCAATGCTTCAAATGCACCATTTTGTATGAGAAATAAATCAGATACTGAGTAAAGGTGAATTGTTTCATAAATATGTTCTTTTCCATATAAAAGTTTTTGAAGTTCATTAATTGTGCTTTCTGAACATGTGAAAATATAAGCGCGGATAAAGTTCAATTGTATTCGAAGTTTTTGTAAATTGTTCATTTCATCGATATATGAATATATATCAGGATTTAATATCTACAAAAGAAAATGAAGTTAATTAAAAATATATTTTTGGTAAGATTTCATTTAACTCACCTTAAAATCAATAAATGGCTTAAATTGATATTCAGAAATAAAGTCAGCAGCTTTTTTGCTTACAGAATATTTTGAAAAGTCCCAATTATAAATTATTTTTGCTGGTATTGCATATTTATCTTTAGAAATGCACGCAGAACAATAATAGCAAGCATCAAACCCACAAACTGTTGCTTTAGAGATATCGACAAGAGGAGATTTGCATCCTTTACAAACGAATCCCTGCTGATCAAGTCCATTTTCAGTAGTTAATCTACATAAAATTTCAACCATCTGTTCTAATTCTTCTGCTTCTTTCTTATTTGCTAAAGATGTTTTAATAACTTCATAGCCTTCAGGTGCTTCCTCTTCTTCTGGAATGTTTTTATTTTTATTTTCCATTGTTTTATGAAATCTTTCCCACACTGCTTTGAAGTTAACACTATTTCTTCTCATTTTCTCTTCTAAAAGTGACTCAAAACTTTGATTATCAATTGTTGCTGAGCGCACAGTTACTGAACGATTGTACACAATTTCTGCAGTAGATGCAGCTCCACCTTCAGCATTTTCCTCTTCTACTTCTTCTCTATAAATTTGAACAGCAGGTTCTCCAGATGTCCAACTATTTTGACCACTTAGTAATGAATTTCCAATTTTATTTTCTGGTGTGACATCGTCTTGACTTTCTTGCATTTTCTCTTCATCATTGTCTAGTGGAAGATGCATATCTTGACTTTCAGTTAATGGCTCATCATTTGATTCACACATTCGTTCTGATATATCTTCATTTGTATCTTCACCACCAGGACTATCAACTTTTCTAATAAAATTTTCAAATTTTTCATTCTCATCAAAATCATCAATTGAACTAGGTGTGTTACTAAATATTGAATTAGATATCTCATGTGTGTAAATATCAGATAGAACATTATTTTTCTGTGGTGGAATGTCTATATTGTGCGTGCTTGTTGATACCAAAAGTTCTGCAGCATCTTCACCAAAGAGAAATGGTACACTTTTTAATGGTGCTGTATATAAGCCAGAAAGTTGAAGTGGAGTGTCATTCCAAACATTGAGTAATGACGAATTGCATGGTAAATTAAAAACCACATAGCTCTCAATACCGATAAGCAAACTTATTGCTGTTTCACTTAATTCATGATCAAGTAAAAATGCATATGGATTATAATATTTTTTAAGCGTTGATGTTGATTTTCGTATATTTTTTAGATATGAGCTAAGCAATGATTCATTTAAAGCTTTGCGTACAAAAGCTCGTGAGTAACCGACTTCACATGTGAGTTGAGTAAGCGATTGAATGTCTTTTATATCTTGCTTATGCAGAAAAAGCAAAACGAAGCTCCAAAAAGAGGGATTTGGTTTAGCACTCTCATCACTTCCAAAATTCGAGAGTATTTGTAAAAATGATTCCTTTAGACCATGCAGAAGAATTGCTTCTATTGTATAGCAAAGTGCACTACTGCACTCACAGAATCCGAGTGTTTCTAAAAATATTGGGAATTTTCAATTATTGTAAAAAGTTTATTTTTAAATTTTAATCAAGGATTAAAAAATAAATTTTGATTGTTATATTTATGCAATATGCAAAGGAATTTAAGAAAATTTTAATTTATTTTAAATCCTTGTAGTCAAATATTTACCATTATTCTTAGTCTTAAACTCATATTCGTTCTCTTTCACATTTTCGCTCAAGTGATAATTGAGAGTTTCACGAATATATTTTTGCCTTAAATGAGATTAATGATGATGATATCACAAAAAATTCCCAAACCAAAAAAATTGATTTTTCTTTATATACCTCTCTTCAAAATATTTATTTTCTTTATCTTTGAGAAATTTATTCATTTATTTGCAGTTTTAAACTATTTTTTCATCATATCACAATCTATCAATCAATCAATTTTCAAAATTTTAATTTTTTTCAATAATACAATTTTTTTCTCTTTTGTTCTCCTCTCTGTTTATGTTTTTGAGGGTTTGTGCCACAATTAAGGTGTTTGATAGGAGAGGAGGAAATTTTAGTTCACATAATCACCACTGTAGCAGCACAAGCGCAAAATTTTATTTTTAACGGTTCAAGTTTTGTTTTTGTTTATTTTATAAAATAATTAAAATGGATTTACACGTTTCATTAGATGCTAGAGAAGTGCTCTTTCATTTAAATCTAATGGGTTATCATTCTATTACTCGAGAACAATTAAAAAGTTTTATGACTGGTAAGGAATAAGTTATAATTTCAAAAAGTTTTCTTTCATGTAATAAAATTTTTTGTTTAGATTTAAAGAAATTGATAAAATATGAATCAAATTCACTTCAATCGACGACAAATGAGGCAAAAACTCATGCACCAGTATCACACAGTCATAATATTGAAAGATTATTTGAGCTTCATACAAAAACTTCTAAATTAAAGCAAAGAGAAAAACATCCAGTTAGTGCAGCAGCAAGTTCTAAGGACATGAACAAGGAAAACGATAAGGATAATAATAAGAAGTTGACACGCAACAAATCTTCGGGTGAAATTATATTAAGAACGAAGGAAAATGCACCTAATCAAAAACGTACCGAAACGCAATGTCACGATATTAATGAAAAAGCAACAAAGAAACGAAATCCTCCTCCTCAAAGAGCTGCTAGCGAAAATTTACATAATAAAGAAAACGTTCCAACAAAAATGTGGATTCGTCCTAAATCAGCACAAACAAGTCGACCACAGATAAGCATTAAGAAAAGAAATGACCCTGTAGCTTTATATCAAGAATATCAGAAAGATTGGGAACGATTCAGAGCAAATATATGTGAATCATCAAGGTCAGAACTTCGTTGGAAAATTCGTGAAAAGATGCTTTCAAATCACTGAAATTTAAACACTTTCTGCAAGTATAATGTTGCTTATTTTTTAAATACCTTGTGCCTTGATAAGTTTTTTGCTAAATAAAATAAAAGACATTGGAAAATTCACATAGCAAATGAAAAATATCTGCTTTTATCTCACTTTATTGTTTTCTTCTTTTAAAGATTCATTTTTAGTAGTACAAAAACTTTACTATGTACGATAATCATAATTAAATAATTAATAGGAGATGAAGGGGAAAATTATTGCGAGAAAAACTTAAATATCTACATTATTAAAAAGAAAAGACAAGCTCATAGAAACAAAAAATAAATGTCTCTAAATACATCATCACTAATATTTTCTCCAAAAACATTGAACTATACTTTTTGTATTTTATAATCTTTTTCTCCATCAATTTCCAAAAATTTCTGCTTTTTCAACTCAAAATTTTTTGAATCACCAACCAACACGCTTTCTTTTTTTGCTTATCAAAATATAATTTCTTTCCACGGAATTTAATTTTTTTATCACTCGAAATTTATCCACAAATTAAAGAAATTAATTTTTTTTGCTAATTAGTGTTTCCTCGATTTTATATGAATTGAATTCACATTAATTATACTTTCAACATCATACTCGTTTTTTCTCTATAAACTATTTATGTGCAAGTGAATGAGGTGATTAGTAATTTCATCAGTTTTTATCCTTTTATTTTTATATTACATCTTTATAGTCAAATCAATTTTCTTCCATCATGTCTATGCTATCATTTGACATTCTTCAAAAAAATTGTTTTCCAATTTTCATTTTAATAAAATAAAGAAATGCATTATTTTTGTCTATGATTTTGTCAAGATTGTGAACCTAGTGATGAATAATACTTAATGAGAATTATAAGAAGAAAATAATAAAAAGAGAAAAATGATCCTTATTTACAAACAAGACAAAAAAAAATAATAAAAATACTAATAAGGTGTTTGTGACTATCTCTCAATTTGTTCATTAGTTTGTTTTATTATATTTACTTAAACTAATATTAAGCTTATACTTCAAGCTGCTTCGATAAATTTGTTCCACCTGGCGCTGTATTGAATGGTTCAACCCACATTTTCCTGAGATCACCTTTTAAATAAGCCATCGTCAGTAATGGAAGAAGAGTGAATGGAACGAGATACAGTAGCGCAGGTTGAGCTTGTTTAAAAACTTCAGAGCTAACAGTAGCCGTCAATAGACCCAAGAAATACCTATACAAAATTAAATTATTTTTTTGTTACATTAGTTATCATTCATGAACTCACCCTAACAAAGAACAATGAAAATATGTCAATTTTGAACCCAACACAGATCTTGGTCCTGGCACTCCAGCTATAGCAAACAAAAATTAAAATTTATTACATACAAATATTTTTAATTCTTACCTTCGGCAGTCATTGTATTTTGGGATTTTTTGTACGAATCATATCGAAGAACAAAGCATAATAAAAGTCCCGGCATCACTATATCACCTAAGCCTAACATTGAAAAATGACCACTATTGTGCATACTTGGAAATACGAGTTTTCCTGGTAAATTTAATTTCGGAGGTTCTCTCACAATACCACCAAGATTTAATTTTCTAGCAACAATACCCACAGGATTCTAAAAAAAAGTTATATTAAGAATAAATAGACAAGAGAAAATCAGAGTAATTTCTTACTTCAGCTGGTCGTGTTGCAACCTTTACCATGACATTTGTTGAGAAAATATATGATGAAAAAAATACCCAGAAGACGTCGTATATCAATAACCCTGTGAGTAATAGTGTTGACACTTTTAAACTTGGTAATCGTACAAATGCAATGAAAGCTACACATAAAGCGATGCCCATCACTGTGAAAGAAATCAATTATTTAATTTATAAAAAAAAAGAATTTAAAAAGTTAAACGAACCATCCATTGCGATCCAATGCCCTGTTAACACCCAAACGCATACAACCGTCACTGAAAGTGTAAAGCTAAATAATTCGGCTGCTGTGAATCTGCCACATATTCCAAATGAAATTCTATTTCCGTCTGAACAAGGACGTATTATGTATTGACACATGGGAAGTAACAAGAAAGCGAGAGCAATTGTTGCAATAACTGAAAAAAAGATACAATTTTAATTATGGAATTTATATAAAAAAAAAGATTTTAAAAAAATACTCACTTGCCGTGCATACTGCGAAAAGCATCTGCATTGAGTCAAAAAAGAAAAACATCACAAGTAAAGAGATTGATGCACCAAGTGGCAAACATAGTGCATGAGTTGCATCTAGCGTGGCAAATCCTGAATCTACTTTAATTTTTTTTTGATAAAAAAAATTATTGTCTAATTTTGAAAAAAAATTTTAAATTTTTTAAATCTTACTATTTTCTTGCTGCAAAACAGGCTCTCCAGTTAATAAATTATTGGTACTTTCACTTTGTCTTTTCCTCTCTTTTTCGCGCGCTTCTTGCTCCATGTTTAGACTACGAAAACTTCCGTAGACTATAAGTAAGATGGATATTAAGCATGTAGAAACGCGCGAGCCAAATAATTCCACTGCCATGATTTGATTTATGGATCACAATAGTATAAATTAAATTCAATCCTCAACTCTCGTTCAATCTATCTTCTCCCGCACTCTTTCACTCGTTTGCTCTCAATAAAAAATATGTGATGGAGATATTAAGTTTGTTCCCTATATATACTTGCGTTTTTAGCAGCAAATCACGAAGAAATTTTTCTATCTTCTACGCTGCTGCTGTTTTTTGATGAAAATATCTCGTTCTGCAAGAAAAAGAGTTTATGAATGAAATTTATTGTATTTTTTTCGTAACAAAGGTATCGTATTATATTAATGAGTATTTTGAGAGTAAGACTCTAAAATACTTTGGAATGTGGTACGGAAATGTTCATGATAGAGAAATACAGTGACATGAAAGTAAGGGTCAGGTCATGAAAGTAAGCTAACCATATACTAGTTTGGATCAACTTAAAAAAATTTTCTCACCTATTTTCTTTCAGTTAAATGCTTCTATAAAATTAGTCATGATCCATTGACGGTATATTGATATTAATCTCCTATCTTTTTATATTTGTCGAAATAAAAAAACTCGACAATTTATTGTGATGAAAAATTGCAGAAATTCTTGTATTAAAAACTAAATTATTAAAAGCCAGTGTTCAGAGAAAAAAAATTAAATCACAGTTGAAGATTAAAATTGTTTTTTTGATTATCGACAATAGCGTCCTGTGTATTTTTTTGTAAGAAAAGATGATGATGCTGATGAAAAGAAGTGAAGTGAATGATGAAGTTTGCTGATAGTTTGTAGTTCTGCGGCCAAAAATTCGTCTGTCAAATTTCTGTTTTCCTAATTACTTTATGTCCATTATTTGTTCATCTTGGAGTATTTTTTTTGGTTTCGTGTTTTCTCTCCTCAATTCTTGGTTTGTATGTTCAAGAAGCAACAGCAAAAAATGTGTTGTATTCTATGTTAGTCTTGTAAGAGTCGCTTCAGTTGTTGTTTCTATAATAATAATAAAAGAAATACATAATCATCAGTATTGTTCATGCATATTGAATGTCTGAGTCTTTAATTATATCATTCTTAAAGTAAATTTAATGGCATCGACTTTAGTATAAGCTTTTTAAAAAAGAATCATTGTCAAGGAAATTCATTTTTCTCTTTTCAAGTGACTATACTTAAAATTCATCAACAATCAGTGTAGAAAAAGGCCAATTCTTTTGTACTCTGTCAAGTGCAACAGTATACTTAATTGACGACAACGACGACGACAACGAGTCTTCGTCATTCATTCATTCATTCATTCATTCATTGATTTGCGACACTCGTAAATAACTTTTTCGTGTAATAAGTAAACGTAAGTTTTATTTATAAGAAAACACAAGCTTTGCTTGTAAAAATGAACAAAAATGAGTAGTAGAGTTGAATTATGTATTAGGTGTGCGTTAGTAAGTTATTTTGTTGCATGTAAAAAGATCTTAATCGTTGATAAAGAAGAAAAGTTTCAACTGTTTCTCCAAGAGTTGTCAATAGAAACGACTAAAGTATTAGTATAGATTTGAGGTTTGACATCAACTAGAGGGGAGGATGAGGAGAAAAGGCAATTAATCAATCAATGGATTTCTAAGATGCCTTTCAAGTGAAATATTCTCACGACCGTGTGTTGCTTTTTGTCTAGCATGCTTCGCAGTCGTAACAATTAGTCGAGAAAAAATGTTTTTGCTAGATTTTTTTGCAATGAGCTATCACGCCTTTCTCACTTCAAAATTACAAATTTTTCACTCGTTTTTCTCTCTACTTTTAATTTTTTGAAAGTTCATCATCATGGTGATTCATAGCATTAGTATTGTAGATTCTTTATGACCATCAAACATAATCAGCACGTAAAAATTATGATTATTCATGATTTTCTGAATTTCAAGTACACAAAAACACTTCTTCTTCATCTCTCTGACCGAAAAAAAATTGTATTCCACAAAAATAAATATAATTTTATAGTACAATGATCGCCATTCGCTCCCAGTTGAGTGTAATAAAATCATAAAACTGACAGCAAACAAAACATTTTATAAGCCATTATCCACATTATTTTTCACTGGGCATTTACTCTTTTTTTTTTTCAAAGCTACAATTTGTGATGCAAATCATTCGTAAAAACTAAACATTACTATTTTTGTGTTGCTTCCATTACGCATAAATTTTTAATGTATTAAACTTGAAATATAAAAAAGATTTTTGCTCATTGAATAAAACAATTCCCGAGCGTCTCTGTGTGAACACAGCAACAAATTTTTTGTTTTCTACATGGATTTGAATATAAATTTTATAAATAAAAGCTTAAATCATCACTTTTGTTTAGCAAATATTGTGGTCAGAATCAATCAAAGTTATGATTTAAATAGGTCAAAGCGATAAGGTATTGTGACAATTGAAAAATATTTTTTGAGATGAAAATTTTATAATCATTTACGAAAGACGCATATAGTTCGAGCCTATTAGACCATAACATGAAATATTTCAATTTTTCACAATTTCTATTGATGTAACGCATTTTAAGTCAATATGTCTGCAATTTAAGTTTTAATTGAAAAAATAGCACAAAATTATGCCATGTTCTTTGAAGCGAAACGTCCAATAACAAAAAAAGAGAGAGAAACAGAATCCCATTTTAATTCAATTAAGTTTATTAAATTAATTTCTTGCGAGTTGTCTTATTCAATGTTTTAGGATTGGCTTAAAAGCACCATATAAAAACATTCGCATACATATTGTAAAGAATTTAACGTTTTTTCATCATTTTCCTAATGATCCTGCACATTAGTGGAATTGAAATAAATGAAGTTAGTTATTTATAGATAGAGAGCATTATCGCAATATTTCTACAAAATCTATGGTCATTAATTAATTTTGTTCTCAAAAGACCTACTTTTTCACTTCCTATTTTAACTTTTTTATTATTACAAAATTTTTCATCGTTCTTTAATATTGCCTTAACAAAATTTGTGTAAATTGATTTAATTATCGAGATTTCTTTTTAAACCGTATACACACGAAAAAGAATTTTTGCAGTTGATTGACTAAATAAGATGAATTCAAAATAGATATAGAAATATACACACGTTTGTACACTTACGACAGAGAGAAAATTTATACGACATTTGAATTTCAATTAGAAATCACTTTTTATCTCATTTTCAATTTATTGCACACACCAGTGGAGACATTTGCTACAAATATTTTTCACTGATTTTTTTGTGGTTTTGATGAAAAAAATGAAAGTGTAATTTTGATTGCTTTATTTTTAGATATGATAGCAATTTTTCTAAAGAGAATATATATGATAGTTAATAATATGAGAATATAATTAAATATTAACATCATCATCATCAAACAGATCTTTAAAAGATGAAATTACTTCATCTCGAGAGTAAAATGATATGACATGACATGCTGACGCTGATTTAACTATCTTAATGTCTATGATTAATAGATGTATATTACGTTAGGTTAGTTAGACTTAAGTATTTATTATAAATTCACTCATACACACATATATTAACCAGTGAATGAATCAATTAATGCGTATACATTAAAGTGGTTTCGAAAGTTGTGACGAGGAAGAAAGAAACAAAAAAATTGAAAAATTGAATAAAAAAAGTGTATATGTTGTGATTTGCGAGAGTTATGTTTTTTTCGCGTAATATAATATACCATGAATGAGGCAGGCGGTGAACGAGTGAGCAAAGCAGACTAGCATTTTTTTTTGAACTAATATTTTATTTTCTTTTGCTATCTCTGTGCTACCATTGAGGCCCGTGTAAACAAACAGTCAGCAAATCAGACACTTTAATGCATAGCAGGAAAAAGAAGTATGAGCGAAATTTATATGATTTCAACGCAAAAAAAAATACAATCGTTCACCTGACCGTATTTATTTATTTTGCTACCGTTGCTTTACAATACTTCTTTTTCTCATTTCTCTTTCGATATGTGTATGCATAAAAAAGTTCTCAGATCATTAAATCGTCGTTTCTGTTGTTGAATATTATTAATATGAATTGGAATAAGTTGTATCTATCCATCATTGAGTTTAACATAAAATATACATATTAAATTAAAAAGATTGAACAATTCAAATGTGCTGCTGCTGCTTTTGTTGTTGAGTAAGAAATTTACTTCTTTTTATTTAGATGATATACTTAAGAAACGTCTATTGTTTTTCTCCGTACTCTACTCACTTTCACAGAGACGAACTTTTTAATGTACCTGTACATATTGTACTAATGCTATGCCGGTCTAATGCTGCTACTCTGTTACTATTTTTTTTTTCTTCTTTGTAAAACTGTCTTGTGAAAACAGCCTTTTGTAAAATTTATATTTTTTATTGCAGCAAAATTGTGGTAAAGAATCAGCAAAAAATTATGTGGGATCTTTCTATTTTACTCTTTTGTTCTCTACTCGTAAAGAGTGTATAATATGCTCTTCTAACCGATTGAATGAATATCTTTCTTAGCGGGCGAAAAAAAGAGTAAGAGTTGCATGCAAAAAAGTGCAATGCAAAAATAATAAAGTAAAGTGCGTCATTAAAGTCATTATTATGATCTCTCTCATCGAAATGTTTTTTGCATGACCCATTTGCGAAAATATTATAATAGCAACAGCATTCAATAAAGAAATAATAATTTAAACATCAATCAAAGAAAATTAAGAACAATGCTTGAATAAAGATCAAACGGTACACACAAATCAAATGCACCAAATTAAACTCATGTTTTATAGAGGATCGATCTTCATGGTCAATATTTTTGTGTAAGCATTTTTTAGCATCACTTTATTATTATACTTAAGAGAACTGTAAATGGTAAATTAATTTTGTGTGTTGCGGGAAAATAAATGTAAATAGTAAGATAGAAAGAGAATTGAGTCAATAATTTTATTATGATGGTAGATAAAATTGAAATTGTGGCGCACAAGAAAAATAACCAGCATATAGTATAGTAGAATAAATTTGTCTGTACACATTGAGGGAGTCAAATATAAGTTGTAGATAGGTAGGTAGGCAGATGTATGAGGTGAAGCAATTTAATTTTAGACTAACGCACTAAATGTATGAGTATGAACAGTTCTTTTTTGGAATCTATTGACACACGAATGCATTGCCGACAACGAGACGAATATGTGATATAAGCATAAATTGATTGGTAAATGAATGAGTGTGAGAGCTAGAAAATTAATTGACTTTTACTTGCTTCCTCATTATACATAATAAATTTTACCTCTTTTACGTGCACTTTAATTTAGAGCGCAACGAATTCATTCAAGAGACAAAACTTTACAAACTAAGTAATAATATCTGTGGTTGACAGAAAAAGAAAATTTCCTTGACCTGTGTATGAGATCCAAACATTTCAAACAACAGAATAACTTTCTTTTTTTTTGTAAGTGTCCGTCCATTATTTTTATATTATGAAAAGACTCTCAATTCTTTTATTCACTTTATTTGCATAATTGTAAGATAAATACTTACAATGAGAGATGCTTTTTTATCAGGGAATTTATACAATTATATCACACATTTTTTAATATTAATTATTCACTTATTCTTTGTAATTTTTATTTTATAGCTTTACTTTTTTATTCTCTCTTTTTTTGCTTTCTAAATTCTCGTCTTGCACAGTTTTTCATCTAATTCTTATGTCACTCTTTATTTTCGCAGCTGCTACCATATCATTTCGATTTTCTTAACTTATTTTAGCAGTTTAATCTCTCAAATGCACCTTTTTTCTGTCTCCATTCACTTCACTTTAACTTCTAAAATAAAGTTCACAGAAAAATAACAAACTATGGTTCCCTTTCGGAAAACACACTCTCTCATATTCTCATGCACCTTGTAAAAATTCGTTTTTACAAAATGTATGTTTCAAAAAATATCAAAAAAAACTGTTAAATCTTTTTAAAGTTTATTCAGTCTTGTTTAATTAATAAAATGTTAAATCTCTTTATAATTTTCTTAAAAATCATCAGGTTTCATTTGACTCTCTCCTTCAGCAAGATAAATATTTAAAGCTCTATATAAAAGACTTATTCCCATTTGTCTCTTTTGTCTCATCTAAATGATGTGTGAGAAAGAAAAATTAAGTATTAAAATTAAAAAGATCGCAAGAAAAATCTTACCGTAAAAGAAGTTGGTGCACCATAGTAATCTCCTTTCTTTAAATTCGTTAGATTATGAATTCCTATTGCCTCAATCATACTTGCTTCTCGACTATATGCTTCAGATGGCATAATGTTGTGAAACAAATGCAAACATACAACTCCATAATTTTCTTTCCATATGTCAACGATTCGTTTCAACTTCTTGCTTTCAAACATTTTATTATTCTTTTGTCCACAAAGTTGTTTTGCTACATTTTCACACTGCTTTGATTTATCTTTCTCATCAATTAGTATATTGTTATTGTAAATTTTGATTGCATCATACAAATGATGATAAGGTCGACTACTTTTACCTTTGCCAATGTAAAAGATTGAACTAATAAATTTCTTCCATACATCAATTTTGTTCATTTCTTGATAATGAGCGGAAAGATTAGCAGTAATTCGTGGATCGAGCAATAAATAAACAAAAGAAGTTTTTGAGTTGCCTTCACGCCATCGTAAATGATTCTTTTCCAAAAAATGATTCACCATTTTTGCTTCGAGTTTTAAAAATTCACTGATATTTTTCTCCAGATATTCGTAATTGGTCACAGTTCGTTGCAGTTCTAATGGATATGCTGTGGTAGGCAGAAAAGTTATTTTGTAACAATTTGTTCAAGTAACAATAAAAGATATAAAGAGATTGTACTCACTTATATTAGAATGATCTTCATTCTCATGCACGATTCCAAGACGATCTGGATACTTCTTAAATTTTACCAATTTCTTAAGATATAGCTTTTTTGTGTGTTTTGTAATTGGACCAGGATTTTGGCCAAAACTTTTAAGTTCTTGTCTCAATGTATCGGTATCATAATCCAATGGTGGAAGAGTGTGTATTGTTGAAATACTTGAATTACTTATTTCACATTTCTTCATGCGATTTATTATATCTTGATTCTTATTGCAAATTTTTCTCTCATATAATATCACACTACTTTCCGCATCTGAATAAATATAATCTTCTTCATACTTTTCAATATATTCATCGGAAGACTTTTCTTCATCTGTGAGATCATAGTGTATAACTTTAATTTGATTTTCTTTTCGTTTTAATTCGCCGCTATCGGCTGTTACATAGGAATCATTTAATAATTTGAAATCATCGTTATTGTCCTCATTCTCATCATCTGATTTATTTGAATATGTTAAACTCTTTCCGCGTAATGTCACATCATTGCATGCATTTAAATAGTTAATGTAGCTTAAATCTAATTTGTCATTTTTTCGGATTTGTTGAATCTTTTCACGCCATTCGGCAATGTACGAACGTCTCTTATGTATAGCAATTCTCTCAATCACAATAGCGTTATTCATTTGCTTACTAAATGCCTTTAGGTTTTTCTCAGTCAATTCAAATAGATTTTTCTGCTCTTCTCTTTCGTCAATCTCCTCCTCTTTTTGACATTCATTTTTATCGATGTTTTCTTCGCAGGTACGATTATTTTGTCGTCGATGTCGATGAGTGATATTGATGTAATATGGAGATGTTGCATCGAAATTGTAATTAATTCGATTAGGTGTAAAAAATTTCTGTTCTATATGTTGCAGAGATGATGTTAAAGAGTTTTTAACAGGTGTAGTATTATCTTTTTTAGTTGTAACAACTGCTAAATTTGTTTTTAATGCCAATTCTTTCTTCTTTTTCTCAAGTTTTTGTTCAAAAACAAATTTTTTTATCACATCAATTACTTCAAATTGTTCCTCTTGAACTGCATACAAAATTGGCGTTAAACCCTCGTTGCACTTTAAATTCAAATCACCTCCTGCAGTGAGAAGCATTTGAACAATATTTGATCTACCCCATATACACGCAATGTGAAGCGGTGTTAATTTTGAATCACATTGGCTAAAAATATTGGGATCTGCTTTCTTTTTTAAAAAGATTTTTGTTACTTCTGTTGCAAATTCAATATCATCATATCCAACTGCAAAGTGAATTGGTGCAATCTTGAGATTAGGAATAATCGTATTAGGACTAGCATTATATTTTTCTAGCAGAATTATAACATTGCTGTAAGAAAATGAAAATTTATTGGTAAACAAAACAAATCATGAAAATATTTATTCACTGTATTTTACCTTAAATTGACATCGTCGATTGCTTCAAAAAGGCTTAACGCTAACTGTTCTTCTTTGCTACACATTATAGACTGATTTAATTTGTTATTTCCTATCACTTTTTTTTAAAAATAATAAAATTATTATTTACTACGAGAAACATGTTTATACTGAAAGAATCGTTAAGAAAATTCGAAAATAAGATTTTTAAATTTCAAAAATAAGTCGTTAATTTGTGTATTTGATACTTTATTAGAAATGTGTATTCATAAACAAATTTTAAAAAAATCATTTAAGAAAATAATATGAATCGATTATTTTAATCAACGGGAACAAATTGAATTAAACGTTTAATTCGTCTCAAAAGGACGTCAATGAAATTTGATGTTTGCGTCTCTTGAGTGCTTAATAGTTGCTTTGAAAATGTTTCACTAAACACAGTCACTAGATTATGTTTCAGTTTGGCAATTTCTTCATTTGTTATTCTCATTGTTCTCACTTCTGGCGTCACATCGTTTCCTATGCCATATGAGAAACCATTTAATTGAAGAGCAGGTGTTATGGCACGCAACATATAGTAATCCAAGTGTGACCACAATAAGTATAAGCAATTTTCCAGTGTAAATACACAAAGTTTGAGCTCTTCATTTTTTGCAGCAAGTTTATCACTTAAATGCTGTTGCTGTTGTGCAATATTAACATCCAAGCTTATTGTTGGTAAATTATTTTTCTGACGCAGTAAAGTATCATAAGTTAATTTTTCTCGATTATAAAATTCAACACAACTTTTTAGCTGTGTAACAACGATACTTAAATCAGGTGAAGATGTTGCAGTTGCTGATTCATGGCCACTTGAAATTGTCTCAGTATTGATTGAAAATAAAACTTTTGTTGTTCGATGATCTACAGAATGATTAGCAATACAATTTCTAGCATAGAGTGAAATGTTTGCTGCTACTTGAAGGAAAGTCAAAGTTCTTTCTGCTCTTTGTTTTTCAGTTTCTTCATTTTCTGCCTGCATGTTTCCGAAAATTCTTTGAGCTTCTTTTAAATTAGGATTAGTGAGAGTAAAACGTGGAAATAGAGCCATCATTAATTTTTGTAGACGATATAAATGTGCACCGATATCATGGTTTCCACTAGGATCCATTAATTCGCTGATACTTTGATTTGAAGCACGCGCAATAAGCCCTGTTAATCCTGATAATTCTTTTAAAAGACCTAATGATATAGATGGTGTTCCAGCTCGTAGCACTATTTCAACGATATCAGAATGCGATAATAAAAAGTGTGTAATTTGAGTAATCACTGATTGATTCTCTGGTCCGAGAGTGATTAAAATGACATCACAAAGACTTAATGCAGGAAACAAAAGTTGTTGATAACGATGACTTATTGGAGGAATAAATGAATTCTCAGAAGTGTCCATCATGCTGCTTATTTGAAAATCAGGATGTAAATCAAAAACTTTCATTTGTGAAAGTATACCAATGACACGATTTTCTAATAAAAGCTCTGCACCAACATACGATGCAGCAAAACGAGAAAGCATTGCCATTTTCGATTCGTAAACATAAAGTGCTTTCAAATTTTCAGGTTTGTTGTCCAAAATGCGCTGTAGTTTATGATCAGTTTTTAATAAACTATCAATGATGTGTGCCAAATAACCACGTGTTGATATAAAATTAATGAATTGAGTCATTGTGTCTATATCCAGCAATAAATTTACGTTTGCCAAAGCCAGCATCTTCACAACATCGTGGCCACCTGTTGAGTCATGACATAAAATATCGATGAGTTTATCTCCAAATGATTGAAGAATTTCGACTGCCATTTCAATTCTACTGCTTGCATCATCATCTTCATTGTATTTGCGTTTCATTATTGTCCGATCTAATCGAGAGACATAAAATTCTTCTTTTGGTTCATCAATTGTATTTTTATCCTTATCATTTTCTCCCTTGATTATATAGATAAAATTTAAAAGAGCAGCATATAAATTCATTCGCAATTTTTGACTTCCTGAACTTCCACTTATTATTATCCATTCAATTATATTTCTGAATATATATTTTAAATGCGATGAATTTGATTTAGTTGGAGATGTTATTGTATGATCATGAGAAATTGACGTTTGATTTCCAAAGAATGTTGAATCGCGTGAATCACTTAAATGACTTTCAATCTTCTTTAATGATGCTGCTCGTAAATTCATCAGTAATAATAGAACAGTTGATGAAGCAAGATTTGATAATTCTGGGATAATTTGAGCGACTTGAGCTGGAACTACCTTTTTCAATAGAACTTCTAAAATTTCAATAATCAAATTTCTTTTAACTTCATTGCTGAATATAAGAGGTTGTTGAACACTGAAGATTATTTCAGTAACTTGGCTCCATGCTTCTAAAAATTTGACATTTGAATTGATGACCATTTTTTGACGATTAGCTTGTAGTGCGTAAAGCATTATAGATTCAATGTCTTGTAAAATGTATTGTCTTTGTCCTGCTGCAATTGTTGATTGAACAGAATTTAATTCCTCTCGTAAAATCGCATGAACTTTCTTAACATCAATTAATTTTACGCCTGATGAAACAATAGTTTCACAATTTGCAAATAAATTATTCATTAAGGAATTATCAAAATGATCCCATTTAGGTCTATCTAATGGCTTTAATTCAAACTCAGGACAATCGAGAAGTTCGCACAACATTTTCGATGCTTTATTCTTTTTTTGTGACATTTGCATTGCATCCATTCCAATTACTGTTTGTTGAAAATGTGCCAATTCAACTTGAACATTATCTGAATAGTTTGTATTTGATAGCAGTCCCAAAATTTTGCACATGTTGCTGAAATGGCTGAGTTGATTTTTTTCAGCAGTCAATTTCAATTCAATCGCGACACTTTTCAATAGTGCAGTCATCTGATTCAATACGTGAGGGCTATTGTCATTTGTGAATGGCAATTCGGTTACGTGTCGACATAAAAAGTCACCTGATGAACGCAAAAATCTCATAAATACTTCCGATGTTTTGAAATTGAAGCATAAACTGTACACCAAACCATAAGCACTTTCTATAAGCTTTAAACGCGGCTCAGGAACAGAAGTGTGAGATTTTACATATTCCAAATATTGATCAAGAATAGTGATTAAAGATTTTGAACAAGTACTCGGAAAATCTAATATTCCAGGCTGTTGTAAATTGCTCAATTTAATGTCTTTGCTAATGTCGAAACCCAAAAGATAATGTGCAATATTTGGAGCAGATTGTGGCAGTGTATCATTGAGTAAACTGATGATTTCTTCTTTTATCTCAATTTCGAGTAAGAATGATGCTTCTGGATCACTATCAATATCAACTTCATTTTCTAAACATTCGACAAAACCCTGTCTAATCTCCATTTTAATTCTTTCATTGCTTGTTAATATGCCAAGTATCTGATTATTAACATTTGGTTGTGCAACTATGTAATGCAAAATCTTTATTGCCAACAAAGCTTGTCGCGGCAACCATGAGTTGTAAGTAACCATTTTTGTTATATTCAGCATGTGATCACTTCTTCCTGTTCTTGGATTTACATCAAGCAATAATTTAGAACAACCAGTCATTAAAATTGGACTATTTGCAGAGAAGTGAGCATCAAAGAATATATTTTGCTTTTCAAGCCCCATTGAAATGATGTTAAGTCCATAAAAAATTGTATTCTCAAGTTGTTTCTTTCCAGCAAATGGTGAGTAAGTGTCAAGCATTACACAAGCTTCATCAATTAAATGTAGAATAAGCCGTAGAAATTCTGATTTTGTATGTAATTGAAGCATAATATGAAAACCTGGTGGTGAGTTCTCATCATTGCTTCCAAGTGAATTGGGAAAATCACTTGGTGATGTTTCATAAATTCTCATAAACATGTCACAAATTTGAAGACATTTTTCTGCAACTTCCCATTTTTCTTGTGAATCTTTATAGTTTCGATTGTAGAATTTTAAAAATACAGTTTCAATGATGAAAACAATGTAAGGATCAAGACCAGTTTTTCGAGTTCCGGCACCAAGATTTTTTGGAATGATTACACTCGAAATTGTATACAAAAGATCAAGGACTGCTTTAGTTAGCGGATAGGATTCGTTTCTTGCTTCGATTTCCTCCAATTCAGATTCTATACCACGATTACCAAAATTGCTAACAGATGGAACCGTGCAGATAATTTGTGATGTCTCTAAAGCATTCCATAATTGAATCGCTGTTTCACTTGAACGTCCTAATGCAGCCAAAGCAGCTACTAAATTAGCCTTGAGAGGAATCACAATTGAACAGCTGACTAAACCCAACATGATGGGAATCGGTGAATAATTTGGTTGTTCACACAAAGCAATTCGCGCAACTTCATCGTGTGTTGCAACAATTCGAATAACTTGTAAAACTGCTTGAAGACCAGCAATCTCTTGTGGACTGATAGCACGAGAATATAACCTAGAGCGATAAACTGTATCAGTACCCGGATGTTGCTCACTTCGTAATGTTCTAAATAGAAGTTTTATAAAGTTAAAATTACACATAATTTGAATAAATTAATTGCACTTACTGATAGTATCTAGCTAAAGATGCAAAGAAATGATCCCATGAAACGGATGCAGTCCCTGCAGTTCCATTTCCCTGTTTTAATAAATTGAAAGCATTTCGAGCAGCTTGTGGATTTCCTGAGAGACCAGCCAACATTTTCAAATATGGTATAAAGAGAGTTTGTGGCAATAAATCGCCAGCTAAACGCATAAATTTGAACAAGCAAACAGATCGTGAAGAAGTTCGATGGTAAGTGCCACTGTGCTCCATTGGTCCCCAGTATTCAAGACTAAGTTGAAGATTAAGCCGATCGTTTTCATAAAACTTGCCAATAGCACAAAGCAAATTTCCAAAATTATTATCGATATTACTTGGCGGTTCAAGACCTTGTTGTTGATAATTTTGTACAGTTCTTGCTGTTTCATCTGCTCTTGCTCTTAGTTCTGTTACTTTTGTGTGCATAATTTCAATAAAATCAGTAAACAGTATGTGTAGGCGACGATAAAAGAATTCAGTCCTAAAGATAATTGAATTTTCCAAAAATGTGAAATTTAAAAAATCAAAAACTTTAAGATGAATGGCGAAATCAATCAGCTCTTCGTCTTTTTCAACTAATTGTTGAGCACTTGGATATAAATTTTGAGGAGCCATTTTCAAAGTTCCACAAGCAAGTCCAAGTGCAAAAATTGCTAAAGCACGTAAGCCTGGACATTCCCATTTTTCAGTCACATCAGAAGCATCTTCATTAATTAATAATTCTTGCATAACATCATCAAAAAAACTCTCATCATTGATTATTGGCAATCTTCTAACTACTTCTTCTCCATCTTCACGTCGATGTATGATACTCAAGTCAAGTGCATAAAATAATGCCATCATTAAAGTTGTTGTAACATCTCCAATTTCGCCACGCGCACCGCTCAGTTTTGATTTCTTTAAATATTCTGAAATATGGAAAAATATGATCATTAAAAATTATTATTATTTTAATTTCACAATGACTTACGAATAAGTGAAAGTGTAACATCTTTTGGTAGTCCTGACTGAGCTGCATAATTAAAAATTATCGATGCAAGATTTTGGCGAATTTCATCAAATAAATCGAGAACCATTCGATGATGCTTCGGTGGACCAAGAGCACGATTTTTTGTAAGTAAATCAAGTTCTTTGCTTATATCAAGTGATTTTAGTAACTCGATGATTTTCTTTAAAATTCCCTCAGACACTAATGAGTCAGTGTATGTTGTAATAAGTTGAATTAAATCTAATGAGACATTATCTGTGCACCATGAAACTCCTAATCGAGCTTGCATCAAGTCTTTTAAGGCAGATGTCAATGTTTTTCGTCCATCATAATAAAGAAGAATGGCAACTAAGCCTCTTGGTAATCCAGGATATTGAGGCATTTGCTGTTGAGCAGTTGTTAGCAACTCTAATGCAATGAATTCATTTAAATTGTACATATCAGAGAGAATGATTGTCTCATCAACTAAATCTTTTGATAATGTTGTTGAACCTAATGTAGGCAGTGTTATTCCATGTGTCACACCTTGCATAATTTCTTTACGACTTCCTTCATTCTTTGGCTAAAATGAAGAAATATATTTCGATATAAACAACTGTATTTATTTTACAACAAAAACTTACAGGATTTATCAAAAATGATGAGAAGTTTTGTTTATTCTTTCTAAGTAGTGCTTCGAAACTCGCTAAACTCACATCTTTATCATTAGAAACAAGAAATGTTTGTATTTGATGATAGAGCTGTTTAAATGGAGTCCATAAATCGTCGACAGTAACTGAATAAAGTAGAAAACAGCGTGCATTATTATTATATTTAAAAATATTGTGAAATTTATACCTTCAGCCATTTTATCCAATACTATTGTCTTTTAAATGATAGTTTTGTTGATTCAGTATAAAACAAATCACAAGTTATTGAGATTTCTTCCTTATTTTTAAATTTTTCAATCTAGCTATTTATTTGCCGGGAATTTGCAAGTTTAAGAAAATTACAGCTCGTTTTCGAAAAAAAATTTTAAATTTTCAAACGTTGTAAAAATATTTGGTGTCATCAATAGTTATTGTGGGTGATACATACATTTTTATAAGGGCTTTTTAGTAGGAGTCCATCACACGAAAAAAAGAAAAATAATTTAGAAACATAGACCATTTTCGTATGTTTCGTAAGGAAATCAGAAGCTTTATTCACAATAATAATATTTTGCAAGTAATTTCTAAGCTAATAAGACTTGATAAAAGTCAAAATTACATAAAATGTGAGCAGATAAAGCGAAAAATTAAAGTGAAAAAAGTTTAATAGAGAAAGATTCTCGAGTCCTTATTACGCGAATAATTATAAATGAAATGTCTAGTGCTTAATTTATATAAATGTGAAATGATAATAATTCATTCGGTACATCACATTGCAATCATCTAAAAATCCATCAACATGAAATTTATCAATAATTGATAAAGCACAAAAGAATTTCTTTTTAATAGAAAAAATAGCGAAGAAAGAAGAAAAATTCACAACTCGATTAGGTGCACAAGAGTGAGTGAAGCAGAAGTAGAAATATTTTTTATTAGAAATATAATCAGCATCATTCACAATTCGGCACGAAAATTTAATCATCGAATCATCATGCAGGCCAAAAAACGATATATATTGGTCGTGCTCTCTTGTGCATTCTTAGCCTATTGCTATTTCGGAGGCTACCGAGTAAAAAAGTTATTCAATCTCAACACAAACACATTCGACAACTTACCGTCATTTATCATAAGTCAAAATCGAATAAATTATCATAGTAGTTTAAGTGTGAAAGCAAATAATCAATTTAACAACATTATCTTACATAAGTATGAAAATGAAAACAGTAGAAGTAAGCATTTCAAGGATATAGATGATCTCTATGAAACGCCCGAATACAACCGCTTACGAACGGATCATCAGAGATCAATGAATAGTAATAGTAACAATAATAATAATTTTAATTCATGTACAATGGAGACATGCTTTGATTTTACAAAATGCTATGATGATTTCTTAGTGTATGTATATCCTTCAGAGCCATTAAATACGCTTGGCACAACAACACCACCAGTGAGTGCAAATTATCAGAAAATTTTGACTGCAATCACAGAATCACGATATTACACAAGTGACCCCGAAAAAGCATGTCTATTTGTTCTAGCAATTGATACACTCGATAGAGATTCTCTAAGTGAGGACCTAGTGCGTAATGTTCCACAACGATTGCAGAGACTACCGTATTGGAATAATGGCAAGAATCACATAATATTTAATCTCTATTCAGGCACTTGGCCATCATATCATGAACTCGGATTGGGTTTCGATCCAGGTCAAGCTATACTTGCAAAAGCCAGCATGAGTATTCAAACAATGCGGCATGGCTTCGATGTTAGCATTCCATTGTTTCATAAACACTTTCCATTACGAAGTGGACATACGGGAATGATTACGGCAAATAATTTCCCTGTCAATAAGAAGCATTTATTAGCCTTCAAGGGAAAACGTTATGTGCATGGAATTGGATCGGAGACGAGAAACTCATTGTTTCATTTACACAATGGTAGAGATATTGTCATGGTAACAACATGTAGACATGGAAAGAGTTGGAGAGAGTTACAGGATGGACGTTGTGATGAGGATAATCGAGAGTATGACCGTTACGATTATGAGACTCTTTTACAAAACTCAACATTTTGTCTTGTGCCGCGTGGAAGACGTCTAGGTTCATTTCGTTTTTTAGAGGCACTTCAAGCAGGTTGCATTCCAGTGCTCTTATCAAATTCATGGGTATTGCCATTTCATCCGCATATTGATTGGAAACAAGCCGCGATTTGGGGCGACGAGAGACTGCTACTTCAAGTTGTTGATATCGTTCGATCAATTAGTCCATCAAAAATTATGGCGCTTCGCCAACAGACACAAATTTTATGGGAACGCTATTTCAGCTCAATAGAGAAAATCGTATTTACGACATTTGAAATTATTCGCGAACGCCTTCCCGACTATCCTGTAAGAAATGGATTGATATGGAATAGCTCGCCAGGTGCTTTACTAACATTACCAACATTCTCCGATAATTTAAGAGATTTGCCATTTTATCTCGATCGATTAGGCTATGAGCCACGAGCAAATTTTACGGCTGTCATTTTTGTACAAGTCGGTCAACCTATCAATCCTCAATCAGCCCTCTATAAGCTAGTCAAAAGCATAACAAAGAGTCAATTTGTAAATAGAATATTAATACTGTGGGCAGCAGATCAAAAAGTGCCATCACGCAAGAGATTTCCTGCGACTGGACATGTGCCATTACATATAGTGACATCACTAAATATACCGCAAATGCAAACACATTCATCACTTAACATTGCAGCAGGAGCAACAGATGAACGTCCAAGCATATCACAGCGTTTTCAGCCACATCCACTAATTGAGACAGATGCCATTCTGTCACTTGATGAAGATGCCATACTCAACACAGAAGAGATTGATTTCGCATACAATGTGTGGAAATTTTTTCCTGAGCGCATTGTTGGCTTTCCTGCTCGAGCACATTTTTACGATGATTCAAAAAATACATGGGGCTATACGTCTAAGTGGACAAACTATTATTCAATTGTTTTAACTGGTGCAGCGTTTTATCATCGCTATTATAATTATTTATATACAAATTTTCTTTCGCATTTACTTTTGAAGACTGTGCAGCAATCATCCAATTGTGAAGACATTCTCATGAACATGATGGTATCGCATGTTACTCGAAAACCGCCAATTAAAGTGACACAGCGCAAGGCATATAAAGATCGTGATAGTGTACGAAGTGTAAGTATACAAGACAAGCTCTTAACCACTCTTTATTATTATCATTATCATCACTTGCTAAAATTATCATTAGAAATGATACATACACACTTACAATTCTTTCATCTCTTGTTTCTATCTATCTCTCTCTTTTTCATTTAGCCATGGAATGATCCAGATCATTTTATTCAACGTCAAAGCTGCCTCAATACATTTGTTGCAGTTTTTGGTTACATGCCATTATTGAAATCGAATATGCGTCTCGATCCAGTACTCTATAAGGATGCAGTTTCAAATTTGCGCAAAAAATATAGACAAATTGAATTAGTGGGTAAGAGATAGCAGTTTCTCTATAATTACTAAGTGAATGAGTCACATCATATTATATACCAATTTCTATCTCATAGAGATAATAAAATAAAACTAAATAGCCATACACACAACAACAAGCATAATCTATTGAAATAATATAAAGTGAATAAAAATTTAGTCAATCGCGCTTTCATATTCGATTATAGACAAACATACCTACAGAAGAAGGTGAATAACGTAAAATAATATTAATAATAATAAATAATAATGTTATCATTGTACTCATAGAGACAAAACAATATTGAAGTGAAAGAAGAAAATAAATATTAACATTATGCATGAATGTGAATTTGAATGTGTATGAATGAAAGAAATAAAAAATATCATTATGAATATAACAAATTTACCAAAAAAAAGAATAAATGAAACATTAAAATAGTATACACTGTTTACCAAAAGAAATACTCTAAGATTGCGAGGGTTAATAGTCGTCAAATAAATAAGTTTAGC
Organism: Polypedilum vanderplanki; assembly: GCA_018290095.1. NCBI lineage: Eukaryota > Metazoa > Arthropoda > Insecta > Diptera > Chironomidae > Polypedilum > Polypedilum vanderplanki. Next base: position 28,258,413 of record CM031379.1, on the reverse strand, counting down.
TAAACTAATGTGTGAATCTTCTGGTAGAGGAATAAACTATTGAGGATTTCATAAATATTCATATCTTGAGATAAATGATTTAAATTATATATATTTTTTATATATCTAATGAATAACAATTTAAATTGTCGAGAGTGAAATGATGATGATGAAAAACATTTATTGCAATAAGTTTCTATTTCTTCAAGTAATTATATCATAATATTTCCTGTTTTCATAGTATACATACGTAAATGATTTTGTATTCATAAAGCAGCTAATTTTCTTAATACTCACGTCTATCATTATTTTCTCATCTATGATTTTTAAAAGGGAAAAATTGCAAAACAGTAGAAGAGAGAGAAATTACTTTTTAAAAATGTAAATCAGGGATCAACGTGATGAAAATTTTTTGTCAAAATTTTATTTCTTCACATTTATATCAATTAATTAAATTTAACAGATTTTTTTAAAAAAGAATTGAAAACATGGCTCTGCTACTTTAAATTTTTAAGAGAGAACTGATTACTTAAGTGTTGAACCCTGATTGATTGAGATGAGGAATTGATGTCTAAACTCCCGAGACTTCAATTTTATAATTGATAGAATTTAATTTTAATTATTTGTCATTTTATCCAAAGCAATGTTATGATTATGCACAATTTCTTTTGATATGAGATATGAACGAGAAAAGCAAACGTGTGTGTATGCATACAAAAATAATTGAACAAAACAGCTTATATATGATAATTAGGAGTAGCTATATACATTTTGATGATGAAAATGCATACAACTTCATCTCATCAGCATCACATTAAAAAATGGATATCTGGAAGCGAAAGCTACAAAGAAAGGAGATTTTTTATCGTTAAAGCGTGATGTGAAAATTAAAGAAGAAGCATTAGCATGCATACTTTACATGTATGTATGCATAATATTATTCTTTTCCTATTTTCCTCATTTTTTTCTATGCTGAGTGCAATATTGCTAGTATTATGTTTTTAATTCACATGCATGCATTTAACATAATTAAATAAAAACGGACCAACTGATACCAAAATAATAAGAAAAAAAAATTGGAAAAAATAATTGTTGGACATTTTATAAGAAATTAGAGAAATTTTAGGAAATTGGTACGATGACGTTTTAGTTGAAAAAAAAATTAGCCAAAACCAAAACATGATGAGTTAACTTTTTAAGCCTTAGTTTTTTACATTCGATTATGAAACTTTTTAAATAAATATTGTCTTTTAGTTCCACATACAGAAACAAACATTTCCGAAATTCTTCAATAGAAACAATAAACAATTTATGAAAAGACTATAAAATACCTTGATTTTATATGTGTATATCGTATATGTTCTTAATTTTTTTTATTAAAAATATTTTTATAAAATCGAATGAAAGAAATGAAACATAGTTTTAATGAGTATTGTGAAATCAAAAAAGGAAAACTGAGAAAGAAATCTTAAAAAAGAAAATCAAATAAATGTTGACATTTGTTTAAAAAACGAAAAAATGCTTAATATATTTTTTTTTCCACTATAACACTGTATTTTCACAAAAAACACATTCATCACTATCAGATTATATTGCTGATTTAATAAATTTGATTTTAAGTTGACTAATACAGGCGAAGATAATAAAATGTGTATCGCCTATTATTTGCCTACTTAAAATTAATTTACTTCTTTTTTTTCTATCCTTGTGGTTCACTCAAAAAACTATTTGAAACTGATGAATTTTGAGCAATTGCATGCTGCATTTATAGGACACAAAAATACATCGTTTTGTAAGTAAATGACTATTGCCTATCTTTTTTTAGTGCCGAATGTTGATAAGAAAAGGAAAAGAAAAATCTCTTAAGTCAACTTATGCTTTCATGATTCACACGCCAAAGTTCAATATTCAATCACCGTACTTTATACATCTTTATGTCTAATCTTTTACGTTATTGCATATTTTCATTCATTTGTCGCATGACTGATTTTTTTCCTTTTTTCCCTTATTTTCAATTTTTTTCTTTTCTTACATACTCACTGGATGTGATAATATTCATGTGTTGACTTAGACTTTGTCGTTATTGATTTTTCAGCATGCCTTTCTTTCACACATATCGCAGATTCTTTTAAAGCTTACTTTAAATTCTTTCTTGCTTTATCTCTTTGATGATTTTTTCATGTGATGTGACGACGATAGAGAATTTGTTTTAAAATGACATCTTATAACATATCTTCAGAATGAATCATTTATTTCTTCAGGGAATTTCGTGAGCCTGTAATTTAAAATATATCTCATGTGTGATAAAAAAATAAGGATTTTTTTAAATAATTTCTTCTAATAATTTTTATTGAACAATTTATTCGTATTTCTTTTATACAATTTTTGTTTATTTTTTAATCTCAGTTTTTGTTTCAAGACCTAAAACTTTAATAAGTGCTTTTGGCGAGGGATCTCTTCCACGAAAACGTCTAAAAACTTCACTTGTATTCAATGTGCCACCATATGTCAAAAATGTTGATCTAAAACGATTGGCAACTTCTCTAAAGTTTTCCTCATTTTCTGTATTTCGTGCTTCCCAAAATGCTGAATAAACATCAGCAGCAATAAGTTCAGACCAAACAAAACTGTAATAAGCACCACCCCATTCTCCAGATGATATTGGCGTAAATGAGCATGGATGTGAATCTTTTTTATCCAACGGCACAGTATGATATTTTGGATAGAGCTCCTTAACAATGTCCCACCAGAAATGTGTTGTAGTGTTGAAGTTAATGTCAAGTTCTGAGAAGTACAGCTGACGACACAAGTTATAACCGGCTAAATGTCGACGGTTTTTCATAAATGCAGTAACATATTTATCGGGCAGCGGATCATCGTTTGAATAATGTGTTGTGATAAGTTTCAAGATTTTTTCATCATATAATAAATTACTCATGACATTTCCAACGATTTCAACTGCATCCCACTCCACATTTGATGAACCTGATAATTCATTATATTTTGAATTGCATAATAAATTTTGCAATGTTAGACCGAATTTACTAAATAGCTGTTGGACTTCATTGACACTCAATAAAACTGATTTATCTGGTATTTGTTTAAAATTGAAAATTATCGCGGTTATTGGTTTTGTGTTAGTTAGTTCACTTTTATTTCGCATTTTCACCATCCATCCTGAATTAAGTCCAACAGTTTTTTCCACTTCTCGTGCATAGAGATCGACATAGAATCCTCCAACTGGTTCTTTTGCATTACCACTCAAATCAAAAACATCATAAAATTTTACATCCTCATGCCAACGATTAGCTGAAGGTCGTTCGACAATCTTGATATTGAAAAGTGATTCTGAGAGTTTAAGTAAATTTTTGAACACTTTGTTTAATGGAAAATATTCACGAATAACTTCTTCATTAAAATCAAATAAATCAATCAATTGTTTCCGTCTATAATAATCAATATCTTGAATCTCGAGTGATTTATGAAAACCATCTTTTTCGGCATATGTTTGTAAATTTGCCATTTCTGTTTCTAGTGCTGGTCGTGCATTTTCATATAAACGTGCAAGCGTATTCTTAACGTTTTCTACTGATCCTGCCATTTTAGTTTCCATTGACATGTGCATAAAGTTTTCATATCCCAATATTGTCGCTTGTTGTCTACGTGCGTATCTAATTTCTTCCAAAAACACAGAATTATCAAACTGTTTGTCAGATTGACGCGAACATTTGCGTACATCTGCTTGCCATAAATTCCATCGAGCATTATGATCTGGACAATGCTCGAGAAAAGATTTTACGATAAACGGCTGAAGTGTTAGTTTCCATGGTCCTTTTTTAGGTGGAGCCTTTGGATCAACTGACATAGCTGATAACAAACTAATAGGTAATTCTTTAATTATTTTTTGATCATCACAATTCTGCATAAAAGCTCGACGAGCTGCCTCTACATTATTGTGGTATTTTGCACGAATTTCACTTAATTTGACTAAAGCTTCATTAAGTTGATATTTTGAAGTCCCTTCAATTTCAATTCCATTAAGACGAGCTTCAAGCAGATATTTATGAATAAGTCGCTTCTGCTGCTCATCTTTATATTCTTTATTGTCATTTTTAATTGCATTATAAATCGGGAGGCTATTGAATTTTGCTGCTCGAACTCGGCATGCCCTATCGTGTATAGTGAGGTAGCTTTTAGTCGGCATTAATGTACTATTGCCTAAATAAAGCGTTTTGGCTAATCCCCATGTATTTTCTATTGGTGTTGTTAATTTTTCAAGAGGATCAAGAACTTCAGAAAAAAGATCTTTTATTTCTGTTTTTGATGTCAACATTTTTTCGAGATTTTTTAAACTTTTCTCGACTTCTAATCCTTGATTGCCGACAGCGCTAATACATTTTTCAATTGTAAAATTATTGAATTCGGGCAAATCATTGTTATTTGTTATTGCCGCACAGTCCTCTTCGCCAATTTCTGGGACCCTAGAAAATAGAATTTATTGATTGTATGATGTAATTGAAATTATTCGATGTATATTTACTCACAGTACGATAAACCCTGTGTTCCTTTTTGGTACTATTAAAGCTGTTCGCGAAATTAGAAGCGGATTATGCCTTAAAATTGCTCTTAAATAAGACATTTTTCTCGATTGTTTTGAAAGTAAAATAAAATGACATGGAAAGTGTCCGTGTGGTAGCAGGGGGACACTTAAGCGCATTTTTGCGTCTAGATCAGTGTATGTTATCAAATTCACTTAAAGATTTGTTTGAGAAGTAAATTCACACTTTAGAATAAATTTAAAATATAGGAGAAATCATATTTATAAAATTTTAATGTATGAAAGTACGGCGAGTGTTTTTAATTGATATTCAATTTGCAGAATCTTCTTATGAATTTTGTTTACATGAAAGTAACGGTTGAGTAATATTCAAATTATTTGAAGTTCCAATATTTGTCGTTGATGGCGCTGCAATCGTTTTCGCGCCAAAAATCGTTTACAAATATTCAATATGGAAATTTAAATTCGTAATTTCCTAATTAATACAATAAGTGACAACATTCTAATAACACAAATTAAACACAAAAAACCTGAAGTCGCTTACTATCGTAGTTTTTGAGATCTCAGAGGGACAGCTAGCCAGCTAGCCAGCCAACCAGCCAAAGTGAAACTATAAGCTGCATTGTTGTTCCAAAAGTGCGCTAAAAATAATTTTAGGATGAAAAACCTAATTTTGAGACACTTTTTGTTTACACTCTTAAAATATATAATTTGATGTTTTTTAATGTATAAATCATAATGATTGAGTGCTTATTTAAGTGTCGAAATCAATTTATAAATTAAATAATCTTAATGCTAAATCAGTAAGTATAGAAATGAGTGAAATTCGTTTCTTTATCCTACATTTCAAAGCTGTGATCAAAAAACTGAACTTTAAATTTTGAATTTTTCTCAAGTTCAAAATGATCTTAACTGTCAAAAGTTTTAAAAAACTTCCTATAGTTCTTCAACTAACTTGTTACTAATTCTCATGCCTGAGATGAAATTGATATTGAGATATAAATCAATTTTTTCTTGATTGAATATATTGATTTTCTGGTAAATAAAGAATTGTTATCTAGATAAGCTTTATAACCTTCAGACCATGTACTATAGTTATCTGCATACCTAATAATTTGTCGCATAGCTCTAAATGATAAGGAAAATTATGTGTATTGAAATGTGGTGTTAAGGTGTCAGGAAGATTACGAATGCTATTTTTCGTTTAACGCTTTTGTGTAAAAGGTAGACAGAAAGATAAGGGATTGAAATCGATTTAAATAATTCATGGGTGATGAGCAAGAAGAAGAATAGCAACAAGTTGTTTTAGTCTGAGGGTGTAAGAATGAGAGAGACCTGATTACTGCTTAAAGGATCAAAAACTCAAGAGTTTCACAATATTTGTCGCCTAAAAGCATTTTTTCTTTTTGATCAATAACTTTTAAATATCGCCCTAATTCATTTATAGTTCTTTTTGTGGTTAAATGTTTCCAAAAGGAAGGAAAAAATATAGTAAATCAGTATGCGTTGCTATACTTGATTTGAGCGCACGAGACGCATTTTTGGTGCAACAGATCAGTGTTTATTAACAAAATCACAAGAACGTCGTAGGAGTTTTTGAGATTTTCACGTTTTGTAAACATATATGTAATAGATTCATTTTAATAAAGGATGTTGAAGTTATTGCTTTGATAAGAAATTTCGTTTGATAATAACGGTCAAATGAGTATTTTGAAAAAAAATTTACTAAACGCACTCCTCCATATTTGTTTACGTTTAGAAAAATTTTCTATTGAATTTTATTTTCGCAAATTGTCATTCTCAACAGTTATTTACCTCAATATAAAGTAGATTCTGCAAACCTACATGAAAGCACAATACTTTTAAAACAAACCGGAAGTCTCTAGCTTTTGTAGTTTTCGAGATCTCAGTGTTCCGCCCGAACAGCCAGCCAGCCAGCCAGCCGGCCAAAGTGAATATAATAGCGTATTTTTTAGCGCATTTTTGGAACAACAATGCAGCTTATACATTCACTTTGGCTGGCTGGCTGGCTGGCTGGCTGGCTCCCGGGTGTCCCTCTGAGATCTCGAAAAACTATAATAGCTAGCGACTTACGGTTTTTTGTGTTAGATTTGTGCTAAAAAGTTAGTGCGGCGACGCTTATTTATATTTCTGTCACTAGTAATATAACTTGGGAAATTATGAATTAATTTTCCATTTTGAAAATTTGTAAACAAAATTTTTGTCGCGAAGTTGACTGCGATCAAAAAAATTTTTCAGCTGCGCGTAGCTAACTTCGCGTATTTTTGAATTTGACCGTTATTTTCAAATCATCGAAATTTATAAAGACGATTTCGAGAATTTTAATAGATCAAGATTATTAGCAGCAATTACATTACTCGAGTTTTCATAAAATATATTTCTATATGAAAATGTAAACAAAACAAAAAATAGCTGCTAAATTCCTAATGTACTGCTATTTGCTACAACTTAAATTTCAATTATTTCATTCGAAACAGTATTACAAATGAAATTTCCTATACATTTGAAATTTACTTCAACCAGTGTATCTTATCACATGAATCTTTTTCAAAACGCATCTAATATTTCTGTAATTGTTATAAACTCTGATCTAGGCAAAACCAAAAATGCGCTTAAGTACACCGATCTGCAACACGGGTACTTGATCACTGGTTTTCCAAAAATGCGCTAAAAATGAGAGAAGTGAGAAGAGGAAAAGTTAAGTATAAACAAAGGAAGAGATTTGTTTTGAGAAATAATAATAAACACTAAAGAGATTTTTAATGTTGCATAAACAAAAAACATGAAAAAATATAATTTCTTTTTATAAAATCCTGTTCAAATAAAACAAAAAACGAAAACTTCTCCCTTTAGAATTTTTCTTTCAATTCAAAAAAAAAAACTTTGCTTTTGAGTTTCTCGATTGCTGTTGCTACAAAAGTTTTCTCTTCACTTTTCTACTGTTGAGACAACACATCTATGTGATTGTGCACAGAAAACTTTAACATCAGAATACACCACAATAATAATATCTACATTCATTCATTCATCCATTTATTCCGTTGTTCACAATCTTCTCCTTCTTCCTTTTCTATTTTCGCTCCTTTTAACCCTTTACTATCGTTGCTGTCTTTTTTGTTGTCGTTGTCTCTTTTGACTTTAAAAATAGTGTAGCAAAGGGAAAATATTTTAAAAGATTGTAATTTAAAAGACAAAGAAAATTTTTAGTTTTTCTACCGCAATTTCGTTAACTTCTTGCCCTCCCTCAATTCATTAGTTGACTTGTGCTTTTACTTATATTGTACAATATTCTCTATTCATTCTAGTTTTCTTTAACAATATAGAAAAGTTGTGTAATTGCAATGATTAGCTTCCTTGAATGAAATAAGAAATAAAAGAACATTTACAGTAAGTGCTCTTTTTTCCTTCTTTATAATTATTCAGTCTGCTGAATGCAACTTATACATTTATTTAAAATTGATGAGAATAATTATAGCTCATTTCACTTAGATTTCATTTATGAGATGAAAAACTTTGTAAGAAAATATTCTCATTTTTTGAGGCCATTTATTCCACAACATTAATATAATTCTACACTTTTAAGTGGATGTATGCATGCATTCTTGCAATTCCTTTTCTCATATTCACTTTTTCTTCATACTTAATAGAAATTAGTTTTACGAGTTGAGAAATTTTTTTTTTTTTCAATTTCCCCAAATAGTTTCTATGGAATGCTTGTGTGTACATAAATCGAAATAATGTTTTTTATGTAGTAACATAGCACAAAAGTATATTAGAAAGAATTTCTTTAGTTCTTTGGAAATAAAAAGTTTTTCATGCATGTGCATACATGGATTTTCACACATAGAAAGAGAGAGAATTAAATTAGATAGGTTCACTCTCTTATGCTCGGGTTTAACAACAAAAATGATGAAAAACTTTTCTTTATGGAATAAGAATAAAACGATAAATTATTGGTAGCAGAAGCATAAAAATTCTCTGGAATATACACACAAATTTCTTTTCTTTCTTTTTGATTTCGTTAAAAGGATGCAATTTTATTTCGATTCAATTTTCCATTCCATTAAATTTCCATCATTGCATGGCAATATATAAAATGACGATGATGGTTCGCAACAGAAAGAGAGGAAGGGATTTTTCCCATTTTACAATCTCTCTTTTTTACTCCATTGAAGGCTTTACTTACACGCTCGTATTTCAAAAGTTTTTTTACAGCTTACAGAATAGGAAGTCATTGGGAATGATGAACTATGACTCGCATATAACGTCAGAGTTGTCCTCAAAACTATTCATCTTTCTTTCAATGATTTAACTGCAAATGCTTCTCATTTCAATTTATTCACGGGAAATTAATTTTATAGGGAAAAAAATTGAAATTTTCTGCTTTTTTCTCGTTTGCTATGAAAAATGAAATATGAAATTTAAGGCTTATTCGTTGCAATGAAATTTTTCTTCGCTTTTTCTCTCTGTGCAGTTTCTCACACTTCCTGGGCTAGTAAAGCATGAAAATATTGTTGCCGGAAATTTGAAAGTTGTAGATGGAAAGAGAAAGAGAAAGAGCTTTTACTGCAGTTGGATGAAAATCAACATTTACTAGCTGTAGCTAAAAAGCAATGATGTCGACGATGGCAATAGCAATAGACAAACTTTTATGCAGAGACGAAACATAAATTTTCACAGCAAGTCATAATTATTTATTTGCTCTATGAAAATCAGTGATTGTAAAACATATCAAAATTTTTGATTGTAAAATAAAAGCTCTTTCTATTCCTCATGCTATAACAATTGAGGATATTTAATTTAATATAATACTCCATTTGCTCTTTTTCTTTCTCTCTTATAAAGATCCTCATTTATGGGAATATCATCAAATTATGCTGTGATTGTTCACTTTCTAGTCTTTTTGACGCTTACTTACTTGAGAAAAAAATTCTCTTCTTTCTATATTCTGTACACCCTCTAAATAAGTAGCTGTAAGATAGAATAAAAGTGAAGTGAAGGGAAGCGAAGAAGAGCCCAAGTAGAAGCAAGAAAAACACTTCAAAGTAATTTTAAGAAATTGTCTTTATTGATTTTAAAAAATAATTTTTTCCCCTCATATTCGCTTCTGTCGTCTTCGTTACGTTGCCGTTAGATGTAGAGATATTGTGTAAATTGCATTTAGCTTTATATTGAACATAATTTTTAATTTGTCATTTATATAGAGCGAGCAACCGAACAAAAGAGAGAGAGATGAGGGTGTAGTCTTCTGCTTTTCTTTTGTTGCTGTCGCTTTATAAAAATTGATATAAATGTAAAAGGCAGCGCTTCTTAAAGTAAAAATTATTTTTAATGTACCAATTTGAATGGGAAATTTAGTATTATTGAGCGTTTTTAAATTCAATAAAATGTTTCAATTATAAATTTTTAATTACATACATAGTGTGTTACTGACATCTGATTCATTAATGAACTAACACATAAATGACATATATTGTTGGTTAATAGTCATTTAATTGATTTGTGGTTAATTATAGAAATTTCATTTACCATTCAAGGATTTAAAATAAATTATCATGAACGAATTAAAAGCAAATGAGTAAATGCTCTTACAAATAAATCATCATTATTGTTATTTCCCATAAATATTCATAAATAAACATTCAGATGATTTGGGTTTACTTCTACTACAACCTAATTAATTTTCTCTTTACCTATAATCAATTATTAATTCATTACCAAAGTCACGACAGCGGAACTCTATTTATTTTGTTTAAATAAATATTGATAAATTTTATTTACTCGCACCTTCTTCATCATCCTTATTTAAGTCATCATATTTCATTGGGTATGAAAGTTCGAAAGAAAGTTCAACAAAAGCCATCCATTTACAATTAACACGTCTCAATATTCTACCAAGCATAAATTTCAATTAATGCCGTAATTTTTTATTTATTCTTTCTCCTTACAAAATTTTATTTATCATACCAACCTTTTCTCACTCATTCCTTCTTTTTTCTACTTCCACATACATTTTTCAGTTGTTGCTTTCTTGCTCATTATTATTGTTATTGTTATGAGATGCTTCTACTGCTATTTTATTCTTCTTGTTGCTGTTTCTGCTCTTGCTGCCCAACCTTTTATAATTTCAACATTAAATTGACATAAAATATTCAGTGAGTCTTGTATGGAAGCAATTTTTCTCTTCTGATCTGTAAAAAAGAGAGGGAGGTCATGGCTTTCAATAATAACAGTATGATGTTCTTCCTTTTCTCTTCTCTTAGTAACAGTGGTAGTTGTTGAAAGGTAATAAATGTAGATGATATGTATCTTTAGAGAAGGTAAAGATGGTGGCACATAAATTTCAGCGAAAATTTAATGAAGTGGAAGAATTTTAGGTATTCAATGCATATTGACAAAGAAATTCAATTTAATGTCAAGAGAGAGGAAAAATGTTAAATATAAATCAATTTCAATTGTAATTATAATGACTAACTGTCCTCAATTTACTTAGTAATTCATCTTGCTGCACATTAATCATCATACGGTAAAATAATGATGATTTGACGAATAATGATGCTGCGCAATCAAGGCAATGAAGCTACAAAAAAAATTATTATGATTCATGGAAAATTCTTAATATTGCTAAAATAAAGATGAATCATAATAGAATTCAATTTGTACTTGTCAATTTAAGCTTTATTGTTTGTATATTTTGTTAATTCAAGTAGTTTTACTCTTAATAAAATGAGATTTTCATTAACTCAATTTTTATTTGATTATTTTGTTGACATTTTCGAGTATTTGTTTACAAAGAAATTCCTTCTATTTGTCTAACTAATTCATCATCTTTAAAGACAAATAAAATAAAAAAAGATTATTATAAACAATTCTACGCACTTGTAGCTTAATTTTATTGAGGAAATTACGTTCTTAGTTATATAAATTGCGCATTAATTGTAGTGTCTTCGCTCTGATATAAAAACAGAAGAGAAGAGAAAGCTTTCAGTCACAGCTCCTCCTTTTGACTTCATCACATAAATCTTTCTTCCCGTGCAATCAACGAAAAAAAAGAGAAATAAAAGCTGAGAAAAAGAAATATAAGCTCTTTTCGAGAGTTGTCTGCAAAGTAGTAAAAATTGAATGTGAGAAAAAAATCAAGAAATTGAAAATGTCAGCATGAAAATGATGTTCCATTGCGAGGCAAATGAAACAAGCGAGTGAACGACAGCATAAGAGAGTCTTCATCTACCTATTTTTGTATTCAACACAAACAATTTTCCAATAAATCACCGAATTGAAAGATATTGGAAAAGAAAATATATACACATCAACGTCATCATCATCATCGTGAGTGAGATAGCGACAGAAATGTGAAAAAAAAGAAAAACAATCAAAAAGGAAGAAAATTTTTTTTTTTTGCTATACACGAATATTTAAAATGAAACGATTTTCGAGAGAGAGAGTGTTTGTGCCTCTTAATGATGATTTAAAATAAACCTAGGATAAAAAATATTTTTCCTTTCTTTCTATGTTGATTTTTTATTCAACTCAATACAGAACAAAATTGAGAGAGAAAGAAAGAAAGAAAAATATTTTCAAGTGGAGCAAAGCATAAAGTATACTCGAGTATATAAATACTTGAAAGGGAAAAGAGAAAAAAATAATGACGGTTAACACAAATAGAGAGGGAAAAACTTTTATTAAGATTTTAATTACTAAGTAGTAGCCAAGGGCTTAGTATGTAAAGAACATAGGAACAATTGAAATTTCCATGGGATAAAGTCACTCAATTTAATTCAATGAAATAATTGTGAATTTAGTCGCGCATAAAAGATTGTCAGATTTAATTGTGCGAAAGAGGTGATAAGAATATAAAAAGGATGAAAGTTTTCTTAGAATCTCTAATTTGCTTTTAATGACTTTTAAGGATACAATAAAAATTTTCATTCTTCACCTTGTAGCTCAAAAGTTTGAGAGACTTCAATTCCAAGAACTTGATATTGATTATTTAACAATTGAAACCTAATTGAAGCATCAATGTATAAAATTAAAATCCAATCATTGTCAAACCATTCTATCTATAGAGAAATAGTGAAAGCTTACTATCAACAACAAAACAAACATACAGGAGAAAAGAAAGAATAGAATGAACAGATAACAAACTTTCCACTTTATTTATTTTTTTCTTCTCTTTCATTCTACCGGAATAAAAAGCTTCCTACACATCCTTGCAATTATTCGCTCTCTAACTCTATCATTGAGAATGAAAAATAAATATAAAATGAAAATAATTCCACTATTGTCAATTGTGGGGAAATAGTGGCATCAACAGCAACACGACAGAATGTTCCGTCTCTCTTTATTTTTCTTCTGCATCTCCCATCACATTCCACAAATCTTTTATAGAAAATCCATCTCGTAGTTTTTCTATAGCAAATCCTAGAATTATGGATAAAGAGAAAAAAGGAGTTGAACATTCATGGATAGAAACAACGAACAATACAAATTGAACGTGATCACATACCCAACTCTTTACAATACGATAGAGTTGCACGACGAGAGTTGCTGTCACCTTCTCTTAAATACATTGTAAATTTACTGTTAATTTCATTCGATGTTGCTTCGTCTATCTCAGGAATGTCATCTATTCTTAGCATTTCTTCTTTCTTTTCCTATAAAATTATAATTGAAATGTTTTTACTTTTAGTTACATTGTACAAATTAAAAGAAATTCACCTTGACAGTATTATCATAATCAACTCCAAAAATTGGTGTTTCACTATAAACAGCATAAAGAGATGAAATTTCCTTAAAAATTTCTTCCATTTTTTCTTGTGGATCAATACGAAAACCCAAAACATAATTGCCAGCTGAGTGAGCAGTTTGGATTACTAATGCCAGACCATATTTTGATTCACGCATTTTTACACTTATAATTTGCATATAAGGCAATGATATATTAAAACTTTCATTTGCATCAGCATACCAAACTAAGCGAATGTTTGTGATAATAAAAACACCCAAATTTCCCTTTGATGAAACAACAGAAAATGTAGAATATGAGAAAATTATATTAAAAAGTTCAAATAAAATATTACCTGATCGCTTGATAAATTATAAATGCCAGACATTTGCTTATAAACTTGTTCATGTTTCAAAATGTTTAATTGACCATCTGTCAATATTGCGCTTCGCAATTTCAATTCACGATAAAGCGTGGTTGTTTGGTACTTTTTATATATCTCGAATATCGAAGCAAAGTGAGCTGGGTTTGTGCCATAATCGGTGAAAATGAATTCGAAACGCTGCTTTGTGCTGCTTGTCAGAATATAAAGAGCCTCTGTATCGATTTAAATGATTGAAAATGTGAAAATATAAAATGATGAAATTTTAATAATTTTAGGGAATAATAAATAAGAAATAAACAATTTTTCGTAAAATAAATTTTATCTTAACAATGCAGACAAAATGCCTTCAAATAAAGCAATTTAATAAAAATAATACGCAAAAATCAAAACAAAATTTCCGCTGGCGTTTCTCACATACGAATAAATTATTTTGAGCTATTTCACTGAATAAACAAAAATTATTTTAGCTTGTACGGACATTTTTCATTATTTTCTTTCTCTCACTTTCAGTATGATGAAAATGTCAATACTTCATCTCATGACACTCGATTTAATGTGGTTGTTACCATCATGTCATGATCAAATTCAAACTCGATGTTGGTTAGAGAAATTTCTCAGTTTTTGCGATAAATTTTAGAAAATAAAAAAAAACTCAATTGCGAGAAATTCAATTTTTTAGCGTAAAATTTTTCATGTGATTGATGACTCGTTTCAGATGTTTTAGACACTTTCAAAAAAAAAGTTTTATGGAAACAGATTGAATTTTCATAAAACACAATAAATTAAAATATTAAAGGTAAAATTTATTTTTGATTGATTAGTTGAAGATGCTAAATTGTAAAGACTTAATTAAATTTATACTCACCAGTGTTTGCTCTTAATCTTGATATCACGTTCTTCGCATTCATTGTTACAATACAGAAGAATCCAATCGCTTCATAAAGAAAAAAAAATATTTAACGACTTTTTCAAAAATTTAAAATAATTTTTCTGTTATTTTTAAAATTATAAATTAAGAAAATTTCTATAGATTCTTAAATGATATTTACTTACATAGAGTGAATTTAGGATTTGTTAATGAATACCACATGAACCTCAGATTCGTGACTATCACACGTCCAATATCACCGGCATTCCCCTTAGTGTCTTCAACTGAATCAATTACGTCTAAAACTCGTTCTCCATTGTGTAGTTTCTTGTGGCTAAAATATATATGTTTATGTATACAGCAGTGTGTAAATGAGACATGTTGATGATCACAATGAGACATGCATGAGTACATAAATATTTCATTTATGTAATGCCATCTTACTTATTTAGACAGCGAGAAAGATACATGAGGTTTACTAGAGCGATGGAATTAGAATCACTTACATGTTTTGAACATCAAATTTGATTTCTCTATCTTCCCAGACTTTAGCCATATCTAATAATGCTTGCTACTATGAGGTACTGCACTATGCCATGTGAATAAATAAAATCAGGATTATGAGCAGAGATTTTTCTTTTTTCTCCTTGGAATTTTAGGGAAACAATGTAATTTATGTTGTTTTTTCTAGTGTTTTAGCTGCTTTAAGTTTCTATGGTAACTAACATGAATATGACCTAGAATAATCTTTACTACTGTGTACTAGAATATGACGAGGGGATAAAATATTAAATTGAAATAAGTTAAGAGTTGGAAAAAAAGCAAATGATTAATGCTAAGGCCATTTTCACTTGGTCATTTTCAATAAATAAATTTTTTTATCCTTTAGACACTATGAAGATGGTGCATGAGTTTCAAAATGATTGTGCAAATTCACGATAAAGCATTGAATTGCTTTCACGCTCTCATGTATGTGTAGTTTGCTGTCATAAGCGAATATTTTATGGTCAGATTGTGTGAGGAGAACAAAAAAGAATTATCAATTTTTGAATTATATACACACATATGTGTGAAGAAAGAGATCAACAGTATAAAAAAATCTTGGAAAAAATAAAGATACTTTTTATACACATCTCAGCATAACTTGGTGAATTTTTAGAATTAAAAATTTCAGTTAAAAATTTTAATTTCAAAATGTAAACAATAACAATGAAATTTTTGAGTTTATGAAAATTCTTGAAAATTACGTATCTAATTGTGTTTTAGGATAAGATTACACATTAAATAGTTTAATTTAAGTTATTTTGTCATGAAACCTGTTAAATTCAGTCTAAATTCAATTAATTTTTAAAAATATTAAAATTTAAAAATAGAAACAAACTTTTACACTGAAAATTACTCTAAAAATCAGTCACAAAAATTTTTTATGACATTATTTTTAATCAACTCATACTGTTTTTAATATATAAGTGCACTGAACAAAGATATTTCATAAAATTCGATTTACGATCTAGATATATACACACATCCATGTATGATTGCAGAGCAAGAGTTGCAAAAGAAGATTTTTATGTGCTTTGAAAATGGACTATTGGGATAAGATAAAAAATGCATCCATTGTGCTAGAATAAAGAGAAGAAAGTTTGTCAAGGGATGGAAAAATTACTTATTTTTTAAAGTAACTTTACCTTGATGAGAATAAATAAATCAAATTTTCAATCAACTTGAAAGCTTTAAGAAAAGAAGTTCATTGAACTTCTGAGAAAATCAAATCTTCTTTTCTATTTTCGGAACAGCCTCAATGTTCTGTCGTCTCACTGCACATACATCAGGAAGCAGAAGCATCTTTCTTTCTCAGTTAGTGTGATCTATGTGCTCAAGAGCGAGATTCATTTGGTATTAAATCCACGTAATATACATTCAACAGTCGTTAAGATAAGATTGTATGGCAAGCGGTTATTGTAATAAATTTTTAAAAAAATAAGGAAATAAAGGAA
Source organism: Polypedilum vanderplanki (assembly GCA_018290095.1). Taxonomy (NCBI): domain Eukaryota; kingdom Metazoa; phylum Arthropoda; class Insecta; order Diptera; family Chironomidae; genus Polypedilum; species Polypedilum vanderplanki. The sequence continues at coordinate 28,241,880 of CM031379.1, read as the reverse complement.
TATATTTGTATGGAGCAAGCTTTAACAGAATCTGCTGATCATTGTAAAAATGTAACATATATTACACACATATAAAGCAGCAAGCAAAAAATGTTTTCACCTGTAAAATTTTCATTTCTCTACTGTTACTGCTATCGTTGTTCTCAATTTATCTTAACAAGGACAATGTGTAGAACAGAGACGACGATGACGATAGTAAGATAAAGAATAATAAAAATTGAGAGTGAAGAAGAAAATTCATTTCATTCTGTGTGTCTCACATGAGAAAATGTCGCATGCAATAAAAACGAAAAAGAAAGTTTCAATCTTGCGGCAGTGGTAAGATAAGAAGAAAAAGTTCTTTCTCTCACTTTGCTCTTAAATCAACAATCATCGCTTACGTGGCTAAACATACTTCACAAAGCCTTACATTTGTTTGCATAGCCATCATTTATTTTAACACAAATTCACCTTTCTTTTACTTTAGTATTAAAAAGCATTTTACTTAGTAATAAAAGCATAAAAAGAGTTTAAGGCAATTTTTTTTTGTAATTTCAAATGGAAAAGGCAAAATATTGAGGTGTAAAACAAATTTAAGGGAAAAAATAAATCTTTTGAATAGAATGTTAAAAGAGAAGTCTATGGATTTAATCGTTTGTTGTTTAACAAAAGATTTCTTGATTTTTTAATAATCATTTTCGCGCATAAAGCTTTTGTTGTCTATATAAATAAATATTGAAAGAGATTTAAAAATCATTCATTCATCATTCAGCTCAGTGAGCCATTAAACAGAGAAAATTAAATTGTTGATTTAATAACTACAATTATTATTTCCTGATGAAATTATATAAAGAATAGGGATATACTGTTATTTTTCCTCCCTTAATCTACGTGCTTCAGTTCATTGAGCTTATCAGATGAGCGTAAAAATATTATATGACAGACTTCGATCCATATGTTCATATCATCGTTATTATAGGCATGAAAATTTTGTATCAGCTCATGAAACTCAGATAAGGGGTCTTTCAATAGAAATGGAAAATTGTTGTTGATTAGAAAGACAATGGGAATTAATGTCTGATTTTGGAAGCTTTTCTCTACTTTTTAGAATTCTAAATCCGCTTGTGATATGATTCCCGTGTGAAATGTTCATTCATGATGTTATACATAGTTATTTTTAGTCGAATTGAATGTATGCTTGTTCAGTTTTTCTTAGAAATTTTTATCAATGGATTTTAATGTTGAAACATAATATTTTACATTTCTTATTGATTTATGTTGTAGAGTTATGAGGTTGTTAAATGTTCCATGATGGATTCTTTTCAATGAATTCAAACAGGTAATTCTATTTTTTTTTCTTGATTAAATTTAAGCTTTAAATTGAAAAGTTTAAAATCTAAGAACTTATAAAATACCTTTTGATTTTATGAATTTTAAATTTTAGTTAATTTATCAGAATTTTTGCAGTATAATTTAAAAATTCATTATTAAATTAAAAAAATAGGGTAAAGGAACCTATTTATCGGCGTATTTTAGAAAAATATTTTTCAAATCACTCTATCTCACTTAATATAAATCCGATTTCGATTCTGTTTGAAATATTGAATGTAGAATGTGAATCACTTTCATTTAAATCACGATTTAAAAGTGAGCGATAAATAGTTAAATCACAATTTCACTTTTCAATACGGAACCTAATTATCTACGTATGGAACCTAATTATCGGCGTATATGTTTACACTTTACTTTTTGCACAAAAACTTTTAAACACTATTTAGAGCTATTCTTTTTCACTTATTATCACTTCCTAAAGACAATTTTATTCACTAAATAAAATAAAAATTGATTCTAAATGAGAAAATTTAATTTCGAAATTTTTGTTTTGATTTTTATCCACGACTTCTGTAATTTTTTTCGTGAAGCGCAGCTACACAGTCAAGTTTCAGTCCGCCGTCCATATATATATTTGCTTAGGCGGCGGACCATTTTTTTAAAAACGGCGGATTTTGCGGCGGATTTTACATATAAAATTTTCGCCAAAATCCGCCGTTTTTCGATATTTTCTTCTACGGCGGATTTTGACGGCGGACTTTTTTAATACGCCAAAAATTTTTCAGCGGACTTCGAAAAAAATTTTAGTCCGCCGAAAAAAAAAAGTGGCGGACCGAAAATTTTTTGGCGGACCATTTTAGTCCGCCACAAAAAAAATCGGCGGACTAAATAAGTCCGCCATTTTTTCAAACGGCGGACTTTGAAAAATTTTTGATCCGCCACTTTTTTTGGCGGCGGACTTTGAAAATTTTTTGGTCCGCCACTTTTCTTGATGGCGGACCGAAAAATTTTTTGGCGGATTTTTTCAGTCTGCCACGAAAAAAAAATGGCGGACCAAATTAGTCCGCCGAAAATTTTTATGGCGGACTGAAAAATTTTGGCGGACTTTTTTTTGTCCGCCATCGGAAAAAACGGCGGACTAATTCGGTCCGCCATGGCGGATCCGCCGTGGTGGATTCAAACTTGACTGTGTATTTATTGAAATATTTCCATTTTTCTTGTTCATCAAAATTTCAAAAAAATTTGCACAATATTATTCTTTCAATTTTTACCTAAAATAATTGATTTCATGATTCACTTAAGCACTTAATTCAATCAATGCAGCTCAAATAAAACGGTAACACTTCAAATCACACATTTAATTAAGAAATAAAGTGCTAAAATTGACTAAATATGCTGGAACCTAACTTTGACCTACTGTTTTGTAAAAATCGGTTATACTTTTATGAACCTTTTTGTAAACAAACATTTCTTGATAAGCAGTTTTTGCAAATTTCTGCTTAAATACTTGTTGAAATTAATCGAAATCGGTAGAAATCGAACAAGTATTAAAAGAAATATAATTTAAAAATAATTTGGAAGTGCTTTGAAGTGAAAAACTTTTAATAACAAATAGGTCAAAGTTAAGTTCCAGTATATTCATTAAAATTGTGACAAAACTGTTTATTGCTCGCTTTAGATATTGTTACAGTGCAAAAGAGTACGCTTTATTTCATCTTTTAGTGAGAAAGTGGAAGTGTTTAGTGAAATAACAATAGAGTTATTAAAGTTTGTTTTGAAAATTTTTATGAAATAGGTCAAAGTTAGGTTCCGTTACCCTATTTTGGAAAATTGAAATATTGATATTTTGCGTAAAATAAAGACACTGCTAATCACATGAAGTGTTAAATAGTGTTTAAATATCATATATTATCATATTAAATCATTAGTTTATCTATGGAATGAGTTTAAAGTGATAAATTCGTGATTTTCAAAATACGCCGATAATTAGGATACGCCGATAAATAGGTTCCTTTACCCTAAATCATTTTATACTTTTATGATTTTTTAAGCCCAAATTCATATTTTTTTAAGATTTCTTTTAAAAATTTGAATAAATTAAAAAATAAAAATATTTTCACTGTTCGAATATAAAATTTTGTTTATTTGTATCAAAAATTCCATTGGAAAACATTCAAAGAACTTCCAAACTGTGATAAGAGTTTTAAAACAATATCTAATAGTTTTTTCTTTATTTTTTTGGCAAGGAATTTTCTTGTCACATACAGTCACATAAAATGAGTGCATTGCTCTTTGTGAGAAAAATCAAATCCACTTTAGATATTGAATTGTAGAAAAAAGCGAGCAAAAGAGTGAGAAGAAAATCATTGTTATCAAAGTCATTTGTGCTGTTAATACCTTTTTTGTTTCACTCATAAATGAATACAGAGAAAACATCCAGACATAGCAGACAGAACAGATTGCCTCAAATTGCATGTCACAAATCAGATTGGATTCATGTTATAACTTATATGAGAGAAAACGCTACGACATGAATAATTTATTTGATTTGTGTGCTGAAATGCGTGCAATCTATGTTTGTCATATATGTACGACATCTCATTCTCTGTGCTTTTACTCGATGCTGCCTTATCTGCTATCGAATGAGTATAGAGCAAAAAAACTGAGAGCTTTTTTATTGAGAAATCGATGGAAAATCTCTCTCTACACATGCTGAAAATTTAGATAAAAAATTGTGAGATTATGTATATTATGGCTTAGAGTAATGCCGCAAAAAGCAAACATACTCACTGTTGCTGCTTCTCTTCACTGCTCGCGATAAAAAATGTTTAGGCATGATTTGCAGAATCGAGTTTTGATGATAATAAATTTCTATTTTTGGAGATTAAATAAATCTAAATTCATTGTCAAATTAGGGGCTGTTTTTGCTTCTGTGTGCGACTGAAAATTGAAGAAGAAGTCATTCTTTATGATGGGTTATGTTTGGGATTTGACAGTTTAATGGAGCTATAATTTGCATAGCACTTCCTAGAATGTTTGTAATAAAATTGACTGAGATCTTTTTTTACTTCTTCTTAACAAAATATCACAATATAATTGAATCAAAATAAAATTTATCCTTGTTTATGACATAAATAAAGTCTATTTTTATTGCATTATTTCACACTTTTTACAACAACATTAACAGAGTGTAATTGGTCTCATTTTGATGAGCTAGTTGGTCCATAGAGACGACTGATAATTGCGGTATTTGCCTTAGTCAGTCAACATTAATCATGATAATAAAAGTCACTCCTGCTCATTCCCACAACGCTCACAAATCCTATATATTTTATCTATATTTTGTCTACTTATAAGATTTAGAAATTACAATATTATTTTCCTTTGTTCTTAACAACAACAAAAACATATAAAGAGAAAAAGAAAATCGTAATGATTGTAGGCAATTTTAGGTAGGCAGAATATACATAATCACATGAACATTAAGATTTCAGATAAAATAATTTTATGCGACTCTAAACGATGGCAGCAGTTTGAGATTCAACAACAACAAAGCTTTTACTCTTTTTCTCTATGTATGTGTTTGTGGAATTTATATTTGCATAAAAGCATTTTTTATGACACTGTGAAGAATTGTTGCTTGCGCTTTGAATTTTTATGAGCATTTACGTGCGAGAATGATGGAATGCCTTTGAATTGAAAATGATTGCTGACATTTTTCTCTTGGTGTTGGATTAAAATTCAAATAGTTTTATTATTTTGATGTAAATGTTGAACAAGAGTTATTTTATGTATTTTAATTTAATTGGATCATTACCTAGGTAAATTATTAATTTAAAATTTTATAAATATTCATTTTAAAACAACATTTTAAAATAGTTTAAAATAACGAATTTTATAATTTTAAAAATAACGTCTTTTTCAAAAAATATCCGTTATTAAATAAAATTTTTTTGTACTTTCTAAATTTGATTGTCTATTAACAAAATAATTTTCTCTCAGTGCAAGGCTTTACAATTGCACTTATAAATGAGAGAGGTATCCATATGCAAGCACATCGAGAAAACCACAATAATGAAAAGAGCTGAGTGCTTAAAAACATATTAGAACATGAAAGAACTTTCTATCTATTTAAAACGCTATTTTATGGGATTAATGCCAAAAAATATTTAAATGAATTATCTTCAATGCCACTCCAGTGCACACTTCTCTTTCTCTCTCATTCACTAGGTAGCCAGCTGTCGTTATTCATACTGAGCATCCATATAAATGCAAATAGATAATTTATTTACAACTAAATACAAGTGCGAGTGAGTATGTGGGTGTGTGTATGTTATACCGCCTGCTAAAACAAACTAATTTGTTGGATTGCAGAAAGAACATATGTGTGACAAGATATTCAAGTGTGAGAATGTTGATATCGTTGTTATTTTATTTGCTTTTTTTCTGCATATTTTATTCAACTACACGCTTTTCTCTATGCCCAGTATGGAGTCTACTTTAGTAACTACATGATGCTGCGTATATAAGTTCGAAAATTTCATGTTGTCTACAAACAATTGCTGTCAAAATTTTTGATTTACGTCTTTTCCTTTTTTATAAAAGTAAAATCAATTTTTGGAAAACCAACTTTAAGAAATTCTTACCAACTGGGGTTAGAATTGAATTTATCAGCATGGTATTTTAATATCTTTCTTTCACAATAGCAGTCACCTTTTCTTCTTCATTTTCATCAGTTTGCTTTTCAGTTTCTCCTCTTTCACTATTGATTGATTCAACTTTGGGCTGTTCAGCATCAACTTTTGTTGGAAGAACCACACGTTGTATTGGCTGTGGTTCAGAATTATTCTTATTGTTTAAACGAAATGTGACCAAACCTAATCCAGCTATACCACATAAGAGACATATATATTTGATCACCGAGTTTATAGCAAAATATCTAAAAATTGCAGAGGTAGAAAGAAATCAGAGAAAAAAATGATCAATAAATAAATTCAGAACGAGCATACGTGTAGAGTGCTTTAAACATGCCCGTGTATGTTGTATTCAAATGTGCTGACTCTTCAACCCACATGAGTGGTAGAATCACGGGCCGCAATTTTGACATCATATCCACTTTCCTAACTGGCTCAATGTCCATTGAGAATTGTAAACGTTTGGCTGCTGATAGAGGTGTGCTTGACAACTGAAATCGTATTTTTATTTTTCATATAAATTTATACACTTGAATATATAATGTGTGGGATTTTGTTTGTGAATTGTTAAAAACTTTTTCTTTGCTAAATAACGTATTTTTTCAAATTTAAATTTTTGGAAACCGTTATTTTTTAATTTAACTTTTTACAAAAATATTTTTCAAACAATTTAACAATTATTTGCGAATTTCAGTCATAGTAAAACTTTTAATTGCTACACACCATTTCGAGATGAAGAAAAATATCATGTTCTGTTCGATTTGGTTTTAATCCATCAACATCGTTCACTAACTTTTCATCAGCGTCCAGAAATTGTGGCTTCGAGGCTATCAGTGGAGCTTTAGTGCATGGAAATCTGTAAATTAAAGGAAACTCAAACATTACTAAATGGAATGGAAAATTTTATAGAATAAATTACAAGTCCATAGTTCCTTTCGGTGGACATTTATCTGCATCACGATCCCGACAGAAACAATGTTGTCTTTCATTGCTCTGCATTTCAAAAATAAAAAAGTTTTCAACAAAAGCAAAATATTTTTTGTCTGTAGCTTTTGCTGACACAATGAAATTAGAGTTAGAAAGCTTACTTTGACATCACCGAAACTCATTCCATAGTAGCCTGTGGGTACACCATTGTATGATGACTTGTGTAAATAGCTAGCACCAAGTGAACGACATAGATCCGGTGCAAACGCATACAGGATGTCACTTTGATGATGGAAAGGCGCGAAACTATAAAGCACAAAAATAAATCAGAAAGCGACTATAAAAAGATTTTTGCTGACGAATTGGCTTACATTGTTGAATCAGTACCGAGATATTTGTTGCAGTGATATTTTCTTGCCTTTATCACATTGCCATCGTCATCTTCCTCATCTTCGTCATCAAACCACACGTCAGTCTCTTCTTCGTCGTTGACTTCAACCACTTCGCCAAGCTTCATAATATCTTTGATGCCACGATATACTTTAAATTTTGCCATACTTGTACCATTTGCCTTTAAATAAAATTAAACGGTCTTTTAAAACAAAGTTATAAATTAAAGTAATTATTTTTTGTTGAATCTTCAAAAATCTATAGATAAAATATGAAAAATTATTTTTAATTTTAAAAATAACGATTTTAAAGAATTTAAAATATTTGAATTTTAAAAGATCGTTTTTTATAGTTCAGAAAGTCATTAAAAAAATTGTTATTTTCAGAAATAAAAGTACAAAAAATCCATTTAAAATTCATAATTTCGAATAGTCTAGCGATAGGGTAATAAAAATTCACAAAAAGAGAGTCATTAAACAGTGCGCGCCACCATCTTCTCATCACGCCACATTAAATTTTTAATGATCATCATCATTTAGCATTAAACTTACGCCACCAAAAATGGAAAAAGCCAAGTGAGTGTCATTGTGTACTCTGACATTCTTTTCACCCCGTAGTTGCGAGCAAATTGCCTTTGCACCAAACGACTCGGGTGAACTGCAGTCGATTAGAACACCATCAAAGAGAATATCCATTAATCGTCCAGTTAAAAATGGCATTTTTGGCTTTAGTAATTCAAACATCCCTTCAATGACTGTTCCCAGAAGTGGCTCCTGTTCTCGCTGCGTTGCAATTAATCCTCCCTAATCGAAAATAATGGCAAAGTGTTAGGATGTGCGATAAATAACAACCACAATTTATTCGAGTCATCGTTCAATGCATACAAAAAGCGTTTAATTGATATTTTATCAATGCATGTAGCATAGTCGACTAACATCTAACAATTATTTTTTCTTATTTTGGGATCAACAGTCAACAGTCATGCACGATAACGAGCGGACTATGTTAAGCGGAAAAATTGATATCAATTGCAATAACAAAGAAACATTAATTTTCTTAGTGGCTCAAAGTTTCATCCCATATGACTCGACATATAGAAATTCTTTATATGCTGCTTGTGCATCAGAAAATTTATGGGAAAAAGTTTTGCTATTTTATTTTTATCGGTACTCTTCAGTATCATCATTAAATATCCAATCGAGACATGGAATGACATGAGAGTACTGTTAAATGTATGCAATGATGAATGTGACATTTTTTTCTTTTTTCTCATACTTAACTCAATACATGTGAGTATTTTTTTGGAAGCAAACATGGGAGCATTTAATTTAATTACTTTAGAAAAAAGCACTCTTCATTTTATGTCAGCATAAAATATTGTTATCGTTTTCTAGCTTTTTATATTTACAATACATAAACTTATTTTAAATTCTCTTTTGTTTAGATTTAAGTTGAAACTTTTCTTATTTTTCGTACAAAGAAAAATTGTGTTAATGTGTGGTATGCAATCAAGGGACGACTTAGGTTTTATATAAAAAATTAAAATTTATCATTTGGGACAGAAATTTTTAATCTTTTGAAAACTTTAAAATGAATAAAATATTATTAGAAAATTTCATTTTTAGCAATATTTATTTTAAAAAGTTTCATTAAAGACTTTTAAAATAGGATTCGGTACTTGCATACATACTTGACTAGTATATGTATAGTTATTTGACTAAATGCATGCAAGTTGAGTTATACAAAAATGTCTCTATTTCATTCAATTTTTTTTAAAATTTGGTATAAACTATGTAAACATAAGAATTATTGATTTTCATCTAAATATGTAAAGTTTTGACTAAATTAATTAAAATTTGAAGCACTCAAAGACATTTTGTGTAAGTCAACTTGCATGCATTTAGTCAAGTTACTTTACGTATGTATAGTCAATTATGCATACAAGTTCCGAACCTACTTTAAAACTTTCTCTTTGAAACAAAAATAGAAAAATTTTTTAAAGCAAAGACACTCTAATTAATAGATTACTCTTAAGATTTTTGCGAATAATTTAAGTGTATTGGGGTTGATAATTCTTTAAAAATTTAATTCAAACTTTCTTTTTAACGTAAAATTTAAGTCAAAGAAAAAAAAGTACAGTTTTTATTTTAAAGATTATTTGCAACTATTATGACTATAATCTGCTTTACATATGCATTTTTTTAAATTAAATTTAATACTCGATAAAAAATGTACAGAAAAAATTTGATGAAGTCCCATAAAATTTTAATTTTTGTTTTGAATTTTTTGTTTACAACAAACTTTTCTTTCATTTCATCTCAAGAATATTTATATTTAAGGTGTAGAAAAATTATTAAATATTTTTTAAAGTCTTTTGGAATTTTATAGAATTATTCGAGATTTGTAAAATCCTAAGATTAACTAGATGATTTAGAGAAGTTGAAATAACGTTGAAACCTCAAAGTTTTTCAAACATTTTTGTATGATTCTTGTTATTTACATCTCTTATTATTATTAAAACAAAACAAATTTATAAATAGCTTATACAAAGAATTCTACGCATTTATAATATTTTATCATCGTAGTTAAGAAACTTTTAGCTTTTTCAATCGAAAGTAATCAATTTTCTACTTTTACAATACAAGTCAGGAAATTAAATTACTAATCAAAAAATTTTTAGTAAATTCTTATTTTCAATTAAATTATCCATTAAAGAATTAAAAACAATGTTTTTTCTTTCACTGAATTATCTACTAAACAAATTAAAAATTAGTCCATTCATTGTTTAAACAATAAAAGATTTAATTTACAAACATAAGCTAAACATAACAAACAGACGAAAGAATAAAAGCAACAGACGGACATAAAAATATTTAGATAGCAAAAGGATTTTACATTTTAATTTCTTTCATGCGACATTCATTTCATTGCTATTGTTAACAACAACAGAGAATTCAGAACTCACCATAAGTAGTAAATGTGGAATGGTCACAATCTCATTGCCAGTAAGGCCAACTTCAGTGGCCTCTGTCAAATCCGGACGAAAAACAAATGTATTCACCATGTCAAATGTCACTGTGTCACTTTCTTCATCATCTTCAATGATTTTTTTCTCTTTCCATTCGCTTTTATTTTTTGGAATTAAATTGAATTTAAAAGGCAAAATTGATAATAAAAAATGCATTAATTTAATGAAATTGAGACATTGTTGGGGATTCATATGTAGATTTTTAAAAGGATTTTCTATGTTTCTTATGTGGAATAAGATTAATTTTCTTTTTTAGCTCTTTTTTTCTCACATTTGGGAAAAAATTGTTTTTACTACTTTGTCTAATTTTTTTAGAATCTTTAAAAAAGGTTTTTATCATATCTATTGATTTGATGAGAACATTGCATTATGAAAGTCATTTTTGAAATATTTCATCAATGTCAAACTAACAATAAAAAAGTTACTCAAGTACTAAAACTCAAGTGAAATGAAAAGCAGTTCAAGTATGTAATCAAGTTGTACAAAAAGTCAAGTGACATCGAGTCAAGCACATAATTAATCAAGTAATGAAGTCAAGTTACATTATAGTCAAGTGATATAGAAAATCAAGTAAATAATGTTCGGTACTTGCATGTACACTTGATTGGTATGTGTATAGTAACTTGAATTTATTTATGCAAGTTGACTTACTCAAAATGTCTCTGATTCATTCAAAATTTTTTTTAATTTGTTTAATTTTGCATAATTGTATGAAAACTAATTATTTTTAAGATTGACCAAATTAAATAAATTTTGAATGAAATAAGAAAAATTTTGTGAGTCAACTTGCATGCATAAAGTCGTATACCAATCAATTATGCGTGCAAGTGCCAAACTCTTCAATTTAATACTACTCTGACAGAAATATGCGCCGTTAGTATACACTTGACTATAAATAATCTTAATTTTTCAAATGCACTAAAAAATTTTACGATTTTTCTACTGTTTTTTGTAACTATTTAAAAAACAGAAACCACAGTGAGCCGCATTTGTGAGAAAATAATCCCCTTAGCAAAGTTTTCAGTCAACACCACATTCATAAAACTGGAGCAAAGAAACTTACTCAAATATCAGCGGTCCAATTTGCTGAACGTGAGGCTTTAAAGAAGCACAAATGGAAAACGAATTAAAATTTCACTACTGTCAATTTGAAATCGATAGAGAATTTAGATATCAAATGGAATCAGAAAATGGGACATTTGGAAAAAAGAAGAAATTTATTGTATACTAACTTTTTCGCCTTCCATAACATTTTGGGGATTAGTAATGTTGAAAACATAGATTTTAAATGTTACCGCGAATGGAGCTTTTGCCCACAAATTTCGAAGATCGGTATTTGGTCTCAATGTCAGTTGCTAAATACCGTAAAAGAAGAAAAAGGCAAAAAAAATTTGAATATTGAGAAATATTTATGAGTTTTGATAAGCTTTTTAGGAAGAAGAAATGAAGATTAAATTGTTCATTGTTGAAATAAAAATCACTTAAAATAACGGAAGAATTTTTGAATTATAGAAAACTGTTAAAAATAAATATAAAAAACTTTCTAATTATCAATTTTTACAATTCAAACTTGACTTTAAAAAACTTATTAAAATAAAGATTTTTTTAAAATTTAAATTTTCAAATTTAAAAAAACCAGTTGAAAAAAAATTTTCTCTTATTTCTTTTATTTTCTTTGCCAATAACTTCAATATGAAAAAATTAGGAAAACAGCAACAAAATAATTGTAACAAAAATTAATTTGTATGTCACATAAAAAAGTTTTATTTTATCACTTTTCAGCCAACTAACATCTCGCAATTGGTTCCTAAAGGCATTCGGCACAAACAAGAAGCCAAATAATATCGAGAAGAGAATGAGAACGATAGAAATTATTCCAATCACTTTCAAGTTTAGTTTGCTTATCACTGTTTGAATTGTCATGATAGCAGCTGAAAAAAACTTTATTTTTCCGAACAATTGCAATTTTTCGTTATTCAATGTTGAACCGATGAAGTAACTTTTATGACTGGCTAAAAGTTGATAGACACAAATGCATTATCGCATATTTTCTTTCTCTCATTGTTTTGCATCATATATGAACTATAAAATGGGAGGAAAGAGAAGAAAAAATATGGGAATGCACACAATCAGTGTCCCAACTCAATGTCAATCCTCCGACCTTGCCTTACTTTACGCAATGAAAAATATATAAAATCAGACTTTATACATTTTTGATAAATCAAACTGAGGTTCTGTAATAACATTGCATATGGGAAAATTGTGGTGTTGTATAGGGAATGTCATATGTGAAAAATGTTTTTTACTTTTTAAAAAATTTATGAAAATTGCTACGAGCTGCAACAAATGAAAGAAAGGAAAATTCAAATTTTGCCTTTGTCAAAAGAAAATACGATACATATGCTATAATGTGATTTGTTAGGAGCAAGCAGCAGCATTTGTGTCTTTGGGACAGAAAATCGATTTCTATACAAATTTTCTCGCTTCTTTTTAAAGGATACAAATATACCGGAAAAAATATTCAATCTTGATAGTTCAGTGAGCAAATTTAATTTTTACGACTTCAACTCTTTACTGACTGTTGCATTTAATTTAATTACATGACAAAAAGTTTTTTATGTGCATATGATGAATCAACAAGCAACATCGAAAGCAACTCAATTCATTCAACCATTAATTCTCTATCTTTCGTTAACTCTATTACAGTATATTCATGCTTATTCATGCTGCTAGTGTTCTACTACAACAACTTTATGCCATAACGCAGTGAATCAAAAAGTTCTCATCATTCAAAATGCATAAAAAACTAAATGTTGACTTGCAACTTTTTTTCTTTTTCTCATTCATGCAAAATAAGCAGACTGTATAATTTGTATTAAGTTAAAAAAGAGGGTTTAACGTTTTACTAGATAATTTGTAGGTTGTGCAATCTGATATTAATTTGAATGAAATGATTTTTCATGAAATGAGGAAATGTGTGTGTATGCGTGGAGGTTGTTTTAAATGTATGTCTTTATCGTAATGCAAATTAATTGGATGAACTTTTAAAATGAGAAATTTAATCTTGTTGATATTAAAATGTTAAAGCTTTTTTTTTCATAATTTTCTCTTAATTGTAAGCTGATATTTTGATAAATCTTTTAATAAGAACTTTGTAGAAATAATTTATAAACGACAAAATTTATAATTCATAAATAGAGTTTAATTACAGAAACAAAAAAAAACAAGTTTTCCGTTATTTTGGCAAAAAATATTGTATGGAAAATTTAGTACTAAAACTAAAATTTAATAGAAAAATGAAATGCAATATAATTTAAAACTCTGGTTGCTGTTTTCATATACATTTGCAAGACTTTAATGAATTTCTAACGGTTTTTAAGGATCTTATCATAATAAAAATTCAAAAATCTATCAAAAATTACGGTATAGAAACGAAGCGACTTATTTGGCGAATCACGTTCGTTTCCAAAACTTGTCACAAATAAAGTACAATGATTTCTATTTGTATAATTCAGGATAATACGGAAATTCATTTAAAATCTTAGAAATTTTTTTGCATTTCAGCTGATCATTAAAAATGGATTTAAAAATCTTTTTGCAATAAAATTGATTAAAATTTAAGAAAAATTTAAAAAATTTGAAAATATTAAAGGAATTTTCAATTATCTCTTAATAGAACCAATTAATTTTTTTCAAAGAACTGCAATAATAGCTTTTGTAAATAAATTTACCGCTTAAAAGTTTGTGTAATCTTATCTGCAATTGAAAACATTATAAACTGAATGATTACTGCTCATTGGTTGCCTAACAACTAAAATTCTTACTAATCTCTCACCATTTTATAATTGAATTGAAATTAATCCTCTTGATTTCAATAAATTATTTTGCATTGAATGTCAATTTAATATTCATTGTTGTCGAAGCATAAGCCTTCACGTTTTGATTTCCTATTCATTAATTTTTGATGATTATGACAATTTGAAGTTTTTCATATCAATAAAACAGAATCATCACCATGTCGACATTTATATACGCTTTATAACAATGACGCACTGTCCTCTATAAGCAGCTTTCTACCTTCATTCAAGAAAGAAATTTTAAATGGTCAAATAAGGACATTATAATAATGGAAAACCATTTTATGACTCAATAGCACTCTTCAACTGAAATCCTTAACTTTTGGCCTTTTCACTTTCTTTTGTATGTTGTACTTAAGGAATAATAAGAAGTTTAAAAAAAATTCTAATGTTATTGTTATGGTCAAGAAGAATTTCACAAGATTTTGTTTTCTATTGACGTCAAAAATCACATCAAATGACGCAATAAGTTTAAGACTAAAAATAAATTTAGAATTTTACTAAAATAAAGAAAATTTTGTTATCGAATTTGTATTTTAAGTAGATGAATGAATTTAATTTTCTGACTGATGGAGCTGTTTATAGCTCACTCGCCACATAAACTGTTGTTTGTTGTATTTTGAGTTTAAAAAATTTCTATAGAATTCTAGGACAAAATATTTCGCAATATTTGTAAAAATACGTGGGTAATTACAGTGTTTGATGCTCAGAAAAATTTTATGCATTTCTAATAAATTCTTAAAGAAATCATTCATAACTTACGACACTTTTTTATATGAACTTCTAAAATACTAAAAATAAATCTTAAATTCTTAAGAAATTAATCAAAAGATCAAAAAATTCAACGACGTAATTTTCTAATTAATGCTATTTAAAATTTATTTGAAATTTATATTGTATGTAAATATTTATAAACTTTAATTAAATAATTTTAATGAATTTCTGTATCTAATAAGTAACAGTAATTTTCAAGTCAGTCAACACATGAGCCTACATTATTTTATTTCCTCAATTCATCACTTCTTTCCATTATCATTATCTCATTCATTCATTCATTCACATATGCTTATATAGTACACCCAGAAAACTTTATTATAAGGTGTAAAATAAACTAACAACTTCATCATCATCATAACAGTAACATGCGTGAATAATTAAATGAAAAAATTTCCTCATCCCATAAATTTAGGCTCAAAAATGTTTGAAAGAAAAAGCGCTTGAAGCGAAAGTTTTCTTTTCATCTTTGAATGAGCACATTAATGATATAATTATGAAGTGACAATTCATCAACACTTGACTATCATTTTACATTTCACTTATGATCTCTTACAACATTCAATGTCGAGTATGCTCATGGTTTAATGTCTTGTTTGTTGCGACACACTAAGCACACTTGTCGTGTTCACTTTTTATTAACATGTGCATTTCAAACCACTTCCAGCACATTGTTGTCGACAAAATTTATTTATAATTTTTTCCCTACTCTTCATGTTCACACTTAATGCCTTTTATTTGCCTCGCGAGAACTATAAATGGTATGAATGGTAGTTGAACTTTTACTATAATATTTTTTCTCACTTCGCTCACTTTAAAATGTCATCGAGTGGAAAGTCACTTTATGATATTAATGTTACAATTTCCGAGAAGTAGGAAAAAAACAGCTAAAGTGTGCAAAAAAAAGAAAGGGAAGTTGTATAGCGAGAATGATTGTTTTAAAAATTAAAGTACTTTTTCATCTCATTCCATTTATTTTATCTCATTATAAAGAACAAAAAATGGTATGGACAATTTTAAGGTGACAATTGTTGAATAATTTATGCGCATTTTAAAAAAAAATTTTAAATTTCAAAAAGACGTTAAAATTTGAAATTAAAAAATACGTTAAACATTCAGATTATAAAATGTCGTTAAATTTTAAAAACATTAATTATGACAAAATGAAGAAATAGTAAATAAAATGGACAATAATAATAAAATAATAAGCATTATTTCAAAAGAATAAATAAAAAGGAAATAAGAAATGCAAAAGAAGGAAAAAAATTGTGAAAAATGTTTTCAATTATTGTTTGAAAGAGAAAATTTATGAGAGCAATTATTTACTTTGAGGAGAAAGAACATTAAAGGAGGAGTGGTGAAATATAATAAAACTGTTGATGTGTAAGTTGACTGTCAAGTGAGAGAAAATTTATGAAAATTCTGAATGGTAGAAAGAGAAAGAATCTAATAAAATTTTATTTACTTCCTACACAGAAAAAAGGTAATTTTGTAAATGATAGCGATAATTAGTCTTCTTAAAATTTTACGATCACAAGAATTCTTGCTGTGAAGCTTTAAATTTATTGTTAATTTTTGCCTATCAAAATATTCCCAAGAATTGCAAGTAATTTTAATGTGCTTGTAATTTATCGAATAAAAAGTCTCAATTGAGCTTTGCTAATGACTTCCAAAAAAAGTTATCTTTTCCTAAAATGGTAAGACTTTTTCTAATGGACTTTTCTAATGATTTTAATGAGTATTTTGGGAAAAACTCAGAGATTTTAAACAAGCATGTTTAGTAGAGTGCAAAAAAATTATTTTTTCTACTAATTTCATTAAAACACTGCAGACAGACAGAAAGGCAAACACAAAGCAAACATAAAAAATGCACAAAAAATTTATCACACAAAAAATGATGTCAAAATAAATCATTTCGTTTTCCGCACTCATATAAGCGTTCTCTTTCATATTTCTGTGATGCCATAAGGGTGGTGGAATGAGAATGAAAAAAATATTATTATCTGACCACTCGCAGCGGCAGTTAATATACGTAAACAACATTTTCACGCTATAAAAAGAGCTCTCATATAGTCAGTTTGATGTTGATGTTGATGCAGAGAGATTTTATGCTGAAAAACATTTTTTACGCTAATTTTTTTCAACAGCAAACTTTTTTTCTGTTTGAGATAAAAAATTGATTTTTTTGGTTTAAAAAATAAAAAAGTTTAAATTTATTGGATTACATCCATTGTGTTTTCGTTTTTTTTTTCAATAACATTGCAAAATTGATTTTTAATTATCATTTTAAAAACAAAAGAATTTTTTACTGCTATGAAAAATTAAAATATGTTCTTATACAGAAACAATGCAGTTAATTGCAGGTGGAATAGAGAATAACGAGAGTTATAACATTAAAATTGTTGTTGCAAGGATTCCTTGTGTATTTTCAGAGTTTCTATCTGTTATACTATTAAATGAATGAAAAGGATTAAAGAGAATGTTGAATTCTACCAGAATTAAGTAAGCAACGATAACTCCACTATAAGAGCAGATAAGAGTTTAAGTTGGCATTCTGCCAGACTTTGAGATGTCCGCCGATAGCTTAGTGGTAAGAGCATCTGACCGGAATTCAGAGTACGTGGGTTCGAATCCCGCTCGGACAAGACATGTCAAAGTGTCTCTTTTCTGCTCGAATTCTAATAGAGAATCATAATTGAGCAAGCATCTTTAATAAATGTTTCATTTTCTTGTAATATTTAAGATATTTTCATGAGAAATTGTAGAATATTTTATGTATAATTGTCAGAATACAAGCTTTATAAAATTTAAATGAAAATTTATTATAAAACATTATTATTTGCAACTGGTTGGTTATTTTCCTTTGTATTAGTCTAATCATAATGTTATTAGTAACCCTTGGGGTTCAACAGACTGTTAAAGTGTAAAGAATGCATTTTGCTTTGCCATATTGTTTATGCAAATTATTTTAAAAGTAATTGTATTTCATTTTTTTTATAACAGAATTATTTTGAAAAAACAGGGGACTGTTGTTGAAAAATATGCTAAAAACAATTCAAATTTCGAAGAAAAAACGACCAGTTTTTCCCTTGGGCTCCCCAGGTTAGTGACATTAGTTTATAGATAATTGTTAAATTTTTACTTTGTTATCATTAAAAGTTGCTATTTCGTTAACATATTATTCATCAAGTTTTTATTCTGTTGCAATTCTTCTCTAAGGTTTATAAAAAACTTTCACTTGGATGACTTATCGTAATTATTCAAATAACTATTTATTTATCTATCCCAAAAATTAATGTCAATCTGCAATTAGAAGTGAATAATTAATTTACATATTTTTTGCTTTTCTTTCGTCAAAACATTTTAAAATTTTCGTTAAAAAATTAACGATAAAATAGAAAATTTTATTTCTAGAAAGAAATCCTTAATTGATAATTTCTGTGTAGGTTGAAACTTCCTACATAATAACAAAAAACATATTCCCAAAGATCATGCAACTGTCAGATTTTCAATTACCATTTAACAAGCTTAAAAACATTTCATTCAAAATGAAAACTCAATTGACTCATAAATTCTTAAATCTATAACCAAAAAGTATCCTATAAATCTGTTTACAAATCACGCCTTATCCAAAATCCACTTTTACACAAACAAAAAGCCAGTCTTTATCAATTTCTCTTCAAATTTATCATCCCTTACTCAACAGTTTGCATTCAAACATTGAAAATTCCTTTTTTGATCCTCACATGCCATTTCCCGGACTTATGAATTTCTCGACATATTTTGAAATAATTCAAATGAGGACTCTTTCAGGAAGTGAAAGATTTCGAGCGGAAAAGGATCTTCTATCATATCGCACAATTTTCTTTATCTCAATCTGTCACAAAATAAGAAAAAAGTCAAGTTTCAGCACATAATTCTCCTTTCATTTTCATATTTTTTTCTGCCTTGAGTAAAGATTTGAGATAAAGGAGATATTTGAGAGTTGGTTTGATAAAGAAGAGGGTAAAAGGGTGTCGAGTTTGTGTGTGTTGAAACACATGCAATAGAGAAAAAGGAAATTAGTAAAATTAACTGTCAGTTACATGATGAAAACGCATTTTTTTTTTACTATTTTATTTACTAAGTGTATATGTTTACAAACTTTTAAAAAATATAAATTTTTTTTTAAAAAACTGAGAATAATTTAAAATTTGAATTGAATTTTTGTTTTAAAGTTTTTTTGAACTTGATTTGAACTTAATTTTGATCTTGATCTTATG
Organism: Polypedilum vanderplanki; assembly: GCA_018290095.1. Taxonomy (NCBI): domain Eukaryota; kingdom Metazoa; phylum Arthropoda; class Insecta; order Diptera; family Chironomidae; genus Polypedilum; species Polypedilum vanderplanki. The sequence goes on along the minus strand of CM031379.1, from coordinate 28,222,637 downwards.
TTTGATCTTAAATAAATTTTTAGATCTTGATCTAAATTTTTTAGATTTGAACTTAATCTAAAATTTGAACTTAATTTTTTGATCTTTACAAATAATCAATTTCATGGAAGAAAAAAATCATTAACAGACAGACATACTGCAGACAAGTTCTTTTCAAAACTGAAAAGGGATTGCACTAGTAAAAAGTCCTTTGCAAGAATTTCTTAAAACAATGTTAAATACATAACATCTATATGAAAATGATAACAAGCTCGCTTTTTCTTCACTATCCTTCTCACTCAAACGCATCCTTTTACAAATTTTTCTTTCTCTTTCTTTCTCATATATATTTTTTAAAGCGTTGAGAGTTACTGAGTGTCTGCTCCCAAGAGGTTTATTTTTTTTGCTATCTGATTATTTTATTATCGAAGCTTTTTCTGTGAATGAAGAAAAGAAAATTGCCAGCATTCGAAGTTAGATGAAGAGAAAATCCTTTATTTATAGTGTATGCGTATATAGTAGAAATAAAAAAGTTGCTCATCTTCATGCCAGTGAGTCTCACGATGCTCATTTTCAGTCAATGATTTTATAGGCGAAGAAACCAAGGCACAATGTGTGTGTTTTTATGCAAATGAGTGCGAGTAGGTAGAAGAAAAGAAGGAAGAGGAAAAAGAAGTCATTGCCTCATTGTCGTTTGCCGAATTATCTTGAGAATGTGGAGATGTCGGTTGAAGTTTCGAGTACGGTTGTAAAAATTTAAATTTTTTCATGAATTACTCGCGTAAATTTTTTTACTTCACTGGATTTACTTAAGAGAAAAAAAAGTTTTTATTTATAGAGTGGAGGTATGACTTGCACATGATATTCTGAGATAAATTGTTTTATTAAATGGAAATTGAAATTTTTATATTAACGGAAATATTTTTTAAAAATGAAGTTGTATTCAAAATTTTGTTATTTTAAAAAATTTTAATTTTTAAAATTAACGTTTAAAGAATTAATAAAAATTTAAATCCAAAATGTTTTTGAATTAATAATTTTTTATTAAAAAATTTATTTAAAAGATGAAGTTAGCTGAAATATTAATTTAAATTTTGTAAGTTCGTTATTTTTAAATATATTATTAATTCAAAAAAATATTATTTAAAACAAACTTCATATCAAAATAAGCTGTCTTCTGTCTGTCAAGTTTAAATCTCTCATTCTCTACTCTACAGATTCGAAAAATTTTCGCTTGTTTCTTGACTGTGCCTCTGTGCTAATAGATTGAGAATTGTGACTTAGAATTAAATTTTTTCAAGAAACTTTTTTATGTTCGTCATCAAAATTCACTAGCAAAAGTCTTAAAGTTGACATAAAATAAAACAAAATATTATTTTGATTTACATCAGAATGAATTGTTAGAAAAAAGAAAGAGCGGAGATAATAAAACCATGTCAAATATTAAAATAAATTTTACAAACGTATTTTAAAAGCATTTCACAGCCTCACAAAAAACACCAAAATGCCATAAGCTTTGATGAAAATATTTCTTTTTTGTTTTTTCATCACCATCATACCAAATATTTTCATTTCATACAATTGCCCCTCCCTTAGAGTGACATAAAATTTGTATGTATTTTCAGGACGAAAAATTTTTTTTCTTGCTTCACATAAAAATTCCCACGCTCGATCTCGTTTTTATTCCAAATGGGCATCAATAAAAATATACATAACAAAATTTATCATCAAATATTTTCCTCTCTCTCTCTCTGTCTATCATTTTCCGGCTTTTATAACATTGATTTCCTATTTTTCATGTAGACAACATCATTTGTTGTTGACTCTAAATGAATTGAATTTATCAGGAATTTTATGAGTGAGCAGAGAAGCTTGGGAATTTTTTATGAAGAATTGAGTTTGTTTTATATTAATTTTTCAAAATGGATTTATATATTTTTTAAAATCTAAATTATTTATAAAACTGAATTTGTAAATTTAAAAAATTTTTAAATTATGAAAATTCGTTAAATTTTAATTTTATCAAATTTTCAAAATCCGTTAAAATTAATTTGTTTAAATTTTTAAATTCAATAAATAAAATCTTTATTTAAAGTCATGAAACCAAAATAATTTCTCAAGAATGTCAACAATCTTTTCATCAAAATTTGCAAACATTAAAAGACACTTACAATGTGAACCTCAATTTGCCCTCATGACAATGACAAAAGAAAATGTAAATGTTCCACATACCTTACCATGACAAATAAATAAACAAACATGTGGACTCATCTGCAGACATATTTGAAATATCACAAGCACATTCTCATACTCATGAAAGTGTCCCAAAAAAAGAGAAAAAAAGAAAGATAAAGAAAAGCATACATGGATAAATGAATGAGATCTTGTTAAAGAATGGATGAATGTTATGTTATGACATTAAATTGAATGAATTTTTTTTCTCTCTTTTTTTCTACTTACATCGCTATTACTTTCTCAAAGGAAATGAAAATGAAAAAAAGAAAGAATTTTCATCAAGTGCATGCTCCATATGTTGAATGTCATGCAGCAATAGTAAAAGGAGATAGAAAGTGACAATATAGTGAACATTTCACTTTTAACATGGTGAAGTAGAATTAACTAGATGATGATGATGATGATGATGAAAAGAAGTTTTTTGTATTAGCTGCTGCTACTGCTGTTACTTGTCCATTGAGGGTTAGATGTAGAAAAAAATTGCTCTGAATAAAATATGAAATGGATGCTCTCATTGTTCGACTTAATTAAAACACTCTTTGGTATTCTCACGTTGCATCAAGTCTCATATTAGATCGTTAGCTCAAAAAATTTGTTAATATACATCATTACAGAGTATTATTATGGACTTTTTGTTCCCTTCGTTGCTGACATTGAGTAAAATTGAACATTAAGGTCACGTTATATTTTGACCGATAATTTTACAGAAAAAGAGAGCATACGGCTCAGTAGAGTTGACCAAACTTTCCCATAAAAAAAGTAATGCGAGCATCCTTGCCATGCTATGCCTGCAAAAAGAAACAACCAACCCAACATCATAAAAATTTGTTAACAATATGAAACTCAAAAATGCTTCTTTAGTTGGACTTTTTTTTCTTCATCATTTTCTTTTTATTTTATTATTTACGACTTTTATGTTTTATCTACATCGAAATTTTTTTTATTATATTTCTCTTCATTATTATTCCTTTCTTGGTTAACAAAGGTCTTACTTACATAATTTTCATCTAAGTTTTGTATGAAATTATTTTTTTTCATTAATTTTTTCTTTCCTTTTTCGACTAATAAAATTTTATTTATAAACTATTTTCAAGAATTTTCCTTCTACTTAAACAAAAAAATCTCATTTAAATGAAAATTGATAAAGGAAGGAAGGAAATTGTTTTTATTGTTGTCTTTCATTCAAATTAATTTTTTTTCTTTTTAACATAATAAAATTGTGAAGCGCAAGTGCGAGTTAACAAAAAAATAAATTTTCTAAAATTATGTGCTTTATTTAACTCGAATAAAAAATTTCAACTTTATTTTGTTTATCTGTTTGCTCTTTCGTCATCATTGTCAAATATTTAATATATGTATGAAGAGTTTTGTAAGGGAGGAGTGTGTTTATTTCATGAGAATTTTCATATAATTAAAGGAATTTTTATTTTACAAACAAATTTTAAATTCTTTTACTTAAAAGATTTCACAAGAAATATTTGATGATGGAAGCTTTTTTCAACTTTTATAATACACGTGTGGAATTTGTTACAAAATATTATCATGATATTTTTCCTACACAAAAAACATTTTTTACGTTCTTTTTTCAATTGTTGAAATTTCCATGCATACCGCAAAATATTTTTCTCTTTCCTCTATTTGACTAACAATGGTATTATGAAAAATTTTTGATATAAAAGGATATTAGAAGTCAAGTTGAGGACATTCTTATGTGGCAAAATCTTTTAGCTATTTTTTGAAATAAATTTAATTGTTACCAATTTATCAGTAGTTTCTGATTTTTAACAACAAATTTACAGCATTTTTAGAAATTTTAGTCAATTCTAAAATTTAAAAAGCGTCTTTACCTTGACAAGGATGAATAAATATTCTCAATTGAAAGTTTTTTTGTCAATAGCAAACAATCTTTTCACAGTTGAATTGCTTCCATCATCATTTTTTCTCTTTTGTCTATCAATATAAAAATATTCAATTTTAAAGTTTTTCATCGCTAATTTTTCAATTATTAAATTCAGTTAAAGTTTAACAAAAAAATTTTCCTAGCAATTCGAACATAACTTTTTTGGTGCATATCTATGGAAAGAACATGAAATGAAAATTTTCTTCATTCCATTACATTTTTCAGCTTGAACAAACAAGTCAACAAATTTTTTGCTATTTTTTTGTACAAAATAAATACAAAGCTTCAAATTTAGATCACTGCGATAAATGACAGTGATAATAACTTAGGAAAACTTTCATCTTTTATTCATTTGGTCCACAGTCAAATTAATTTAATGATGAAAATTAAAATTCTTTATTATCATGTTTGTTTTCATTTTGGAACATAATAAAAGAATTGTTTAATGATTAATTGTCGTAACAGTAACAAAAAAGGATTGGGATAAACTCTTTTAATTTTTTTAATTACAATGAAATTAAAAAGATTAAGAACTGGTAATTTGAAGGACGACTTTTTATTGCATAAAACAACCTTAAAAAATCATCAGACAAACAAGCAGTTCTTCAAAAAAAAATTCCTATTTAGAAATGTTTTTTTTCCTTTTTCTAAAAAAGCTTTTTACCATCATCATTTACATCATCACTAAGATGTACTTGCTTACTTAATGCCAAATTAAATAAATACTTTTGTAGCTGAAGACATTTGGTTGATTTGCAGAAATATTTCAATTGAAAATGGCTTTTTTTATAAAGTCTTGGAAATTTTCATAACCAAAAACCATAACGATAAAATTTTTAGAATTTTTCTGTGGATTAAAATTTAATCATTTCGGCTAGATTAATTTTAATCCGAAGAATTGATTAAGTTAACATGATTTTTCACCTAAAAACACTCAATCAAAATATTTCTACAAATTTAGCTTAATCTTGAATGATTAGCATTATGATATTTAAATTTTTCTGATGAATGTTTTAAAATATTTAGTTCTTGAAATCAATTAAAAAAAATTTTTAAAAAATCCAATGAGTTCATGGCAAAATATTGACCAAAAAAAGTTGTGTCTATTATATAAAAATATTATTGATTTAATTGAAAAATTTAGTACATTTTTCACCAAGAGACAATCAATAGCTTCAAAATATATTCTGTGAATTTTTTCGAAATTGATTATGGATTTAAAATTAATTTTGTGGAAATTTCACCTCAGTTTTGACTTTTTGCAATACGTGAAATCACTGAATGAATGAATTTATTTGCTCTTTCCATTATACGATGTGTATATGTGCACAGAAAGCATAAAGAGCAGTAGCAGCAGCATGAGCTAGCTACAGAGATATGTTTGCATAATAAAAATATTAAAATAATTTCTCTTATTCTCTCACATGTGTGACAAAAAGCGAGTGCTTTTTTAGCTCTAGAAAATCCTTAATACAACAATATTGTTATTATTATCTTGTTGTTGTGCCGTGTCATAAAATAACATAAAAATTAAGCATGACATTATCCCTAAAAATACAATTTTAGCGAGCTATAGCTTCATTGCATTTTTTTCGATTCCAGTGGCGTTTGTGTGGTCGAAATAAGCTCAAAATTAATGAGAATGATATTTCTCTCTTTTTCTCGGTTTCTAAATAAAATAAATAAATAATGCAATGCACAGACTTTAGCTTTCTTTCTTTTTCTCTCTAGTTAGGATAACAACAATTTCAATTCTTTATTCGATGTCAATGACAGTTTTGAGCAATTTTTCATTTGTTTCTATTTGTGTGTCCTCTAGAAAAGAAGCTTTTTTTGGTTTGGTTTCTGTGTGTTTTTGTATTAAATCAACAAGAAAAGAAATACTTTGCTGCGATAATAATAATAAAGAAGAATAATAGAAGAAAAGGCATTACGTGACGGCGTTTCACTTCACTTTCAGAGAGTTGTGTTGGAGTTGATGAAAGTCTGGGTTTGGTAAAAAAAGGAACAAAAAAAAAACTAAAGAAATTTGCTAAATTTACAAAATCTATAATTTTACTAACAAAAATTTCTTTAAATATTTTTGTCTTTTTAAATTAACAGAGAAAAACCATCAAGAAGGAAATCTTTTTTTCGATTATCCACAAACAATTTAATTTATTCTCCAAATTGTAAAATTTCTTATTGCCAAACTCTGATTGAATAAAAAGAAGACAATTTTCCCAAACTAGTGGGTGTAAATATAAATAAAACTTCTTATTATGTAAATTTAATGTAATTTTGAAAATTCAAATGAATTTAAATTGATGCTTAATTTACCTTATTCTTTTAAGAGAATTTCATGAAGTAGAAAAATTTATTAAATCTGAAATTTTTCATAATAACATAAATGTATTCATATAAGATGAAAAAGATACCCACTGGCTTTTTATATTGAAACATGGAAGTCTATCAAAAGGAAAGGCACAGAATCATAGCACGACAGCTTTATAAGTATAAAACAAATAAGGTTTGAAGATGGAAATTTCCAGCTGTGCCAAAGAAGAAGAATAAGAAGCAAAAAAGTTCCATTACGTAAAAAAATGAAAGCAAGCAATGTACATCTTAGTAGAAGATGAATAACAGTCAAGAAAATAAATAAATAAATTATTAATTCTTTATGTACCTCTCAAGAAGAAGAAGACAAAATAAATAAATAAATGAATAAATTAGTGAGCAAATTTTCTCCCCTAATAGCGTCAGTGTGATGATGTACAGCCACTAATGATTACAACATCCGGTGCTGATTTTCTTACGTCACTATATGATCTCGATGATGATGATTGTGAATCATCTTTTCTAAGTGTTGAATATTTTTCATGTATTGGCTGTTGTTGTTGTTGCTCGTCAATTTTGGCACTTGAACCTTTATCATTGCTTGATTGATTTGTACTGCCACTATGCATCCGATGACTATGATGATGGCTATGCAAATGTTGATGATGCTGATGAGGCAATGTGTTTTTACCACTACTACTATGTGTCGGACATGGCACATTAATTGGCTGATTTAGTGAAGCAACGCCAGCAGTGTTCACGATCGAATGAATATTAGGTGGCGGTGGCGGACTTGGTGTCGACGAGGAGTCTAAGTAACCAAATGTTGAGAATCGAAGACCACTTGGGAGGGGCGATTGTGTAACTTTATTCTTAAATACAGGTTGAAAAAGTGATTCCCTGTTGTGAACAAATAAAATGAAAAAAGAGAAAAATAAATGGTTAGAGAGAATAAAAGAGTAAATGGAAAATCAATATTGACACTGCTACAGCTATAGTCAATGAAAGGGATGATTACACTTGAGTGTTCGATTGATTGTTTAAGAGCACTTAATTCTCACTATTTACTCTTTGAGTTGTTGAAATTCATTGGCTTTTAACAGCCTTTAAACTTTTTTAAAAATTTTATCAATTATTAAAAAATAACCGTCATTAAGAATTCAAATTTTTCAGTAGTTTTCCCCTAAAAATATCGGTCATTTTTCATCATCAAAAAAGTCAATTGTAATCGAAATAAAAATGAAAATTGATTGAAATGACAACATGTATTGAAATGAAAAATCGTGCAGAAATAAAAGAAAATTTTTGAACGAGCCCAAATACAAACAAAATAATTATTTCTCCATCAATCATGATTTTCTAACAGAAACTTTTTTTTCGAGTGTCAATTGATTTAGTATATATGATTAATTACCGTGTCTGACACGCTGAATCACACATTTCAGCATCCTTATGGTCACCATCGACATCATAGGACGTGCCCAAAATGTTCTTAATCTCTTGTTCCCTTAAATTTAAATCATTTTTACTATCTATAATTCTAGCACCATTATTGGCATCGCGATAATAATGATTTGTCGTGCTGTCCATCAGATTAAGTGCTGTCGGTGAATCGAGATCAAATGCAGGTGGTGGAAGTTTGGTTAATTGTTGCAATGCAATATTTTCTCTCGATTTTGTGAGCTTTGTCGAATGTCGACCTAACTCATCCAATTTACTTTCGCGTGATTGACGGATATGTTCCTGTAATTTTTATAAAAAAATAATTCATTAATTAGTAAAGTACGAGAGGATGGAATTGTAAAATGTTTAATTGGTATAATTAAGTCTCTTAACAAGCGACGCTTTTCATTGTTTCATTTCCACTTCAATCTCAATGAGAGAACAGTGAGTGGTTGCGTCCAACAGTAAAAGGATCTTTATATATATAATTTCAACAAAATTAAAAGCACGAACGCTTTAATGACGGAATATAAATAACCCTGAGGACTTTTTTTCAACCAACCATATCTATGTGTGGACAGTCAGTAAAATTGATGCGAGTTTTAAACTAACGTAGTTCCCTTATGACACATGTGTGTGCGAGTGAGAGAGAAAGAGGAAAGCTGTGCAGATAACAGTCAATTTATTCTTTCCCCTTGTTTAAATATGTGCTCACACTTTTGCCATCAGGCAAACATCTATCTATTCACTACTGCTGTATGTTTTTGTTGCTTTTACTGAACAAAATGCCTAAAAGAAATTTCTCATCACAAGGCTCATTCGTTCATTTGCTTGCTTGCTTGCCTAAGCTTATTTAAATTATAACTTTTCATGTAGAAAGTTATGAATAACAACAGTAGCAGCAAAATGTTGCAACAGCCATGAACAAACTCATGATTTACATAATTTATTACTAGCGAAAAGTTATTGAGTTTTTTCACTCTCGCTTACTTTCATTCGCTTGCTTTGTGCTGTTCTTTAGAGATTTTATAGTGATAGTAGCTTCTACCGATAGTGGTGAAAGAAAAGTAAATTGAGTTTCATTTTGATGTCATGGTTAAAAACTCTTTCAAATTGCTCAAAGGATTCAAATTTATATAAAGGAAAGATTATCTTTGAAATCGTGTCACCTTTCGATCTGATAAAGCTCAACATGTAAAAAGCAAAGAAAAGCTTAATTGAATTTTCGTTCTTTTAGTTCATTTTGTAATAGAAATTTGTCAGTATTTATAGAATAGTTTCTTAGAAAAATTAAATAAGCTGATTTTCAATTAAATTAATTAAATTTTAAGTTCTTTTAAAACTGTGACAAACAGACTTTTCTTTTAAAGAATTTTGAAAGTTCTTTGTTATCTTTTAAGAAACAATTACTTATTAAAACTGTATGATAATTATTAAGTAAGTCTTAAACTTTATTTTCATTGAAAAATTTCTTTTCTTTTTGTCCTTCTTTAAAGACTTGTCTTTTTGAAATTTCTAATATTCTTGAGGAACCAAAAAACAAATGCTTGTTATCATAAATAAATTTGCTATTTTTCAATGTTTTTAAATTCCTTATAACCTAAAAATAACAACTATAATTAGATTCTATTTTTGGAAAAAGAAAATTATGAAACTTTTAATTGACATTGAAAAAATTCTTCAAAATTTCATTTCCCACTCTTCTAAGTTTAAATTTTTTCTCGAGAACACTAATAAAAATAGATCAAAAATTTGTAAACAAAATGTTTCTAAATATTAAACATGTTTTGATTATTATTAACTTTATAAGCCTCTTTTCTATGAATAGAATCATAAAAATCGTCAAAGTTCCTTAAGATACTCTAAGCTTTTTAAAAACAATTTTGGAAGAAAAATTTTTTCATTCAAAAATAAAAATTTAAAAATAGCTTGAGCGAGTAATTAAACCATTTCAATTTCTATTTAACTACTAATATAATGCATTGTTAGCAACTACAAATTGCATAATACTTTAACTGTAACTCACCCGGATTATTTTATGATCGCGTATAATTTTTCGCATGCAATTGACAACGAAGGCAATTGCTAGGATTGTCAATATTACTCCAAATACTATAATTATTATGACAACATGTTCCGATTGCTCTGTATTTTTGTGCCGCTAAATGTAGATAAGCGAAATAAAAGTAGATAATTAGTTCAATTTTGCCAACAATGAGATGCAATTTACTCACATCACATTTCTCTGGCGCTTCATCCCATTTGAAACGGCAATTTTCTCTCTCATTACAAAACAAGAAATCTTTAATGCACGTTGAATCTTCACAATCGAACTCGTCTTCTTTGCACACTGCTACAAAAATAAAAAAATAAGGTTTTAAATTTCATAAAAAAACATATTTGTTGTTATTGATCGAATATATTTGAAAAGGCGAAAGGTGAGAAATGGAAAATGAATTTTGGAGAGTGAGTTAGGCTTGAATTAATCCTCACTCACATATGTGTGTATGTAAAGAAAGAAGAAGTAGAAAATTGAATGAATGAACGAAGCTTACCAGCATTTCCTTTATCCCTAAAAGCTGTATATAAAATTTCAAATGTTGAATTGATTGCCGATGCTTCAGCAAAATATCGTATATGAACGATATTCGATTTAGATGAAACCATATCGGCCATAGAACCACAAAAACTTTTTATTCTGTAAGAAAAGAAGAGGGAGAGAAATGAATAAGTAAGCAGCAGCCATGTTCCATGTTCAGATCAGTACAGGAAGTTTTTCATTTTAAACAAATTTCTCTGCTCCATTATCTCAATAGTATGCCAAAAGCCTTTCTTGCTTTCATTCATTTTCATGCCACCCAGTTTATCTCGATTTTCTGTACTTTACGAATGAATGAGCGTGTGTGTATTTGCAGAAGGCCATTGATAAAAAAAGTTCAAACAAAAAAAAACTTTTCTCACTTGTATATTTTTATTTCACGGAATTACTGTTACAAAATCAGAAAGCAGTAGCGAAAGAATGAAAGGAAGTACGGAATCATGCATTAAACATAAACGTTGAATTGCTTTGAGTTTTTTTTTTCTGTTTGTTGGCGTGCGCTTCACAAAGCAAAAAGATTGTGTTTGTTCTAGTCAGAGTTTGTAGTATAAAAAAGCTGAATTAACTTCATGTGTAAAAAGTAGGTAGCATAAGGGCATCGTTTAGTAAACATGAAAAGAAGCAAGAAAAATTGTATAAAAAGATGCTTAAGAGGCAAACAAATTTGCATAATTAAAGCATGATTCTGCATTCCCATGAAAGAGATATTATATCGCCCTAGGTTGGGCAATTAACTGGTTTGTTTATGAATAAAGAAGTAAGAATTTGATTAGAAATTTAGATTGAAAATTTTCAAGGCGAAAATCTTTTAATAAAATTCAATTTTTGATTAAACACAGAAAAAGTTTTAGATTTCTGTTTTCCTGTAGAATTGTCATATTTATTTGTCTCAGCTGCTTTAAGTTTGAAAATTCTAAAGAATTTTTTGTAAACAAACAAAGTAGAACCAAAAATTTTCTGTACCTTTGATATTTCGATAAAATATATTTGATTTTGACATAGCAAATAATAAAAGTCATTGTATATTAAATCCTTTTGAAATATTGCTTAATTTGTAATGTTTTGAAATTTCTTCATATGCTTAAAAAGATTTTTAAATCAATCATATGAAATTTCCATATCATGAATGCAAAATTACTCTCGAGTCTTGCAAAGGCATCTTCTTATAAGCTACTTAAGAATCAATATTTGTTCTTCTACTCTCTCTTATCTTAAGAATGCATTCAAATTCTTTAGCTTTAGCATCTTACACTGCATTTATAACATAAAAAATAGTTTTTCTCTTTTTTTGTTCCATTATCATTTAAATGCTTCTTTTTTATTCGCCCAAGGCAATGAGCAACAGTGATGAAGAAGTGTGAGAGAAAAATTGAATTTTTGTGCTATTACATTATATTTTCATGAAAGTGTGTATATCACATCACATCAGAGCCATAAAATGATGAATATTTAAAAAAGAATTATGAATATAAAAATGAAATTCAATGAGTGCGAGGCAAAAGTTGATTCCCATAGGAATGCTCACAATTGTTAATGAATATTCATCAATTTTTGCGATATAAAATCAATATTTGTTCATTCTCATAGCGCTTTGCTTGAGAGAAAAGTCGCCATTAATGTCATGGTAATAATATTCAATTTATGGACACTCCATAAGCAATTGTTGGCGCTGAGGCGAGTCAATTATAACTTTATTCGTGCTAAGCGATTGACACTCATGTGAATATGAATAGGTCAATGCTTTCAATTCGGATTAATGTCAGTAAAAAAGTTTTCTGTTTTCTTTTAATCTTTCAATAAAAGAACGAATAGCTTTGACTTTGTTGCCAACTTTTTATATTCTCTCGTGTTTGCTGATTGGAAAATTTTTCTCCTTTTTTCATTTCATTGTGTGAGGCAGCATATTAAGTGGCCTGATTTTAAATTATAATGAGAATCTTCTTTTTTTGCTTGTTTGCTTGCTGCGAGAAAACTTTATTAAGAAAAGTTTTAAAGAAAACTATTGAAGCAAATGTTTCATATTTCAAAATTGATTTCTAATTATAAGTTTTGAAATAAAATATTTATCTTTATGATAGTTTGACTTTCTGATTGATAAAATTGAGATTTTAATTTTCATGATTGAAAATGATCCATTGATAAAAAATTTCTGAGCTTCAGGAAATAAAATTTAATGAGATTTATGCTAATCCGAGTTGATTAAAAGTTATCCGATTTGAGGATTATTTAAATTTCAATGAGGCTCTCTTTAATCACTGAAGCATTTGACTCATTACTTTTTGATTTTTATTTATATCAAGGGTTGAACATTTGGAACTTTATTTAAATTTAAATAGAATTTAAAAAAATCAATATTTTAAAATGAAAACGTAAAATATTTTTAGAAGATCAATCAAAACATATCGCTTAGTCAAAGTTCAATAAAAATCTTTTTTTCAGCTCATAAAAAAATTCATATATTCAAACCTTGATTATAAATATTCAATAATATTTTAATGAAGAAAGAAAAGATTTAATGAAAGAATTTTACAATAAAAATCTAGCAAGTAAGTGTGACGAGACAAGAATAATACTAAATTAAGCTTTTACATTCAATGTCGTATGTACACATACATTAAATAAGCATTCACAGCATGAAAAGTATTAAAAGGGGAAAAAGAGTCCTCTTGACATCGTCAGCAGTAAGAGCAGTGGCAATAATAACAACAATAAGCTTAATAATATTACTTCCATGTAATATAAGTGAGCGAGCGAAAAATGAGCAAAGTATCCTTCCGACATAATATGGCAAAACTTAATTAAGGTTAATGAATGTTTACTTTACTCTCTTACATGTACTTTTACTGAACAAAGACAACGCACGACAATCAAGTTTACTCACCTAGACGGCAGATCTGTTTTCTCTGGAAATACGTCTATGAAATTTTTCTCACACTCGTTTGGCTTCTTCAACTCAAATTTCTCAAATTTTAATGAAATCTGCGCGCGTAGATGGAAAAGAGAAAGACAAAATGAAGTTATCCTAAATTAATTTTAATGAACATCATAAAAAGAGATGTAAGCATAAGCTTTCGTCCCTTTTTACCTGCATCACTTGCTTACCATCCAATTCTCTTCCACCGTAATTATGAACATACAATCTAATGACAAATTGTGCTTCTTTACATATTCAAGCTTCTGTGGATTAACCATTGAATTATCTACATGCCCTTCATAACCACCTACATGAACCGTGCAGTTCGTCTCATCATATATGACTATGTGAAAAACAAAAAGAAGAATGGATTAGTTTTATGATGTAAATTAATTAATTAAATAAATAATTGAATATTTGTGTAGGTGGAATGTCTTCTACATTTTAAACATTCTTGAATATTAAATTATACAGTTTGTCTCAACTAAAAACTTTTGTTTTGTTATAAATATTTTGTTTAAACAAAGTGGAAATTTTACTTAAAATATTTCAATAATCTTGAAAAAATATTGACTGTTTAAAATTAAAGTTTTATTGTTTTTTTTTTAAAGATTTAAAAACCTTCATTTAGTTACTTTTTGAATTGTTTGCTCTTAAAATATGCTCAAAAGATTTATTTAAGTAGTCAATTCAATGTTTAAATATCTTATAATCTTCTTACTTATTTTTTTTAAGTTATCTAAATTTAAGGAAGCTTAAATTTCATTAATTTCTAGTCATACAATTTTTAAATCTGTCTGTTTTGTTTACACTTTAAAATTCAAATTTATTTTCCAAAACAATTCTTTAAATTTCAGGGAGACAATCTGAATACGAAAAACAAATATTCAAAAGAATAAAAGGTAATTACCAGATGTTGGTCGTGGAATAAATTCGTAAACAGCTTTAAAGCCTTTGTCCTCAATATTTTCATCAGAGTTAAATCGAAGCCAAAGGAAGCGATCCTTTGATGTTATCACATCGGGAAAGCTATGACCACAAAATTGACCAAGTAATGTGCCAAACCCATGTGCACCATCCCTGATCTAAAATTCAATTTTTTTCAGCATATTAATTCCCAAATTAATAATGAAAACTCACTTACCTCAAGATAATCAAATTTACAATCGTCTGATGGTTCAATTTGGAAGTAATCTCGAAAATCAAGTCGAATTTGAAATCCTAGTGGTGCTGTAATTGAATACATGCAAATCATAAGAAGGAATTAATTAAATTGAGAGTGCTTAGGGAGCACTGCTGAAATTCTGTTCTTTATGCATAGCATTAATACATTAACCTCACTCAAGAAGGCGGCAAAGGCATGAAAAAATTATGAGCATAAATATAAAATCATTTTCAGTGTGACTTTAATGTGATGTGATGGAGGTACTTTATAGATGATACTTTATGGCATGAAATTTATGCATATGAGAATTGTCAAAATGTGACGCGATAAAATCTCTGAGATTAATTTTAATATTCAATTTTTCAACTCTTAAATTTTTTCTTGTTGTTTGAAAATTAATTACAATTTTATCCGTCATGAAAATGATAACTTTTAAATCTTCTTAGCAGATTTTTCTTGTCATTAACTCAATTTTCTTTTATATTTAAAAGTATCAGAGTCAATCAACCCTTGAAGGGTTTCTAAAATATTTTCAAAAGATTTAAAATATCAAATTTCAAGGACTTTTTGATTTTTAACAACATGCAATAACATATTTTATTTTTTTTATGTTAAGCCTTGAAATCAGGTATTATTGACAAAGTATTTTGCAGTTATATTTAAAAAACATTTTTATAAACAAAATTTGTTTACATTTGAAATAAAATTTTACCTTTTTGACTAAAAAATCAAATTCGTTTTCAATAAATATTCGATTTATAGTAATATTTTTGAAAATTTTAAAAATTTTGCCTCAAATATTTCATTTTTAAAGTTTTTAGGAATTTCAAAACAGACAATTCACTGATGAAATTCTAATGGTATTTAAAAAAATTTTACTTGGGAATTTAAGAAGTTAATTTTATGAAAAAAATTCTAAATAAAATTTATTACCTTCAATAACACGAACACAGCTAATATTTTTGGTATATTCGCCAGGATGACCTGGACTGTAGAAAGTCTTCATGCCTTCATCGCCCACAATGAAAGGATCACATTCCTCTCGATCCTGTTCAGCCGAGCGTTTTGTCTTAGAATTGGAAAGGTATTTTCGCTTAAGCGGATTATCATTATTATTATTATTGTAGAAATTTTTCAAATAACTAGGCAACGTTGAGAACAATGATATTGTTGTTGTATATTGATGATGAATGGATGAAGTAGTATAAGAGGGCTTTGTTGGAGTCATAGCTGATGACATATTTGATGAAAATAAATTTTGTTGAGTCAAAATGCCACCGGTATTTTCAAGTTCTTCTCTTGAATTCATTGTCAATGCTGAAGCAGACGTAGACGACGACAATGATGTAAAAATAAATTTAACAGCTGCTGATGTCGATTCGTTTGACGTTGCTGGAAAAGAAAAAAAAGAAAAATGAAGTCAAGTACATTTTTATAATAACACACGAGTAACAAAGATGGATAAGGAAATTGTTGGAAAAGAAGGAGATACGTGATATAAATTATGTATGCGATAAATTTTATTGAGGCAATTTATATTATCTTCTCTTTTCCTATTCCCTATTGATACTAATAGCAACAATGGTGGCAGGTTTTTAACAGAAAAATTCCTTTATGTGCATTTTATTAAATTATTCAATTCCAACAAATTCATTTTCATTCCACCGTTCAATTTATTTTTTGAGCAAGTTTTGTTCATTATTCAATAAAGAGTTAAAATATGTGACTTGTCGTGCTTTCTTTCATTTTATAAAATTGATATTTTCAATTAATATTTATTGAAAAGTTTCGTTCTTACTTTTTGTCTAAATGCAGCTATATGCAATTAGGTTATATGCCAGGAACAGTTTTTCATGAAAAACTTTTTACATTGCGATAGGTATAAAATTAGAAAAGATTTTTTTTCCATGAATCGATGAAATAAGCTTAACAGCTTAAAAATTTCAACAATACAGCTCAATTGCTCAAATTTCCATTTAAAAACATTTCAACCTAAATGTTTCATATTCTTATGAATTAGAATTGATATTCATGGAAATATTCTAACTCGTGTGTATCGCACAATTCGCATTATTCATGCACATATAGATTGAAAATATTTTGATACAAAATTTTGAGAATTCTTATTTTACATCATCATTATTTCGAGACGTCTCATAACGTCTTTAGATTGATTCTTACAAAATTTCTTTGAAATCATTATTTGTATTTCATCAAATAAGAAGAAAATTCTATTCAAAGCAATGCAATATACAAGAAGGTTCTTTCTAAATTATATTTACTTTCAATTTTAATGTAAACAACAAAAAAGATATTTTTGATGAAATTTCTATCAATTTTTTGGATGAATAAGATTAACTTTTAATTGTATTCTTTTGATATTTTTGTACTTTAGCCAAGGTAGTAAGACAATTTTTCAAATATGATTAAAAATTACACTTTGAAACTCATTTTAAAAAGTTTTCTATTATTTCTTTTCTTCTTGATCTTTTTAATTTTTAGCGCATTTTTGGAACAACATTTGATCGGCTGGCTGGCTCACGGCTGGGTGAGTAATGAGATCTCAAAAACTATAATGGCTAGAGACTTCCGGTTTGTTGTGTTTGATTTATGCTATCGAGTTATTGGGAAGAAACATCATTAGAATGCTGTTACTTATTGTTTTAATTAGCAAATTGCGAATTTAAATTTCCAAATTGAAAAATGTAAACAAAAATTTTTTTTCGCACAAACGATTGCAGCGCCACCAACGGCAAATATTGGAACTACAAATATTTTGAATATTACTCAACCGTTACTTTCTAGTCAACAAAATTTATCAGAAAACTCTATAAATTGAACATCAATTAAAAACGTTCGCCGTACTTTTATGCATCAAAATTTTATAAACATGAATTTTACTGTATTTTTATTTATTTATTTCGATCAAAATATTTTAAAGTATGAATCTGTTTCTCAAATGAATCTAATAATTCTAAAATTTGTTTACATACACTGATCTAGGCACAAAAATGCGCTTAAGTGTCCCCACAATGCGCTTAAGTGTCCCCCTACTACGCACGGACACTTTCTATGTCATTTTTTATTTTTCTATTTAAATGGTGATAAATGAAGGGAAAACGTCGCTTTGTTTTATTTTATTTCGCACTTTAAAAGAAAACTCGTCTTTTGACTTTTCCCTTTTTTCCCGTTCATTATTTGTCATTCTTTTTGATGACATTTTTTCCCTTCAACATCAAAGTAAAGTTATGAGTGAGACAATTGTGAGAATAAATGACTTGATGCTATTGTTATGCAAGCGACAAGCAGCAAATGATAAGCCACAATGAATAAATGGCGACAAAAGTTTCCCTTTAAAACATTAATGTTGTATTTGCCAAGCATTATGAAATATGTGAGGAAATAATTCAGCAGCGAAACGAAATTTCCTTCTCGTTTGCTTCTTCTTTGTTGTCTCACGCAGTGAATCGTGTTGTCAGAGAGAAATATTGTAAAAAAAAAGGTACAAACTTCTTTCGTACATACATAAACTGTTGATTTATGCCATGATATATAGAGTGATGTTTCTTTATAAAATGTATTACATTTTTGTTTCTTTCCTCCTGACTAAACTATCTAATGGACCATCAAATAAAAATATAAGTATGATGGATGAAAAATTACTTTCCCTCTCTCTCTTTCTTTCTGTCTGTGAAAGAGCAGTCATAGAGTAATGGATTTTGTTGTGCCTGACTTTCAATTTACCAAACCACTCATATCATCAGTAGATGAAATATATGATGAATGAGGAAGAAGGTGAAAATGAAATCTTGAGAATGCTATCAAAGTGGTTTTTGATTTATAAATGAAAGTGCTCAGGAAATAGATTGATTTGTTAAAGTTGAATAGAAATCGACCACTCCTAGTGCTTTAAGTATTTTCGATTTTTCTTAGAGATTGTTATTGAATGATTAAAACGTTATTTAGGTCTAAGTTAATTCAGTTTACTCAATCAAATATAATAATCCCTTTGTAGCCAAAAATACTTTACAACATGCCGCGACATACCAAAGGCATGTTATAACGTATTTTTGGTTACACCGGAATTTATTGAATTTGAAGCTTGACAAAAAATGCATTTTGTCCATTTGTAACATAGTCTGCAAATTTTTTGATTCTCATATTAATTACGATTAAATTTGTTTCTAAAGCTTTTAATTGTAAATAATTATTTATAAATAGGTCCTTGAAAAACTTTTGAATTTCAATAAGATTTCGTCAAGTTTACAATTTCCAAGATCAAATAATTTAGATCAAAATTAAGATCAAGTTCAAGATTAAAAGTTAAGATTAATTTAAAGTCAAGTTTGTAAAATCATGGTTCAAAATTAACATCACAAAGTTAACAACAAAAAATGCGCTTATATTAAATAACAGACAATCAAATTTGACTTAATTTCTTAATGCAATTCCTCTTCAGACTTTAAAGAGGATATTAATGAAAAGGGTTTTAAGACTGCAACAAAAAAGTTTTCTTTTATTCAATCATGAAGTTTTTTAAAAGTA
The DNA here is from genome assembly GCA_018290095.1 of Polypedilum vanderplanki. Classification (NCBI taxonomy): domain Eukaryota; kingdom Metazoa; phylum Arthropoda; class Insecta; order Diptera; family Chironomidae; genus Polypedilum; species Polypedilum vanderplanki. The sequence continues at coordinate 28,203,541 of CM031379.1, read as the reverse complement.
CATTGAATTTTTTTTGAAACTGATTGATGTCGACACTTTCCTGATTTGATCCAAAAGATTTCTTTAACATGAAACGTCTAGTGAAACCTTAAATTAAAGTTTTGCTCAATCTCTAAGGACTCATATAGAGAATTTCATTAAGAAGCCTTTCCATTCGAACAAAAACTCTTGTAATGTGATATAACATTAAAGAATATTTATTTGAAAAGCGGCTCAAATATCAAAAAAGTGTTTTTAACTCGCACGCACCTCACTTTTCAATATATTTATGACTCACACATTTTCTCTTCTGTTCTGCAATGCCTCACGTGTGTATTACATAAATCCTCCCAAAAAATCACATTTTGCATTAAACTTCACATAAATATGAAAGAAGGTAGAAGCAAGCAAGAGGAAAATTTCAATAAATTCTCAACTCATTCCCAAAAGATGTTGAATGCCTCTTTTATGTACGCATAATATGTGTGTATAAGAAGTTTTCTTTCTTTTCTCTGGATGAAACTTTCACGTCTCAACTTTTCACTCACCGCCCATTTTCTATTCATTCTTCTCTCATGATGCCACAAAAATGTTTTTAAAGAAAACTTGGCAAAAGTTCATTGCTGCTACCACTGATTCTGGTTTATATTTTTTTCTCTTCCAGGCATGTACATGCGAGGCAATAGCAGTAGTAGCAGCATCTGTGACAGTTTATATATTTACGATATTTTTATTAAATTTATATACACAATTTTTTTCAGAGCTATACATGTATACATAGTAAAGCAGAGCATGAAGAGGGTCAGAACGGATGCAGGATGATACTATTGTGTACATGTAAACACAAACTCTCATTGAGTACATAGAACTTTATGGATTCGGGAGAGTGTGCTTTATGATCAAGTTTAATACTCTGCAAAGTACTCAACAAAATCTACTTAAGAAAGTTTCTCATAATGTTGTTTGTACACTTTGTCGATAGATGTAAACAAGTTAATTGCTTGTCACACCAAATTCACGTCACATTCGACCTTGTAAACTCATAATATGCTTATGCTGTACGAACATAAAAAGATGAGAACGTAAACATCAACGATTGATGTGATTTTGATCAAATTGGCTTCTTCATTGAAATTCTTGGATGAAGATTCGTTCTGATGACTTTTCTTATCAACATTACTAAAAATTAGATGATATGGTTTTTTAATTTTGAATCATCTGATATTTTTTAGCATTCTTTGAAGTTTTAATTTATTTCAGAACATCAAACATTATTGAAGTAGTTATTACTTACTGACTATGTTAAAATGAAATTAGAGAAAAAATAATGATACCAAAAATTTCATCAAACTATTTTTCTTTTTAAAATTTTTTACAAACAATTTTTAATAATCAAGACACTTCTAAGAAATTTTGTTTTATTCAAAACAGAATACTATTATAAATTTTCTACAAAACATTTGAGCACCTTTTAGTCTCAAAACAAAAACTAGAAAATAAATTTGTAAATTAAAATTTTTACTAAAAAAGCAATTTCGGAGAGTACACAATTAAAATACTTTTTTCTGCACCAGACAAATTTTTATTTTATTGTGTAACTACCTTTGATAAAAAATAACATAAAAGTGAACAACATATAACTTTAAAAAATGGCTTTGGCGTGAACGAAGCAATTTGACTGTATTAATTTCTAAATTAAACTCACTGAAGCATGAGTTGAAAGAGCACAAGATTTTGTGCTTGTTTTCTGAGAAATTTTTTCGTCTGATACTTTGAAGATTGAAATTCAATTTTCTCGGAGAAGCATGAATTAATAATTAACATTTTCCCTCTAACTTTCTTATTTTTTAACAGGTAGGAAGAAAAATTTATGTAGAAAACATGCTTTTTCGTGTACAAGCACCTATTAATGTTGTTTTGCTGTGAGGAGTAAAAAGTTTTCCAATTTCAAAAATCTCTTTCAGACAGAAGCCTTTAATGAATAAACTTTTTACTGCTTGAAGTTGCAAATGATGTTTGAGTTGATTTGTTGAGATTTCTTCTATTTTAGGATTCAATGTTATACAAATTAAATAATTGCATAAACTAGTTTCTTTCATTCAAGAAGTTAAATTGCACAAAATTGAATGAAATTGTTGCTAAATTATCACTTTAAAGATTTTAAGTTCAAAAGTTTACAAAAATTACAAATTTCAAAAATAGATGAATTTTAAAATTTATGATCGTTAAAAAAGAAATTTAAATAAATTTTTACTTACCACCAATATAACTTGAAATACTGATCAATAAAATTATCCAAATATGTGACTTCATTATAGTAAAGCCATCTAATGTTGAATTTATCTATCGAAAAACTCATTAGTAATAGAGCTGTGCGTTCGACATTATTTCTTTAATACACAAGCATCATGTTTGTTTTCTCCTTTTTTTCGAGATTAAGACGACAGCGAGTATATGCTTTTACACTTGAATGCGTCTTGAAGATTGATTAAATGTACAAATTTTCTATATTACATAATGCTATATGTGTTTATGCATATATATCCATTTCACCATTAATGACCTTATCATTAGAAAAAATCATTGATATGACAGGCGTGAAGATGAATAAAATAGAAGAAAGACATGTATGCTGTTGTTATTGTCTGACATTCTTCCTTCAAATATATATATACACACACACAAGTAAATTTCTTTTTCCCAGACTAAATTCAGTCAGTCACTACTCTTATTTTATGTATATGTAATAATGTATTTTTCTGGGATTTAATGTTTAATTCATGACATTTTGTCACATTAAATGAAATCATAAATCACGTAATTTATTTCACTATGCTTAATTCATAAATCATATTTTTTTCACTTCTCTCTCACATACAGCACACTATAGAATAATATTTATATTTAAGCGCGCGTGAGAACATACAGTGAGTCATCATCACTCATTGCTCTCGTCATCAGTAGTCACATAAATGAACATAATTTTCTCTCTATATTTATTTTATTATTGTCTGATGTTCTAATTTGTATTCAAGTCATATACGATTGTGGGAGATTTCAATTAATTATAATTTCCTCTGCATACATATTTAGTTCAGTTGCTGGTTTTTCCTCATTATATACATCTGAAAATAAAGAGAAAAGAGAAAGAAAATTTAAATATTTTTTTGTATGCTTCATTTTCATAACAATTATATCGTCAAATCCAGATTTTCCCTGTTGTATCATCATTTTTCATTCAATTATCAACGACCATGTCTTTAATGTTGTTTTTTTTTCTATAACACTTTAAATGAAACAATCATTTAATATTCTCATTTTTATTGTGCTTTTAATTTCTTTCTTTTATTTTCCTTTTGATTTAAATTTTCAAATTTTTATTTCAGAAAAAAAATCATTTGAAGGAATGAAAATATTGGTGTAAAAATTAGTTAAATTTATGCATTTAATCCTGGTAGTTTCACTCGATGATTTTGACGGTTGAAAATTTAAAATCAATCGTGATTTCATACCCCATTTCGAAATGTTTTTGAATTTTCGAATGTTTCAAAAAAAATGTTTGCAAAATTATCAAAATTATTAATTATCAATAGATTTTGCTGTTAAGTAATGTTTGGTTTAGTTTAATTCCATTACCTTTTGCATTCAGAGCTATTAAAGTATTATTTAAAGTTTTTATCAACAATTTTTTTTTCAATTCAAACGATTTCGAAAGAAAATATTTTACACCCCTGGGCTTTTTTCAAAAAAAAGCCCCTAACGGTCGTGTGAAACTACCAGGCATTTAATCTCAATTTGAAAATATAGAAAATTGAAAAACTTCCAAGCATTGTTTTCGTTTAAAAAATAGAAAAAATGCATCGTTTTTTGTTGGTATTGAATGAATGCTATGGATTTCCATTAAAAGCTTAACTAAATTTTGATGCTATGAAAGTTTATTCAATAGCCATAAAAGCTGATCAAATTCTTTCAGTTATACATCATTTCACAATATTAAAAACAAAGAATTTTTCCATTAACGATAACTATGAAAATTGATTTTACTTGGAATGGTAATGAATGTTAAACAAACATTTTTTTATCTTTACAAAGAGATTTTATTTTACTCTGTATGAAAAGCCACAAAATGAAGGAAAAAGTTATGGATTATGAAAGTGATTGTTGCTCTTGTTGAATAATTTTTGTTGTGTAAAATTTCTATTATTTGTTCAAAAATCACTATGGATTCAGTTTTAAAATTTTTTAAATTTACTCTGAATTGTTTCTTTATTTTAAATTTCAATAACTTTTTATAATAAATCATTCAAAGTAAAGCATAATAAAATATAAAGATAAAATTGAATTTGATTAAAAAAGTCAAGTGTGAAAAATAAGAAAATTAAATTTATTTCTATAGAAAACTTTTTCCTTCTTTATTCTCATGAAAAACAATCATTTTTTAAATTATAATTAGGTACTATCGTAGAAAATTGTTGTTTGTCAAGTAGTTGCACTTTACGCTGTCATAATGTTGATGAGTTTTTTATTAAGAAAATTCTTCCTCTTTTTTATTCATTCATAAAAAATAAGATGTGATTTTGCTAGCGTAGCATCATCATACTGCAATTCAACAGATGATGAAATTAAAAAAATTATTCTTTTTATTAGCTGCGAGAGTATTTCTATAGAGACAAGTTAGAGCAGGTGAAATGTTACGGAATTTCTTATTTTAATTAGAGCAGCGACTGCAACACATGCGATACATAATACATAGTAGAAAAAAAATAATTTGTAAAGAAAAAAAAAGCCGACGACGATCAAGATGATGATGCTGATGATGATGAGGAGAAAAGAATGTGTGTCAGGTTCATGCTTACGTTGTCTAAATATAATTTTTTTTCTTTATTTCGTAAGATTTAAATTTCAAATTTCATACACGGAATCTCTTTTCCTATCATTCTGTGCTACTCGCGTATTCAATGAGAACGTCGTTGCGCCATTTGAAATGCCATTTTTTATGTCTTTTTTATTATCCAAAAGGAAGAGAGAGAAAAATAAAGATTTCCACTTGATACCAGCGAATAGAGAGAGAAAAAAATTCCATTTGAGCATTCAACTGAGATAAAATAAAAATTTGTGAGCTTCCTTTTCAGACATGCATACATACATACACTCTATTGCCCCCATAAATTCTTGAGTTGTTATTTGTTAAATAATAGAACGCTTAGAAACATATAACATGAACATCAGAGTTGACATTCATTCATTTAGTTAAGAATAGAATTTCTTAGAAGACTTACTTGCGTCAGTGGTTGTTTATGCAATTTACTCATTAACATACATATGTAATAAAAAATAATTTTAATCAATTTTCAAACTCATTTTCTTTTTATTGAAGAATAAATTTAATGTTACTTCAAATTCAAGTTATATTTCGTTCTTCATTTTAAAGTTTTTAGTAATTAAAAATGTTTTTTTTTAAATTTAGAAATCATAACATAATGTCGAATATTTTAGCATAGTTTTAATAACCAAGTAAAAAATGTAAACAAATTACAAAAATTAGGTCCGATTTAGGAGTGGGTCCGAATTAGGTTCCTTTACCCTAATTTTCTGTTATTTTTTAAAAATTTATGTAAATTTTTAAATTTTTTCAAAATAGAAATTTGTATAATATTCAAGTCTGAAGCTTTATTCAAGGCGAATAACCTAGATTTTCTAAGAAGTACAAATAATTGTTCGTAAAATAGATGATGAAAAGAAGAAAAAAGAACGCAGACTATATTATACTACACACAAAAGTTTTTTGTGCTTATATAGAATTTACGTTAGAAGAAAAAACAAGAAAAACAACGTTTAATGAATAATTTGAAATGATATTTATTTTTATTTGATGCATAATGTTTGTTAATATTACTTATAAATATTTAAAGAATTTTCAGGCAGATTAATTTTAAAATTTTTTTTTTTTTTCATAAATTAAAATAAAATTCAGACTACCGTCTTCCTTCGAATATAAGGGCCTTTCGAAATTGAAATTGTGAGTTTATGAAGCATTTGTTTTAATTTACATCAAAGTTGAACTTATAGATAATTAGAAGGTCTAATTTTTCAGTTTTTTGATAATACGAGCTTAATGCTTCACAAACTCAAAATTTCAATTCGAAATTCAATTTCGAAAGATCCTTATATTCAAAGGAAGACGGTAGGACACTCGAAAAAGAAAGATCGCAAAAAATCGCAAATTTTTGATTTGGTAAAATTCGTATTTTTCGTTGAATTGAATGATCTTATGTACACAAAAAGGTCTTTTGCCATCCCTTATTATCCTTTTCTAATAGAATATTACAGTTTAAGGCTTTATTTTAGATGAAATTGCAAATTTCATTCTGTTTATGTTAGAAAATTTTTTTTAAAAAATTTCGAAATTTGTAAACAAAGAAATCAAATAAAAATTTTGTTGATTTTCTCTTGATTTATCAATTGATTATTCATCTAAACGTTTGATAAGTGTTAAACATATGATAATAGATGATAATCTATAGTGAGACGAGTAAGAAAATGTTTTAAAATGACAAAAATTAACAAAGATTGAAAGATTGCAAAAGATCGTAAAAAATTGCAAAAAATTGTAAAAATCGACGAGTGTTCTTGCCTAGAATAAAAATATGTGTGCTTATGAAATTTTGATCCTAAATATTATAATAATTCTGCATAGAAGAGTACTTAACTTTGCATGCATATACAACAGTAGCAGATGCATGCATTTATAATGATGATTTAAATACACTCAAATTCACATACATACAAACGAATGTATGAATATTTGATTAATTATTCATAATTGTCCTTAATATCACATCCAATTGCATTGAAGCAAAAAAAAAAGTTTTGAATTTATTTTACAATTTTCAATCAATATCAATTAAAAATTTCCATTGCTATGAACACTGTTCGAATGTGTAAAAAAGTTTTTTTTTTCATTTTCCCTGCATAATAAAGAAGATAAATATGAAAAGTTTTAAATTTCTCTGCTCTTCTCTAAAATGGGGGAAACATGAATACGTTTTTACATAAAGTTTGATTTATTTTACATATGTTTTGTGTCGAATGAGTAAGAATTTAGTACACACACATACAAAAGAGTTGAAGTGAATTTTCGGTAATTAAAGCTTTGAGTGATTTTGACACTTTATGTCTCCCCTATGGAGTTTGTTATGTTTGCACTTTAGTGAGTATATGAGAAAAGTTTTCTCAAAATTAGAGTCATAACTTGAATTATACAGAAAACTTTTTAAGCAGAAATTTAAATTTTTCATACTCAAGTCAAAATGAAAAGACCAAGCAAATTTTTACAATAATTTTATTTGCAAATACTCAAGAACATTTACTTTTTAGAACCATTCTATATTTGTTGCAATTTTCTTCTCTTTTCATTAAATTCACCATGAGAATAAAAACCATAATGAAACAATACAAATTGAATTTTTCATTAAAAGCTTTTGCAAATTTTCACTTTCGAATATGTTTGGGCGAGGCATAAATGAGAGCATGCTTTTCTCTTCCGAATGATGGTAATTTGAAAGAAACCATTTAGACAGAGATTCAAACGAATTTGCATAAATAACTAAGTAAGTGAGAGGAGAATATTGACGCATTGAGACTGTGGTATAATGAGAGCTAGGTAAAGCGACAAACGATGAGAATTATTCGTGCAATTAAGACTCTTTCGTTTTTTTTCTTAACTTTATAATCTCGTTTGCATGAAATTTTGTGCCCGATCAATGATGTTTTACATTAAAGTCTTGCGATAGACACAAGACGAAAAGAGAAAGAAAATATCATCAAATTTCCCATAGACGTAAAAAAAGCGGACGGAAAAAGTGTATTTTTCTCGCTTGGCATTGAATCAAAAATTTTTATATTTAAGACAATTTTCTTCTCTCTTTCTCTCGTGAGATCGCGCTTGATGATTTTATTGGGGAATTTTTTGCTTTGCGGGATGAGTAAAGTAAATAGAGTGCCAAATATATAAGGCAAAGAAATCGGAGCACATAAGACGATGAAGGAAGGTCACTAACATTTTTTATATTGTCACTTTACTACATAACGAACTTGACAAAATGCACAGTGCTGATTCAGAAGATTTAATGTGCTTAGAGGCAGTTTTTTGATGTCATATCAAAGTTTATTTGATTTAATTTAAATGTGCATGTCTATTTAACATCCGTTCGTGGACAAATTTATTGAGTCATAGGACAAACATTTTAATTTCATTTCCTCTTGTTTTTATCAACTTGACATGAGCAAGATAGAAGAAAACTTTTCTTCATTTGTCTTGCTAAAAATTCTTCCATGTTTCTCATGAAATGATGAATGAATAATTCCTATCTTGTGAATAACATTCGAGAGTCAATTCAATGATTGAATGAATGAGCGAAAACAAGACGAAAATAGGAAATTTTCTTTTTCCTTCCTCTTTAAACTTTCTCTTAATTTACAGTAAAAATTGAAATTCTTCTCGTTTGCTTTAAACTCAGAAAAAATTCCTTTTATTTTTCCTCAAAATAAACTGAAACTCGATACTATAATTGATACAACGAACTCGATTGACCGAAAAATATTTTTCTTCTATGTCTGCCGTCTCGCATAGGAATTTATATTTTGCTTTTGGAAATATTTTTGGAGAAAAAAAATTGCGAAGAAATTCTTTTTATTTTGGTTAAACTATGTTTGTTGCGGAATGTTTGTTAGAGATTCTTTTACATAATTAAGAAAAATATTTATGTTTGTGTGTACAACAAAAATTAATTGAATTATCTACAATTGTTTACTTTCTAAATAAATCGACTTGACTCTAATATTTTTATCAGATTAAGACTCTTCAATTTAATGACAATTTAGGTTTTCTAAAAATATAGAATCAAACAACATGATATAACAGTTAAATGCAAAATTAGATTTCATAAAATTTTCGTAAATCAATAAGTGTCTCAACCTTGTAAATTTTCAATAAAGTAAAAGTTTATTCGTGTTTGAGTTTTTAATCGTTATACTTCCTCCTACTTGCAGATCTACTTCAAACATTAGGCGTCTTTCATCTTTTTCGCATCGTTCACTCAAATTTCAATTAGATTCGAAAGAAAAGCTTTCTCTCTTTTTTCCAATCCCACTGCCTATTGCCTCTTTAACAAGCCTCGCTAGCTCGTTCGCGGTAACTGAGCTAAGAGGAGTTATTTGGGGTTTATGTTGGATTAAATTGGGGATTAGAACTCATTCATTAGCGTTAAGCCTTGCAAAATTTTTTTACCATTTTATTTTGATGCTGTTTAGGAGGAAAAAAGGAAAAATTTATATATTTAAAGCTTTAAATAAATGATTTTCCATAATTGGACCATTAAAGCACTAAAAACAAATCAAATCAATCAATTATGCCTAAAAATCTCTATAAATCTCTGATTCACAATCGTGAACGAGTTGGAATGTTAGAATGATGAGTATCCTGTCAAACTTTTATCGATAAACAAATATGTATGTCATGTAGGCACATAATGTACTATTTATGACATGTGAACATTTTTTCACAGACAATATTGATTTAGCATAAACAGACCTATTTTCTTTGGAATAAATCAAACTTAGAAAACAATTTTTGATTTTAAAAATAGACGAAAAAAATTAATGTCAAACTTCATGTGACATATGATGACCGCAAATTAGTGGTTTGTGAAAGTTAATTGGTTAACCTTTTACATGACTCTAATACCCATATCAATATCAACCTCAAGTGCTGTGATTCAAAAGTTTTTGTCTATCTCAGTTCAATACCAAACATAGGCATTTTTTTGTTGTTATGACATCAGCAAATGAGATGAAGAGGCATAGATGAGATTGGCAAAAAATAGAAATAAAAAAGTCGCCCCATGGGAAATTGCTTGTAGCATAAGAGGAAAAATATATTAGAGAAGCAAATTATAATATAACTCGTCTACTAAACTCGGACGACTGATTTTCTTTTCTTTCTTCTTCTACGCAGTCGATTTGTTTGACACTGATTTTATCAACAAGGCGAAGATACTTGAAATAACTAAATTTTTATTTGGAAAAAATTAAATTAACATAAATGAAACATTTTCTGTTTTAGTTTGCTAATAATTGGCTGTTCTAAATTAAATTTGAAGGAAAATTTTTGAAAACAAAAAATGTAAATAAAACTTTTGAAACGTAAACAAAGAAATCAACAAAAACTTGTTTTTATGTAAATCTTGAAAAAATTAACTGCAGTTTACAAGAAATAAAAACATTTAGGATAAAAATGAAAATTTATTGAAATTTTTCTTTGAAAGTGAATTTCCCTTGCTAATTTCTCATCCTACAACTCTTCTTTTTCATTTCAATACTCTCAATCTATGTTGCGGCGACAACGACAACAAGCGAAAAAAAACTAGAGCGAAGTTTATTCTAAACGAGTCACGAAATTTCTGTAACCATGCTAAACAAATATTTGGTACGTGATGATATTGACAATATGAACTCAAACATAAATTCAATTTCGATTTGTGCACGGTGAGAGGAAAGTGGAAGTTTGTCTGGAAGAGGAGAAGGAGGTCAATGTTGAATGGAGATGATATTATAAAATGTGCGATTGAAAAGCACTTGTAACTTATTGACTGGTCGCGTTTTTCCTATTTTCATTTCATTTAATCCACTTGTTTATCTTGTTTGTTTGTCTTCAATTGCTTTTACGCATTCCATCATGATTTTACTCTTAATCGGCCCTTTTCACCTTTCTTCCAACATTCCTTAGCAATCTTGATAACTTTTTTTTCCCTCTCATTCCATTTATTCAGAAATGATTGAGAAATGAGAAAACTCGTGATGCGATAATCGATTTGTTGATTGGTTTGATTGATTTATTTATTTTTCACAGATTATCGCACAAATCGGCTTTCTTATTTCAATATCACTCATTCCAGAAACACATTAAGAAAGAAAAAAATTCAATTAATTCAAAATGTTTAAAATAATTTTTGTTTGCGCCCAATGATTGACAGAAGAAGGGAATGATGTGCTAATGAGAAAATATGATGATTTATTTAGTATAGAGGTGAAAAATTCTCTCTTTAGACATTAAGCTGTCTTTTATTGTTCAGCTATGAGAGTGAGATATTATCATACTATTTATATATATAAAAGAGCAAAAAACATGTGAGTCTGTGAATATTTATGTCTGACCTAGTGTGAGAAGAAAAGAAAAAATACTATTTGTACCTTCGCAGGAAAAACCAACTTGTGACCGTTTTGTTGTATATTTTTTGGTCACAGACGGAGAACGGGCCTAAGCTCTCTTTTTATGATTGATGAAACCTAAGTCGCTCTACATGCCATTCCTCATGACATTTTACCATATTTTATAAGATTTGACGTCAGTAACAAGCGTGCCAGAACCAGTAAGTTAGTTACGAGAGAAAATACTTTGAAATGTTTTACTCAAGAAATGATGAATTGTTAGAAAAAGTTGTATATTTGGGGTAAAATACAAAAAATAATTTTTCTTTAAATTTAAAGAAATAACTTTAAAAATTACAAATTTAACAGACTTTTTCAAATTTAAACTTGATTAAAAATACGTTAAAAAATCTCATTGGGAAATTTCTAGACAGGATACTGATCATTATTAATATAAGAATGTCTAAGCAGATGAATAGATATGCGGGCAGAATACAATTAATATTCGGGAAATGAGCCTTTTAAAATAAGTTTTCTCTCTTTTGCCTAAACTCTTCTGACACATGAATACCGTCTGTGTGTTTTTTTAATGATATTTCTAATTTATTTCTCTTGTCAAACACAGATGAGTCCAATTCTTGTATATGAAAAATATTATTTCTTTCTGTTTTGAGGAGTGATTCAAACTCTTGAATTTGACACTGAAGCCGACAGTAAGAACAACAAAAATGAATTCATATATATTTTTTTGAAATATTATTTCATCACATGTTGATGTGTTTGAATGAAAAAATAAAAAAAGAATTTTTAAAATACTCGCGTAAGCTTAAGAGTGTATATATATCAGGAAATCTCTGTCTGATGAGGATTTAAGTGGATTTCTTTCCTCAGAAGAAGAGAGAATATTAAAATTATTCGAGCATGCCACAAAATGTGATGTAATCATCATAATCATCATCCGGTTTTTCGCTCCTTCGCAGGCGATGAAGTGGCATGGTGAAAATTTTGTTACATTTCTTTCTCTCACTCTTTGCACGCGTTCATTCGCTGCTTTTTTTGTTGCCTAAGCTCTTTAATTATTCCATTATAAAAACCAACGAAAATACTGTCATTCTTGTTGTAATATGAAAATTCTTTTACGCAAGAAATGAGCAAAAAAGAAAAATTTTTTGTTTTTGTATCCAGGTTGTATCTTTTTAAAAAAAGTAACAGTTAAATTTTGAATTTTAAACAGACTTTCCTCTAAAATATTAATTGAAACAAGGGAAAATTATTTTTTGATTGATAAGCGACATTTTTATAAGTTGTGCAACAATAGGTAATAAATGTTGATTCTGATTAAATTTTTTATACAAAATTGCTTTTTTAAATTTAATATTTAGGAATTTTTTGAGCCAACCTCGATTTATATGTATGTGTGGATCAACTTCATTTCAGATAAATTATGGGCGCATAAACAACAAAAGATTATTGCCATGAAAAGCGTTACAAAGCAGGAATGAATTTTAATTGCTACTTTCCTGCCGTACACACAAATTCCATTGCTGTTACTGCTGCTGCTTTCATTTCATGTATCACTCTTTTTCTTTCTCTCTTCATTCGCCTTGAACGTAAAGCAATTAAAAACTTTTATTAAAGTTGAAAATGAATGAGAATGAAAAAAGCAAGGACAGAAAGAAAACGATATAAACACAGGATGTGGAGAAAAAAAACCTCAAAAAGAATTTTTTTATTCGCGATCACATGGAAAATGGAAAAAGAAAAAAATGAGAAAAATTGAAATGAATAAATGAGTGAATTTAATGAAAGAGTCATTTCTTCATGCATAGTTTAATTTGTGCAGCAGCAATCATCATTAGAGAGGTAATGTCTTGTGTATTGAAGTGAATTATTATTAAAGCCAAGTTAACAGTGATGCTTTAATAATTTATTACTTTAACATTTTATCTTTACGAGCAATTTAAATTTTTAAATGGGCACAAAAAGGTGTAGTAAAAAATTTTTACTTTGTCTTTAAAAATCATCAACAAAATGGAGTTTTTTGTTATTTTTTGAGTTTTATGGTTTTTACATGTTTGTGTGTAATCTTTATAAGTAATTTTAAACAAATCTTGACTAACTTTGAGCTTATTTTGTGAGATAATCCAATTAAAATTATATTTATAGTTTAATTTTAGAAATTTATTAATGTATTGCTATGCAATTTGATGAAAGCCAAAATTGATTTGACATCAATCACAAGAATTCATAATTTCAAAATTGGTTCTATGGAAATTTCTATCAATCTTCATGAAAATATTTGTTACGTTATAACTAAATTGCTTTAAATTCATTGAAATTCGAGGACCCAAATGAAATTTGAAACTGATTTGATTCCTATTAAAAGCATGTTTACCAAACAGACTGTAAAATTTTTCTATCGAAATTCCAACTCAATAACCAATGACCGTAGGTCATCAACATTTGACTTGCTTCAACAAAATTAATTTACAATTGTTCTCAATTTACAAAATTGCCAGTAAATGAGAGAAAATGTCTCGACGCATTGCATTTCCTTTAGACATAAAAAGAGAACAAGAAGTGCAATAATAAAAGATTTATATCCACTTCTCTTTTGTCTGAACAGTCGAAGCAAAATTCATTCCATTGGTTGCATGTACTAAATTACAAATTAATCGATAAAAACAGCAGGAAAAAGGAGAGCAAGCTAATAAATTTAGTTCCAATGAGTGCTGCTTCTGAAATATCGAATACTACTACTTATTATGCCCGACTGAGAGAGAGAGTCAATGCCAAAATAGAAATGATATTTTCCTCGGTTATTAATTTTTATTAATTATTAAAGCATAGATTTCTTGGCACAACGACAAACCTTGAACAAGTGAAAACATCTTTAAGTTTAGGTGAATATGTGTGTGAGACAAAATCATGAACACGCTCATTTTACACACATTTATGTCAGCATATGCTTCAGTTAATTTAATGAAATCTGATTAAGCTCAAAAATTTTTAAGTGTTTCAATGAAAAATTCTTATTCAGCAATTCCTATATGGATTTCATTGTACAAAAGAAAATTTCAGTTTAATTGCAAAAATTGTGACATTTTAGCTTAGTGAGCATATTAGTCTATGATTTCACTAATAGAGCTAGGCCAATTTTTACTTCTCGATGTTCAATCTGTTGGAAACGCACCAAGAAAAAAAAAAAAAGAAAGCAATAACGAACGAATGTGTAAAATATTTAGCAAAGAATCGCACAATAAATTAAATTTTCTCTCGTTCTCTCGTCCTGCTTCTCTTTTTATTTCATCATCAGTAATTGAATTTTGCCCGCAACAATTTTTTCCCACTCAATGTTTAATTCACTTTTGATTCGCATTTCTTTTGTGAAACTTAAATTTTATTTATTCGACTGATGTAAAATGCATCAAAAGAATAAACGAAAATTTTCTTCCTCTTAGGCTATGATGAGTATGACTTTGATTCAATTATTCATTTACATTTTCTTTTCTCTCTTTCACACAGAATCGTCAAAAAAAAAACTCAATGAATTCGCGAAAAGGCAGAATGGAAAAAATTCATGACATCAAAAGAATTAATGAGACATATTGCACAGTCTGTTTGTCAGTCACTCACTCACTTGCTCAATAAGCGAGAAAATTTCTGCGAGCCACACATTGGCAAACAATTTCTGACTTTGACTTTTTCATTCACTTGATCTTCAATCAAATTGACATGAATGGAGAATAAAATGAAAATTTCTTATATGAGAAATGCAAACAGCAGTTTGTAGAAAAGACCACACACAAACATTTCAATAGCTTTAATGAGACTTTTCGCTTGTTTGACAGAAAGTGGAATACTTTCTCATGGGGAAATAAATCTATGCTTCTATCACAGTATGAAAGAGCTTTTCTTATTTAATAGTTCATTGAATTTTATAAAAAGAGATTTTAAAGATTGACAGCATATAACATTAATAAGACTCAATAGAGTCTTGAAATGCTTTTGAATGGCCAACAAAGAGACGAAGTCAATGTTCAGATGACTCAAATTTTATTGACATTCACCTGCTACAAAATGAAAGTTTATTTGGTGTGAAATGTTGAAATTATGAACTGAAAACATGTTTATTCACACACAGATGTTTTCACTGAAGTTCTATGAACTCACACGAGAGTGCTTTTAAATTTTATAGAAAATTTCAATTGATGGCTTAACATCAATTATTCTCTTTTTCGAGAGCGATAATTATTATGATAATTTATGAGCTTATTTTTGTTGATAATGACCAAGTTTTATTTTTGGTTTGTTAATTATATTTTTGAAGCAACATTTTGATTACAGATTAAAGTTCTAAATATATTTTTATTGAAATGAAATAAAATGGAATTTTAACTTTATATAAAGCTTTAATTTTAAAAAGTTAATTGAGTGAAAAAAATAAATTTCAACATTAATTCAATAAAAATCTGAAATTTCTAATTTTTATACAATACATAGTTAGTTCTGCTGAATAAATTTAAATAATCATGAGGGTAAATCAATTATTATTTTCATCAGTTCAGTTGCAATATGAGATCAAGCATAAAACTGTTTGTTAACAATTGTATGAGCTATGCAATTAAAAAATATCATCGATATATCTCATTAACAATTTCTCTCATTTTAATTAATAATTTAATCATAACAAAAACTTCTATAGAAAAAATATAAATAATTATGAATGAAAAATAATTATCCCCATAAGAACAGATAACGATCAAGAGCTTTAAATCTTCAAATATTGAAATTGCCAAAATGCCTGTGGTGTTTTTGCTTAAAGTTACCCTTCGTCACTATTATGAAAGCACAAAAAACTTGTTGAAATTCTTGTAAAATTCCCCAAAAGACTTTTATTAGTTAGTTTCTTGCCATGACAAAACGTGGGTGTAGGAAACATAAGTAGCAAAAACTTTTCATGTTTGTACCATTTCCACCCTTCACAAAGAAACCCAATCACATTTGACTAGCACGAATGATTTTCTAATCTTACTCATCAGCATTCCATTGCCTTGTTATTTGAGGACCTTTTTTGTGCAATCGGTTCATGGTTTTCTTTGTACTTTTTCTTATCATAGACTTCATTGTTTGCAAGATCCATCTAATTCGCACACTTTTTCTTTATTGAATAATGCTTCAATTGTTTCAAACAAAAAAGAATTGACTAAAGCACTTTAAAAACAAGATGATTGAGTAAAGAAAAAGAAAGTTCTTCCGCAGAACACGCGACCGGAGGAGTGAAAGGTCGGATTTAATTTATTTTCTTGTCGTCGAGAGTAAAGAAATTTTTCTATCCGCGCATAATTTGCATGTTTCAAGATTTTGCTCAAGGCACAAGAACGACAACGATGATGATAACTTTTTGTTAAAATAGCGCTAAACGATGTAAAATTGACAGAAATGAAAAACCCTTTTGGACTTAGCAGAAAAGATAGAAAGAGAAAGCGCAAATAATTGTGAAAAATTATTCATCAAAATCCTCATCCTTAATCCTTTTTTTCTTCATTGCCGCCGTTTTTACCCCTGATTTGAAGTCAAATGGCGAAGTGATTCACTTCACAAGCCATTTGTCTCTTGCCTTTATTTTCATCTCTTCATTATTCAAGTGTATAAAGTCACTTAAATTGGCTTATCGAAGAGAGAGAAAAGTAAATTGAAAAACCCTTATTTATCGATTTGGCTTTAAAAAGAAAAAGAGCAGCAATAGTACCAGTAGCATGATGAGGGCAATTCTTATACCTAAATACACATAAACTGAGATACAGAATCTAAGTTAAGAGAGGAATTTTTTCTTCATCAAATTGTGTGATATTTAAAAATGAGCAGAAAATCATCAAGAATGGATGATAGAATTTATGATGTTATCTACACTGCATGATGATGGGAAAATTGTTTTCTTGTTTATTTTTTCGAAAGCAAGCAGCTTTGTACAGTCAATGAAAATTGTTTCAATAAAGAAATACTATGAAAGTATGTGAAAATGACAAAGAAATAATAGAATGTTTTTGAATTTGAACTTGATTTTAGTAAAATGCTTACGATTTGAGTAAGATTTTTTCCTTACATTTATATTAAACTCTTTAATTATGTAAGCTAAATTTCTCTTTATCACTGTATAATCACTTTAATTTAATTATTTTAGAAATTCCAGGAAATAATACTTGTTTACATTTGATAAATGATGCAAAATACTTTTGCATCTCTAAAAAATTGAAGCAAAAAAAAGATTTAAAAAGCTCTCAAATTTCAAAAACCATATGAAAGTATGTTCTTAAATTCTTCTACTGCTGATGATTCTGGCATTTTCATTGCTACATATTTTTCAGTATTATATTCATCTTGATGATTACATCGATGATGATGGTAAAAGCGAAGAATGAACAAGTAAGCGAGCAAGAGAATAAGAGGAAAAATGACATTATTGTATAGTATATTTTTATGGCAAACTACTGATTTCCTCCAAAAGAAGAAGAACACTGAGAGAACAGAAAGAAAAATCTCTATCAGTATTATTAGTCATATAAAGAATCGTAAAATACGAATGTCATCATAAATGCATAAAACAAAGTTTGATGGCACCAGAATCAAGACCAGTGCAGGATATTGATTGAAAAATTTTCTTTTATGATTCTTCAATGGAAAATAATAAAATTCAACAAATAAATTGTGTGAAATTTTCCTGAAAAAGTCTATAAAGTTCGAATTTCTCTCAGTGTATGCAGTAGTCACTATTTTATATGTACATTTCACAGAACTACTACAACAAAGCTCATTTTATGTTTGAACAAATTTTCCTTTTAGCCACAGTAGCAGCTACCAAAAATCTTTCTTCACTATCGATTTTTTACCAGCATAATAGCGAGACAAAATTTTTAGAATTAAATGATGGAGGAGAAAAAAGATTTTTTTATTCTCTTTATGATACATTTCACTTTAATGTATATAGTGTGTATATTTATTCATACTACAACTCAAAGGAACAGAGAAGAGCAGAAAAAAAATATAATACATTTTTTAGAGTCGAATAAAGAGCGAGCAAGCATTTCATATGTATGTGATATTTTTTTATGTGACACTTGTGTTTTTTTGGCATTTGAAATGTTGAAGAATGTGTGTATATTAAAGTATATATACGTTTACTTTTGGTATATAAATATGAATAATATTGCAGGGCTATGGGATTTCATATCTACATATAAAAAAGAAGCAGCAAGAAATGATAAAAATGTTTCTGAGAATTACTTCGTCGTCTACATATTTTATTTTTTCTCTTTTCTCACCAAGTCATTGAGTTTTTTATATAAAAGATTTCAGATCTATGTGTGTATTTACACCGCTGATTTTTCCGCCTTTCTTTCTCTCTTTATATTCTTTTTTTTTATTTTTTCAAACTAGATAAAACAGAATAAAAGCAGAAAATATGAATGAAAGAAATCGAGAAGAAAAATTATATTTAAGCCATGAAGCACGAGAAAACATTGAAAATGAAAGACTTGACAATAGTGATGTAAATTAATTTGTGCTAAAGAAGTTGCATAAAGAAAATATTTATTTAATTTATTTCGTTAATTTGCAAATTTTAGAATTTTTCGTTAAGTTTTAAAATCTATTTTTTTTTCGTTAAATAAAAATTATTTTCTTCACTAAAATCTAAAATTTTTCGTTGAATTTTATACAATTTTCACTTTATTCGATAAATAATAAATTTTTTAATTTCACTGAAAAACTCGCATAAAATGCCAAAAAAGCCACAATTTAACACCAACCAGCCACAAAGCAATGAAATGAATAATTCAAGAGTGACATCACTCGATAAAAAACCACAGCCGCAACCTTAAGGTAAGCGAGAAAGAGAGAAAAAAGATCTTGAAAAAAAAGTGTAAAAAGAGGAACGAGAAGAAAAAAATAATTTTCATCTCATATATTTTTATATACATTATTGTTTGCCGTTGTTGTTAGTGGTTGAGGATGCTCATTTTCGTTTGGCTTATTTTTATTCACACTAAAATATTTATATATACATGTAAATTATCACATTATTTATCCTTTGGTATATAGTGAACGAGTGAAAAATAATCTTTGCACCATAAACATTAAAAAAAATTTAATTTATCTCATGGTCAGCAATAATTGAATGACAATATCGGCATGCATAGAGATAGTAAATAAATATGAATAATATTCACCATAATTTATTAATGTGGTTCTATAATAATTCCATTACGTATAGCATTTCATCAATTTTTCATTTTTAGATGAGTTCAAGCTATGAAAATATGATATCATTACAAAAAATGCCCGCAATTCACTGCAATATGAAACTATTTTTAAATTAAAATCGAAAGATTTTTTTCACATGCCGCAGTCTCTACACTCTTTTTTTTCCTTTTCTTTCTTCACGGTATGTTATGTGAAAAATATACAGAAAAAAAAGTTTCCTCTAACAAACAACAAAAAGAAATTCTTTTCAAAAAAATTCAAATTATGTGTGTAAAACGAAATCGAATGAAACTAACTTTACGATCGCACCGACTGTGAGAGTTTTTTTATTTTTTCGTGTGAACTGCAGCGAAAATTTGAAAATTCTTTTTTGACACTTTTTTCTTGATTTTCTTTTCTTTTCGTCACATACGAAAGAACGCGACTGTCGATATTTTTGTATCCGACCACGAGGAAAGCTGCGACACGACTGAATGAAAAATTATTTTAAATGTAAAGATGCTGCCAACATCAGGAAATTTGAGTTTTTCTCTCTCGGCAGATTTTCACTCTCTTATGAGAGTGAGAGAATGAAAAAACAAAGTGAGAGCAAACGGAGATGAAAGGAAAAGCTGCTGCTGTTGTTGAAATATTAAGACAGTTGATGACTTTTTTCTTCTGCTTTTGTTATATGAACTTGTGGTTAATCTTTAATGTCACTTTAATTACTTTGTAGTTTTTTGTGTGCTTATGCAGTTCTAATAAATCATAGTCGCATATTGCAGCACATCAATGTCATTCAATCTTGCACACTTCAAAATGAACTCTTTTTATAAGAAAAACTTTTTCTGAGCTTACCGAGTGTCAAGCTGTCATTAAAAATTTAAAATATTTTGACAAGAGAAACTTAACTCACTACTTAAGTTTTCCTTTGCATTCAGTGTTTGGCAATCTTTTATTTAAAATTTAAGCAAAGTAGTTTTTATATTTTATGTAATTTATTTTTATGCAGTCTGTTGACTATTGTCATAAAATTTAATAATCAACTTAAAAGACTAGAATTTTTAAACTTAATACAATCTAAAGTTTCAAATTTTTGAATGAAAAATGAAATGAAATTTACAAAAATATTTGTAAAATTTCAAAAAATTCAAATGCTTTTTTGTAGAAAATTTTACAATTGTAATATATCCTACAATTTCCTTATATTTTCTTGTCTTGTAAATTTTCTACAATGATGTAAATTTATTTCTTTAAAAAATTGTAAAATGCAAATTGTCATCAACAAACTCTATTCATTGTTGTTTATGCACTCGTTTGTTTTTTCAAAGTCATACAAAACTTACCAGATAAAGTTCAAAAGATACGATAGTTTTTAGCTTCTTGCAAATTCAATTTTATTTCTCCTTTTTCTCTTTTTTTCTCTTAATTCCTTTTGAAATTTCTACTGAAAGAAAAAAAAATGAAAAAACTTTTAGCGAGACGAATGAAAATAAGAAAAGGAAAAGATGAAAAGGCAAATTTGAGTGACGATAATAACGGCAAACCTAGAAAGTCTTTGAACTTCTAGTATTGGTTTCTATGCATAAGAGTTCACGTGCCTTGAGTTTGTGAAACCATAACGATAAGAGATCAATTTCACACTTTACTCTTCTATTTCTTGAACATAAGCTTGCAGACTGAAAATGTGCAATGGGACAAAAGTGAAGATTGTGTCGATGAGATTAAAAGACAAGAAGGGTCAAAAGAAGAAGTAAAGAATTTGAGTCTTTGGTATGAGTAAGATGAAGTAAAGCGAACTTTTATCTACTTGACCTTCTGACACTTTCATTTATCATCACATTTTTTTGCTTTGATAAGCTCTTCTTTCTTCCTTTCCTTTTAAATATATGTATGTATGTTTGTATGCACATATTGTGATTTATCTCAATAGCTAATGGTCCTCTTTCACTTCTTATGTATTCATGCATATAAATATTTAGTTTTTCTCTCCCTATCTCAACCCCACATCCATAACATCTATCTATTTTCGAAAAATGAATTGTCTGTGTGATGCCGTTGAAAAAAGGAAGAAGGCGGATTGGAAAAGGGAAACTCATCGAATGATTGATTGTAAACTTTTTCTCTCATTTATTGCTTTGTGATGATGAAATTTGAGGCAATTTCAATATGAATTTTATGTGATATAGATTGAATGCATATGTTTTTCTGAATAATTTGCATTTTATAGTTGATTGTTAGGATTGGTAACTCGTATTTTTGTTTATTTTATGTTTTTAACTTGTTTTTTTCAATGATTTAGAATTTTGTTTTCTTCCTTATTCACTTCTATATTTACTTGCAATATTTCCATTCATTTCATTTTGTTTTAAACTTTTCTTTCTTGTTTTTAATAATTTCTTTTTACTTTTTCATACTTTTCAAAGCTTCTTTGTGTTTTGACTTTTGATTTTTAAAGGTCTTTTGCTTAAAGCTCTTTTTGAGTGTTTTTGTGCTTTTGAAAGATTTCAGTTCATTCATAAAAAAATTTATTTTTTGGTTTAAATCTGCAAAATACTTTTTATTGTTCCAAAACTTTTTAATCCTAAACTTGCATTTCAGTAAGAGAATAATAATTTTTAAAATAAGTAAAGAATCAAATGTTGACAAAAACACATCAACAATAGTCATTAAATTTGTGGAATAAATTTGAATATTTTTTATGTCTTTTTAAAAGCTCCCCAATATGAAAATCTTGAAAATTCTTCAGCAAACATAAGAGAGAACAAACAGTACACTCATATCTGTCTCTTGTGAATTTTATTGTGTTTATGCATGAGCAATAAAGTCAATTCTTATGTGATATTTGAGAAGAGACGAAAGGGGATTATGTGTTTGTGTACTTGTTGTCTCGTAAAGTGCTAAGATTTTCATTAAATTCCCACCAGTACCGCAAACAAAAAAGATGCTTCCTCTAAGCATTCTTGCATAAACCAATTTTTGGACAATTTCATGGTTTGTTGGCATTTTGCAGATCATAAATGCATTATGCAGCTTGAATTTTGTGTGTACGGAAAACTTTCATTTTATAAATAGATCAATCAATGAAAATTTTCAAGCATGCAAATTTATATCAATAATGACTATCTGTATTTGTAGTTAAATGTATGATCTCGATTAAATTCATATTCATTAAATTAATTATATTAAAAACATTCAATACATTTTATTCTTTAATCAAGAGTTATTAAAGAATTGCATATAATAAAAATACAATCGCAATGCTTTAAATATTTTTATAGGTTGCAAAATTTAAAATCGTTGAAATTTATAAATATTCTTAATTAAATTGAATCAGATCGATTCTCTCTAAATAATTTGCTGCCAGTTATTTGCTACATAGGCATGGATTATTTTGACAGAATAAACATATATTAACCCACATCAATCGTTTCCGTTCATTCAATATTTGCCATTGAGTTTAGCGTTCATAATTAATGCTGCACATTTCAATAGATTTTTAGTCAATGCAGTGATAGACAGGCGATATTTTCCATGAATCTTTTCATAATGAGAATAATTGAGTGAAAGAGACGGACATGAATTGAGTTCGGGGTCAATTAAGTCCTTTAACTGAACTGTTTCAATTGTTGTCTGCAATATGAGAAGACTATTGAACTCAGTGCAAATGCGGCATCGAATTTATCGAAAACCTCAAATTGCGGACACTCTACATCTGCTACGCTCAACCAAATAGCTGACATCGTCATTTATAGTACGTTGAAAATGTTTCAATTTTTCAAGCAATGTTCACCAATTAAACGCACAAATACTCACATAAATGAACCACAAAGAATCGCAACAAATCCGCACGACCGTCATTCACTCACTGTTATTTCCTTCAATTTTTTTATCTAATCCGCATGTCTACATTGTAGAATGCTGCCTCGACCATTTATGTAATATGCAATGTGAAATTCTCTGTTTGTAATGCTATTATTGAATACACAAAACACAAAGCAGCAGCAGTGGCAAAGCTTTTTTTGTTGTGTAAATTGCGAAAGCAAGTAAAGTCATTCATGGAGTCAGCAAAAAAAAAAAGAAAATATTATGTGTAATGCTCAAATGGCCCATGCATAGCGAGATGATGATGACGAGTTGAGAAATATCAGCAACATATAATATTTTTTTATGACCATAAAAAGAATTTTTTTCTTTCTTTTTGTTATCGATTTGTATGGAGAAGTGAAGGAATCAACATCGTGTTATGATGACTATTTTTGTTGTTGTTGTGAATTGCATTCCTCAATCTCATTTTTATGACATTCCGTTATGACCATAAAATAAAGTTTATGAACAATGAACTGATTTTTGTTATCCCTTTCAACTCAACGGATCGTAAAGTTTATGCGGTATATTGAACTCATGTCCAATTATTATCCACTCAAGTTTTTCTCTCTCCTTTTGTTCTAAAGTGAATGTTTAATTAATTGACATTATTAAGGTTATTATCGTATAATTATGGAAGATTAAAGAGGGTCGAAATGAGAATATGTATGAATCCATATGAATGTAGTTGGATTAAAGATGATGAAGCCATTCAGTTGGAAAGTTCTTTTGTTCTTTTTTAGAAACTTTTGTTTTATTTTTAAACTTTACAAAATTATTATTTTTTTAATTCTAAAGCGAATTTTTTAGGGAAATAAACAAAGAATTTTCAGCTGATTGCAGAAATTTAAATTATTCATGTCTTTTTAAGAAATGTTTAAAATTTTATATTTTAAGGCTTTTGCAGATTTTCTAAAGTTTTAAAAATTAAGCAAACTTTAAAATTTAAAGTGAAAAATTAATGTAGATTTCTAAAAATTTCAATTTCAGTAAACTTTGAAATTTGAAAAACTTTGAATTTTCTTCATTCTGCTTTCAAATCTTGAACAAACAACATTACTTTACCTCATATTGATACAAATATCATTTTTCAATTATATTTTATGTAAGTTTTATATTTTCTTTTTTAACTTCGATTTAAATTTATTCTTTCTTCATTCAGTCTTTCAACGGTACAACAATATCAAAAATCATCATGAAATTTTCAATCACTGAACTTGAATTAAATGAAGAAATTATGAAATTTCAAATAGAATTGAGTCTCAGAACGATAGAGAAACTTGAAGATCAATTGGCAGAAAAAGATAAGCAAATAAAATTTCTTGAGAATCATCTTGTTTCTAAAGGATTACAGAATGAAGCAAAAAGCAAAAACAAAAGTCAAATTGAAAGAAGAAAATCAATTTGATTGAAAAATTCAACTTGAAAATCAAAAGAACGCTAAGCATTTTTCATCATGTCAATTATTATATTTAATAACAAATAAATTTCATTTGCACCAAAAATATTCATTAATTTAATAAAAGTTTCACACTAAAATGTTTTCATTTTTATTGACTCTTTTTCTCACTCCATGTGGTCAGTCATTTTCACAGTGCATGAGCAAACATTTTAATTCATATGTTGATGCTACTACATCTGTAGAAATTACATTTTGATAATTTAATTTTACAGCTCGCTCTTTCAAATACCAATGTCATGTGGGAATGGTTGAAAGCTCGATTGAACACAAAAGTTAGAAAGTTGCGGGACATGGAGTTGTGCACTTGAAAGTTCAATGGACATTAATAGAAAGTGAAAATTAAAGTTTCATTTAAGGCAATTGAAAAGTTTAATTAAAAATGCAAAATTTGCCTCAATACATTTCATAATCTGATTCACTTTCATTTGCCAACATCATGGTTTGGTGCAACATTAGATTTGAGGCTTTCAGGGCATTTTCTTTCTCTGTTTCATGAAACATTTTTCATTACTATTTCTGGCTATGTAAATGTTCGCATGAATTCCTAAAAGTTTTAAATTAAAATTACCAACAAATAAATGTACACTCAAAATTAGAAATATTTCATACAGCAACCACATAGAAGTAAAATCTGTGGGATATAATGCATGCTGCTTTGAGTTATGCTTTTTTGCAGATTTACTTTTTCAAGTTTCGTGAATCTGATATAAAGTAAAAAAAATGGAAAGTTCTTCCCTTTTCTCTCACTTGAACTATCATCCTTTTCCCTCTCTCTCTTTCAAAGCATATGAAAGCACATAAAATTTTCGGTTCAATAATTTTTTATTGCTCCATTTGCAAATGTTTTTCTTTCCTGCCTCAATTGTGAAACTATTTTTTTTTTGTTAGCTCAGAAAATTATTACGACTTTTTTTTAGAGTGGTAGAAGATGGGCAGTAAATTGAAATATAAAAATATAATTTTATGTGTGGGAAAGATTTAAAAAATTTTTTGATTGGCATGTGAATTATTTTTGTGGGAATAAATTCTATTTCACAGTTTTACCACAAAATTGTAGAATTCCCGCATTTGCATATCAATTGATTGAAAAATGGTTTGTATACAATGTTCAACTAAATTTTAATATCTGTGTCATCAGACATTAAATTTTTATGATGGATGTATTGTTAATTGGCAGTTTTTGGAATAAAATTATGAAAATTGCGGTCATGGGAAATTTTTTTTTGTAGTATTTAAGCCCTAAGCTAATTAGCTAATGAATAGATAATGAATGAATTGTATTTAGAGTAACAACAAAATTTTTAAACATATAATTGGAGCCTCATATGGTAATTGATCTATCAAATATTCGTTGCATTTATTTATGAAATTTCGGTTTAATTATTGTAATAAATATTTCAACAATACTACGAATTTTAAATGTTCATTGATGTAAATTTTCATTTAATTTGTTACATTTGATGAACAATAAATTGCACCAATTCATTCCAATTTTATGTTTCATAATTTTGCACAAATTGAAATGTTAATTAATTATTTGAAATGTTCTGAAAGACAATATGCTTTTTATTAGAGATACATTACATGTTTCTGAGTAAATTTCATATTATAATCTGAGTAATTTTACTTTGAATGAAATGAATTTAATTCTTTGAAAATGAAATTACAATATCATGAGAATTCTGTATTTATACTATCAATATCAATATCATACATGAAAATACAATTATCATATATTTTAATTAACAGAATTATCAAGAAATTCAATTTGATAAAATATTAATTAATACAGATTAATAAATACAATGAAAAATAATGAAAATACTTTTGTCAAATAAATTTATCGTAATTTATTTTAAGAATAAACATTTCATTAATTAAAATGGATTAAAATCAATCAAAGCTTTCATTACTTTTATAGAATTTTATCATCTCAATTTCAATTGAATTTTTTTTTATTCTCATATTTTTCCTATGATTCCATAGACAAATTTCTCTCTTCTTTTTTGCTCACATGGTTCTATATGCTCATCATAAAGAGTTCTCAAAAAATAAAAATGTTCACATTATTGACAAGAATTTACTGTCAAGGATATACGAAGCAACAGTTGGTTGTTGATATTAAGTAATTTTCGCATGGATTAGAATTCTCAATGAGTGAGTTCAGTAATAAAAGTTTAGTATTTTATCTTAGTCAGAATTTTCAATTTAATAATTTAGTTTCATTTTAATTTTTGGACTAATTAAAGGAAATTTTAAATTAATAGTTAAATTACAATGAGACTTTTATTATTCTTATTCATGGCTAATTTAGCCAGCGTCCTCTCAGTTGTGATACAGATAGAAAAACCAAAAGATTTTAAACGAACTGTAGCGACCAAAACAAATCTTTTGGTTTTATTTACAAATGGAAAAAGTCCTGAAATTAGTAATGTCAAGGATGTTTTGAAATCAATTGAAGGCACAGTAGCAATTGTAGATTGCACTAATAAAGAATTAAAGAAACAAGTGTGCAAAAAAACTCTCACTGAAGAAAATTCATTTGTTTTAAAGCATTACAAGGATGGTCAATTTAATAAGGATTATGACCGGCAAATGACAAAAAATTCACTTCACAATTTCCTTCGAGATCCAACTGGTGATTTGCCATATGAAGAAGATCCAGATGGTTCAGATGTTATTCATTTACTTGACGTGCCGGTAAGATAATTGTACACGTCAGGAATTTTTCCATATCTGGCATTATTCATTTTCATTTGTATAAATATTCACTCTCTATTTTTCTCATCTCATTCTCATCTTTATCTTTTTTTTCCTCTCATTCTCTTTAACAGCAACTTGATAAGCTCATGCGCAAGAACACGCGGTTGTTCGTGTTATTTTATACCAATTGGTGCGGCTATTGCAAAATTGTTAAACCTTTCTATTCTGCTTTAGCTCGAGAGCATGGTGATAAATATGTGCTAGCAGCAATGGACTGTGACAAGCCTGAAAATGGTCAAGTTCGTAGGCGTTTCAATGTCACTGGCTTTCCTACACTTCATTACATTGAAAATGGTAAAGTAAAGCATACATTTGATGGTGACCAAACAAAAGAAGCTTTACTGGGTTTCATGAAAGATCCATCAGCACCAGCAATCAAGAAAAAAGAAGAAGAATGGGCAACTGACCCAAATTCTGAAATTGTTCATCTCACATCGAAGAATTTTGAAATTTTGCTAAAGGAAGAAAAATCAGCAATTGTGTTGTTCCATGCCAACTGGTGTGGCCATTGCAAACAGTTGAAACCAAAATATGAAGCTGCTTATGTCAAAATGAAGGAAAACAAAATTCCTGGAATGCTTGCTGCAATTGATTCAGTTCGTGAGTCTGAAATAGCAAAGCAATTTGGTGTTCAAGGTTATCCAACATTGAAATACTTTGAAAATGGCGAGTACAAGTATGACATCAATTATCGTGACACTGAAAAAATCGTAAAATTCATGAAAAATCCAACAAAACCGCCAGTTGAAGAAGAAAAGAAAAAGCAGGAGTCATCTTGGGAGGATGAGCCAAGTGACGTGGTATTTCTTGATAATGAAACTTTCAAGCCATTTATGAAGAAAAAGAAGCATGTTTTATTATTTCTTTATGCTCCATGGTGTTCACATTGTGTTGAAACTAAACCAGAATTCGCCAAAGCAGCTGCAGTTTTTAAAGATGACCCAAAAGTTGCATTTGTTGCTATTGATTGCATGAAATACATGGATATTTGCAAGTCGTATGACGTTAGTTCATATCCTTCTATTCGTTATGTTAGCTATTTGAAAGCTGTCTATGACTACACGAATCCACGTAAAGCCAGTTCCTTCGTGGAATTCATGAAAAATCCAGAAGCATCAGTGAATATTGAAAAAGCAAGAATCGTGCCATTCACAAGCGATAAAATTGTAATTCTCAATGATGACACTTTCGAAATGACAATGAAAAAACTACCATCAGCTATGGTAATGTTCTTCGTTGAATACTGTGACAATAGCAAGCAACTAAAACCAATCTATAGCAATTGTGCAAATATTCTTCATAGTAAAAAGTCACCGCACACTCTTGTCGCTGTCAATTGTGCTAGAGCGTTGAGTGTCTGTCATAAGTATGAAATTAAAAGTTATCCGATCTTGAAGTACTTCAGAAAGGGTAAATTTATCAAAGATTATGGCATGGAAAAGAACAGTGCTCACATTATGGCATTCTTAAATGCTAACAATAAGGATGAACTTTAAAAATCCTTATTCCAATGAATCTTCTCTAGTACATAACAAAAAATTCTTCTGTTTTCTATTTTTTGCACATTTATATTTAGAGAAAAAAATTAATGGCTTTGACTACTTATGTAAGTTCACAAAAAACTGCTCAAAAAATCTTTATATTCCATTACAATTTAATGAAAACTTGCGACATAATTCAAGTTCATTAAAAACACATCACTATTGACTCTTAATTAAGGATTTGAGTCAATTTTTAATGACACTGCATCACTCGATCTATCAATCACACATACTTTAAGATTAATGAGAATAAACTGCAATGCCAACGAAAATATGTAGAGAAAAAAAAGATATTTTTCGATTCATCATAATCACATACATAATGAGAAATGAATGAGAAAAAATAATTGAAAAAAAATATTTAGTGAAAATTGTTTAAATTGTGATTAATAAGTTTGTTTTTAATCCGTTTTAATTATCTATAATGATAATGCAATTCTTATAAGAAAAAGTGCTAGCATGAATTTTAAATAAATGATAACAGGAAAATTTTATGTTCATTTTTTGATTGTTAAAAACTTAATAAATAAAATCGAACTGTTTTATACATAAAACAAATTTTATTTTTTAACGGTTTTTTACTTTTTAAAAAAATTATTAAAATTTTAAATCGTAATGAATTTTCATATAGTTTTCAGCAAGCAAAAATACGTCCTTAAAATGTAGATATTACATTACATTAAAATTAATTTAATTCATAAGTATTTAAAAGTTTCATTTAAAAAGCTCAAATTTCAAAAAAAAAAATCAATTTTAATTTAAAAAAAAACAAATTTTTAAATTTAACGAATTTTTCAGAAACTGATAAAATTCTATCAAAAAAGCAATAAAAGTGCCTTGAAGCAATCAAGAATTGCAATAAAATTCACAATAAATCAATTTTCTCTTCATCATCTTAAGTAAAAATCACTTCATCTTGTCTTAAAATGGAAGGAACTTTACTGTTTACTGCAATAAATAACAAAATGATAGATTTAGAAAATTGCTTTACGATGAAAAACGAGAAATTTTCACATCAACACTTCAAAGAAGTGTAAAGTAAATTTTCTTCCTCATGATGTACATAAGTAGCTTCTCACTCTAAACATAAAGAAACTGTAGGTAAGTACTAAATAAAAAAAGTCTGATGAAGGAGAGAGAAAACCCGCAAGGCATGAAATTGAATTAGATTCAATTTTCTGAGAAAATTCTTTGCAAAGCACTTTTTTTCTTACTTGAAAATAGCAATGGTCTTCTTCACCCTAAAATAAACACATTAACAAAAGACTGAAAATTTTCTTCACCTTGTACGTTTTTAGATAACTTCACATTCTACCAGAGAAACGGTTGAAAATAAATCTCGAGCTGCGACGCCAAAAAATGTTTTTCTCATTAATTTTTCATTACAAAAAATTCACTTTTTTTAAACAATTCAGAAGCGCATCGTCTTTTTCAGTGATTTTTTCTCATGTCTTTACAAACAACATTACATAGTTTTACTTTTTGGAAAATGAAAAAGTTTTCGTGCTCTACCTTTTCTTTCACATCTGTCTTTTGTATCTTAATTTGGTGCTGAAAAAGATTTGCTTGCTGCCGCCATCGCTTGTTAAAACTTTAGTAAAACAGATACAGAAATGAACTTTTTTCTTGTGAAACGTATAGAAGGAAATATACAGGTTGAATGGATTGTGTTCGAAATTTTATAAAACTATTTTTAACGGTTTTTTGTAAATTGAATAATTTCAAAAATATTTTAAACGTTATTTGATAAATTGGAAAAAATAAAATTTTTGATACTTTTGGAATGTTTTATAAAAAACTGTTAGAAAATTAAATCTTTTCATCGCTTTTTAGGAATAGAATTAAAAAAATTCGTTGTTATTTCTAAATTTAAATTTTATCGTTATTTTTTTATTAAATTTTTAGCCGTTAATCTCAGAGAATGAAATAGCATTTCATTAACTTAATTAAAATCCCAAAAATGTCTGCATTGTTTGAATTCAAAAAAGTTTGTCAATCTCTCTATCCATTCTCTTCGCACAGTATGTACATGAATGTATGTTCTTAAAACATATATCACATAGAGTATGTGAACCTTTTTATATTTAAAAAATGTGACATACGAGAGGAAAAGGAGAGAAAATTTAAAATTTGAGATATATCGTGCAGTGCAGTGCTTAATAGAAGAAACTTTTCTTTATCTTTTTACTTCTAATTAAAGCTTTTTTCTTCAACACCAAACTCATTCATCTTCTCACTTTTTCACTTCATTAAAATTTCATTCTCGATTGTGTGCACACACATATGCAGTCAGCAGCAATAAATTGAAGAAAAAAAGCAATTGCTGTCGTTTTTAGCACTTCATCAAAAAAGGAAAAATTTATTGGCACTTTTTTAGAAGTAAAAGAAATAAGGAAACCAATCAGATATTGTGTGAGGGTCAAAAAGGAAAATAAATACAAAGCAAAGATAATTTCACTTCACGTAATGTTCATGGAATAAAAAAATTTAATAAAAGTCAACAACATGAAAATAACCGTAAAAAAATCAAATTTTGCCTCCTTCTCTTTCTCTCACCTTAAGCAGGTTCTCAAAAAGGAAAAAAAGCATTGCAATTGCTCAATTGAATCAGATGATGATGAAGAAATATCACGAGTATAGAGTGAAGAAGGAGGCAAGTAATAAAACCCACATGAACGGCATCGAATGAGAAGTATAAGTGAAGCACCATAAAGTAAGGAAAATCAATAAAAAACACTCAAGTATATCAAACGCAAAGAATGAGCATGAAAGGAAAGAAAACATTAAATATTATTTTTATAGGTCCATGTTTTATGATTTTGTTATTCGCCTCAAGATTCGCTTCATTTCGCTACTCTCTCACATAACTATATATATCGACAGCATCAGCTCATATTTGTTTGTTTTTTGCTGCAAGTCTTCACCAAAAAAAAGTTTCATAATATTTTGTTGTTATTGCTATTTCTAAAAGGTAGCAGGGACACAAAGATGTTGCTTCATTTACATCGAAATTAAACATGGAAAGGTACTTATACATATGACTATGGGCACATGTGGATGGCACACATAAAAATTTTCTTTTTTTTCCTCTTTTCTCTTTTGTTGTTCTAATAAAATTTTAGATTATGCAGTGAAATCTGATAGCTTTTTTTATTCTCTTAAGTGTCACTTACTTGTTGCCTTTCCATCTTAATCCATTTAAAAACCTTTTATTTTTAAGGCAAAGACGCTTTGTATTTTAAAATTTATCGTTTCTTATTGAATTTCTTTTTGATTTGTATGCATTTAAAGCAATTTTATCTAAATATTTAACATTACATCATTTTGAGTTAAATCAAATAGCTTCCAAAACCATTTTAATTAATTTTTCCTGGAAATTTAATTTGAATTCGTTCTTTATCCAGGCAAGGACACTCGAAAAAAGATTCTGAAAGATCCCATAAAGATCCTAAAAGATTTGAAAAGATCCTAAAAGATCCTAAAAAATCGCAAATTTTTGATTTGATAAAATTCGCATTTTTCGTTGAATTTAATGATCTAATGCACACAGCACTATGGGCTGAAATTGAAAATTTTTTGCAAAAAATATTTTAATGCATTTTTTTTAAATCAATATATTTAGACAATTCTAACAAGCATAAAATCATAATTTTTGGACAAACCGTTGACGAGAAATGGTTATTTTTTGGTTTCTGCATAGGATCAAATTGTACCTTCACTTAAACCGCTCTAGTTCAGTCAAAATATAAACGATTGTATTCAAATGACTTTTAAAAAATAGAAATTAAATTTACACAAATTTTAAGCTATAATATGTAATATTTTGTCATGATATGTGATCACCAGATACTTAGAAATGCCAAAAACCCATATTTTTTCATTGGACATGATAGCAAATTTGCTCTAGGTCCCTTATAAAAAAAGATTTTCTGAATCAGATTCCAGTTATGAAAAATACTAATAGTTATCTAAAAACAATATTCAGCTTTTATTTTTTAAGCTTTTACTTTCAGAGTTATGATTTAATGAAATATGATAAAAACTCGATTTTTACGATTTTTCGCATTTTTTTGCCTTTGAACGTCTCGTTGATGTACTTAAAAGCTTCCTCTGTTAATTTTTTTGATTGTTTCTAAAAGTTCGTTCAATTTACTATAAAAATCAATCAAAAAATCGATATTTGTTCCCACGTACTAACATACTTTTTTGAGCATTTATAATATAACAGTACATTTTTTAAAAAGAAGTAATTGTTTCTTTATTTAACTTTAAACACTTCCATGTAATATTCTTATTGATTTTTGATTTTACTATTAATTCTAAATTTTTTTAAAACCTTAACCATGAAAATTGATTGAAAAATAAGTTCTCTAGAGCCAAAAATCGATATTTTTGATACATGATGAGTTTTAAACAGTGCATAACTCAGTCAAATCTTGCCCAATTGAGTTGTTTTTGTGCTTGTTGTATAGGTTTTGAAAAGTACTTAAAACCAGCATAAAGTTTTTGAGTGTCTAAACGTTTTGTTTTAGCAAGAGAGACGAGCAAACCCAAAATTGACCCAAAAAGTGACCAAGTAAGGTAGGGCCAAAAATTAAAATTTCATATTTTAGCTCAAAAAAGGCTTTTTTAGGTAAATTTGGGTCAAAAAAGACGAAAATCACAGAGACTTTTCGAAAAAAAATCATTTTGATATCAGTAGACACAAAAAATTGTAATTTTAAAAAACATGACCTGGCGATGTCAAAATGATTTTTTTTCGGAAAGTCTCTGTGATTTTCGTCTTTTTTGACCCAAATTTACCTAAAAAAGCCTTTTTCGAGCTAAAATATGAAATTTTAATTTTTGGCCCTACCTTACTTGGTCACTTTTTGGGTCAATTTTGGGTTTGCTCGTCTCTCTTGCTAAAACAAAACGTTTAGACACTCAAAAACTTTATGCTGGTTTTAAGTACTTTTCAAAACCTATACAACAAGCACAAAACGAACTCAATTGGGCAAGATTTGACTGAGTTTATGCACTGTTAAAACTCATCATGTATCAAAAATACGATTTTTGGCTCTAGAGAACTTATTTTTCAATCAATTTTCATGGTTAAGGTTTTTAAAAAAATTTAGAATTAATAGTAAAATCAAAAATCAATAAGAATATTACATGGAAGTGTTTAAAGTTAAATAAAGAAACAATTACTTCTTTTAAAAAATGCACTGTTATATTATAAATGCTCAAAAAAGTATGTTAGTACGTGGGAACAAATATCGATTTTTTGATTGATTTTTATAGTAAATTGAACGAACTTTTAGAAAACATCAAAAAATTTAACAGAGGAAGCTTTTAAGTACATCAACGAGACGTTCAAAGGCAAAAAAATGCGAAAAAATCGTAAAAATCGAGTTTTTATCATATTTCATTAAATCATAACTCTGAAAGTAAAAGCTTAAAAAATAAAAGCTGAATATTGTTTTTAGATAACTATTAGTATTTTTCATAACTGGAATCTGATTCAAAAAATCTTTTTTTTAAGGGACCTAGAGCAAATTTGCTATCATGTCCAATGAAAAAATATGGGTTTTTTGGCATTTCTAAGTATCTGGTGATCACATATCATGACAAAATATTACATATTATAGCTTAAAATTTGTGTAAATTTAATTTCTATTTTTTAAAAGTCATTTGAATACAATCGTTTATATTTTGACTGAACTAGAGCGGTTTAAGTGAAGGTACAATTTGATCCTATGCAGAAACAAAAAAATAGCCATTTCTCGTCAACGGTTTTGTCCAAAAATTATGATTTTATGCTTGTTAGAATTGTCTAAATATATGATTTAAAAAATGCATTAAAATATTTTTTGCAAAAAATTTTCAATTTCAGCCCATAGTGCACAGAAAAGTCTTTTGCCATCCCTTATTATCTTTCCCTAGTAGAATATTACAGTTTAAGGCTGTATTTTAGCTAAAATTCTAAATTTCATTATGTTTACGTTCGAAAAAATTTTTCGAAAAATTTCGAAAATTGTAAACAAAAAAAATCAAATAAAAATTTTGTTGATTTTCAATTGATTTCTCAATTGATTATTCATCTAAACGTTTAAAAGGAGTTAAAAATACAATAATAGATGCTATTATGTAGTGAGAAGAGTAAGAAAATGTTTTAAAATGAAAAAAATTTACAAAGATTAAAAGATTTGAAAAGATCTCAAAAGATCCTAAAAGATCCTAAAAAATCGAAAAGATCTTACAGTGTCCTTGCCTGGTTCTTTATTTACAAAAAAAATTTTGTTTGAATTGGAACTTTGTTTACATTTTGAAAAACTTGTAAACAAAAATCTGTTTTACCAAAATTTTTCCTTTTTATACCAATAAAGCTTAAATGTGAATATACAAAACATATTTACTTTTTCTAAATAATCAATTAGAATGTTTAAACTTTGTAGCAAGTCTTTTCAAATAAAAAGAAATCAAAATCGTTCCAAGAAAAGTCGATAAAAAGAAAACAATCTCAATTAAATCCCTTTACATAAAAACTTTTCTCACGAAGAAAAATCAATAAAAATCAGCTAAATGCCTTGTTTGAATTTCATGCCTTTAAGCGATAAGTAAACACATTATAAGTTAATTAATTAGCTTATCGATAATCACGAAGAAATCCCAATAAATTAAGTGTAATTGGCAGCAAAGTACATGAGCGAATATAAAACGACAAGTATATTGTTTGGTGGTTGTGTAAAAGAAAATTTATACATGACGTGTCTATAATCAGCTTCAACACGTGGGAAAATAAAGCTTTTTATTCCTCTTCTTTGCTTACGTCGAACAATGTTGTTTATTTCTCATGTTATTAATTTATAAATCAATTTCTTTCCATTTATTCATTCATTGCGCAGTTCAGTCATTCTTTTTTGCATTTAAATATTTATTTACAATTCAGTGCTTCTCTTTTTTTCCCTCGCTGTTCAACTAATAACAACATACGATACAGAGATATGTCTGTGCTCGAAATGTTGAAAATAAATTCGATTATATTATTGAACCATAAATATTTAATGGTATTAAATGATGCGACACGACAAACATCATGCAAATGAATGAGTGAGTGAGTTGGTTAGTTAGCAGCCTCTATGACGACAAATGGCGACAAAAAAAAGAGAAAAAAATTGAAGCCTGAATCATTACTGTGTTTTTATTATGATGATGCTTTCGCACGCTTCTCTTTCATTCTATTGTGTGCTCAAATGATTCAGTGGTTTGCCGTGACTGTGCCTTGCTGTGTAAGGAAAATCTTATTTATTTAGTGAAAGAAAATTGAAGCTACATCTGCGACACTGCTGCAATTTATTCACTACGCTGCTGAGGTATTTCGTATGAATTTTAATAATAGTTGAAGGCTTCTTCCTTCACATTGTTTGGCTTGAGGTTCATTATTATTTCTAGTTAGTTTTGCTTGCAACCTAACACAACCTTTCACCTTGCTTTACCATCAATTTTCATTAAATGCAATATAAAGAAAAAATTCTACATTTCTCATAGCCGCAGTATCTCAAGAGAAAATGCTCTAGCTATAGAATCTTCTTATATCTCTATAAAAAACTAGTTTTAGTGAATGAATGAAATAGAGAAAGATTTATGTTTCTATGTGCATTTTTACTGCTTATTTAATAATTTGCAGAGATTTTTTTTTGATTAAAACTTTGCAGAGCCTTTTATCATCATGTTTAAATGAATGAAATGTTAGCGTTTATGTGTATGATGAGGTATTTTGTTTTTATGCAGAACAAGTGTAAAATCTTCAAAACATGAATACGTAAAAATTCTTTATTTATATCTAAACAGATTTACATCACTTTATACTATTCATTTTAGAATACAGAATATGATATAATTCTCTAAAAGCAGTTGAAATACATCGTTTGGTTCAAGTTTCGTTTTATTTAATCAATTTTGAACTTAACGAAAATTCATTTGCTTGTGTTATAAAATGAAGTTCACTTGACTTTTGATTTACTTGATTTCAACTTGACTTTAATAAAAATCGATGAAAAGTAAAACTTTAATAGTTAAATTTATAAATTGTTATACGATATTCAAAATGAAATCTAAATTTTTGATTTAAATTCTTAAATTAAACCCTATTCAATTTATAGAGACCAAAAAGCTAACTTTCTTTAATATGTTTGAGATTCAATCAAGACCTACAAAATATTTGGCTTCCATATAAACCAAATTTAGATTTTTGGTAAAAACCAAAAAGTTCTCAGACCTTGGATTCAACTTGACTTAAATTAAATTTTATTTCTTGAAAAAAAAAACTCTTTAAAAATGTAAATTTCATCGTTAACTTTTTAGATCAAATTTATTCATTGAAAAAATCATTCTCTTTTTAAATTCTAAAGAAATTCTTCAACAAATAGATTAAAACTGTTTGAACATTGACTAGACTAAACATTTTTACTTTCTTTAAATACGCTGAATGATTCAGAATGAATTTTATTTAAGGTAGAAACTTCTGAAGAAAATTTTTCAATAAACATTAAAAAACTTTCCTCAAATTTTAATATCTCTCGGCACAAAACAAATGTGCAAAGTGTCAGACAGAACGTCGCAAAGAACACGAATTCAATCTACAAACAACAAAAACGAAATGAGATTGAATATATAGAAAGAAAGTAGCAGACATTAGATTGTATGAATACTTCAAAAGAAAGTCTCATAAAAGAGACAAAGCAACTTTCATATTCAGCAATGAATGCATCTTCAATTGCACTGTTTTGTCTTTTTTCTCCTTTCACACATCAACATATAACTTATGTATTTTATTTTTGAAAAATTTATGCCACTTTCATTGTCTTTTGCTGCTGCTGCTGTTCATTTTTTTTTTCATTTCTCAAAGTTATAAAAGCGACATTATTATCAAACGCATACAGCTGCTGCTTCTAATGCCACTAACACTATATTTATTCGTTGATATGCAAAAAAGCTCATCTTATGCAGTCAGTGTGAGAGAGAAAGTGTATGTTATGTGGTGGCAGTCAAATGAGGGTTGAATAAAAATTTATATTATGATGAACACAAGCATGTCTAATGAGAATTTGAAACGTGCAAAAACGAGTGAGAAAAAGAGAGGACACAGAGAGAGAGAATTGAAGCAAGATAATGCGAACAAATTATGCACTTCGAGAATACGTGACAGTGAAACTGAATGAAAATTGCAAAAAAATCATACAATTTTATCATTTTTTTTATATTGTGCTTAAACATTCACAGCATAAAAAGAAAAAAAGTAATTTTTGAATGAATCTGACATTATTCACTTCCCCACATTGCGGTGACTGTTTTGAATTTCTAAAATTATTGCAATCCTCTAACTCTCTTTTGAATATATGCTAATAGCATCTATAATTCATGAATACATGAGAAACAGCTTCATCATAGCCCATCAAGTGATGAGCTACTCGAAAATTCAAACAAGTAGACAATGCCAATGAGTCAAACTGATATCAACATCATCAATCAATTCTCAAGAAAAAATATATTGAAAGGAATATACATATACATGGGTAATTCTCCAGAAATTACAACAACAAAATTTTCACTTCAAATTGATTTTTCTCTTAATTATTAGTTTAATGTCATTAGTTAAGCAATTAAAAGATGTGTTTTTTCTCATTGTTTAATACTTACTGACTGAATTTACTCTATTTTAAGCCATTTCTGAAATATTTGCGAAAAACAAGCAAAAAAATCTGAGTCACAAGTGGACATTTTCATACAACACAAATTTTTGAACTAAACAAACAGTGTAGGCAATCAGAAATGAATGATAACAATAGTTTTATCCATCATATAGGATTTTCAGATAGATTAATATAGTATTATTACTTAATTAAATTAAAAATTTAAGTTGAAAACACTAAAAAAATCTAAGTCACATAAGCGCTGAATAATTGTAAACAAATCTTGAAAAGCGGTTGAATTTTTTAAAGTTTTGTTGAAATCTCTTTAAATACTGAACCATTCTTTGTCAGATTACTACAAACTGCTAATTAGGCAATAATGAAAGCATTAATCAATGATTAAAAGAGTAATTCATTTAAAAATTACAAAAAATTTCAGCAAGTTGTAAAATTATAAAGCGAATTTTGTAGAAAAAAAATTGTCTTGTTTTCTGGATAATCACCCACATACGTTTATGTAACGAATTCTTGTCGATAAAATTTTATTGCAAACCATTTTCCATCTTCATCTTGAATGCATGCAAACATACAGAAAATTATTTTCAATTTAGCTTTAGACAATATAAAATTTATGTAAACAACTTTTTTGTTTATATTGTTTGCATTGTAATGTTTGTTATAAAAAAATGTTTTTTCTAAAATTTTCATTTTTAACGTATTTTTTTTAAAATTTAAAATATATTATTTTCAATTTTTAAAAAACAGTTAAAAATAAAAAATTTTTAACTTTCATCAAAAAAAAGAGTTTAAATATTGTAATTTGAAAATATTGCGCTCACTCATTTTTAACTCAACTTTACATACATATGCTCAGTGAAATGTTATAAATGTGATGGTACAAAAGAGAAAAAAGACACGGGAAGTAAATATTTGAAAGCTTAAGAAATAAAACAGTGAATGAAAAAGAAGCTCCTTTTAGAATGCTAAATGTAAACTTGTAAAAAAAATTATTAGTTTGTGAGTGCGTATATTCTTTCAAATGAGGCAAAAGAAAAGAAAAGCTCAACGAAGCAACGTGGAAAGGCCATAAACTCTGTCAATATTTATTCAGCTTTGAATTTTTTTGCCACTCTTACTGCTGTGTAATGCAAAAGAAAAAGAAAAAAAAATAAATTGACGATTTCAAGCAGACACAGCAGTGTGATACTGAAGTGAATAGTAGGCAGACAGAGAGAAAGTTAAAGGAAGGAAGGAAGAATAAATGAAGAGAAAGAAGTAAAGAAAAAAATTTCACAATCATAAAAAAGCAGAAAATTTCCTTGTTTCCTTGAATAATGTTCATCTATCTTTACACTCACGTGCACATATTTGCCTTTGCTTTACTTCATCACATTATATATATTTAACGGGAATTTATCTCTAATCTTTTATCAAACATTTTTTTTCTTCCTTTTGCTCCTTATTCACGGTAAAGCAAAAGAAAAAGAAGACTTAAGCAAACATCAAGAAGTAAAACCATAAAATTTTATGTTCACCCATTGAGATGATTTTCTTTTGCTTCGAGTATGGATGGGGACTGTAATAAATAAGGAATATATAATTTTTCGGTAATCAACAGCCTCTCAATAATAAATCTAAATGATATCTCTTTAGTCAATTTCAATATATAAATATATTCTTAGCTTCCCCAACCCCGTAAATAGACAATTTTGCCATCGACAATTTTCCATCATCTGTGTATAAGCAAATGCTTCCTCATAAAGTGAGCGTTGAGAATAGGAAATTTATGACACTCATTTAGAGCAGTAAATTCTTTCACTTTTATACTGGATGAATCAGAACGAAACATAATATATGACTGCATGTGTCAACAATATACACAACGAAAACTAAATGCATAAATAAAAAGCTTCTTTTCTCTCTATATCGAATTCTGAACTATTCATGACCACATTCAATGATCATAATCACGTGATAAATTCACTGTGAAAATCTCCTCCTAGTTTTATTTTTTTATGACGTGACGGCAAATCCTCTTAAAGTGAGTGCGTTGTGCACATTTTGATTTAAGGCGTTTGATGTCATAGTTCTCGAGTGGGAGAATTTGTGAGATTTCGCTTGAAATATTTATGAGGCAGCTGTTGTTGAACGTAATTCGTAGGAGCAATTTTTATGGTGCCGATATTTCAATTTTATTAAAAGATTTATAACGGTTTTTTTTCTATTTAAATTTTGACCGTTGAGATTTTTTCCTATAATTTTTATTATTTAACAAAAGTGTTGTTTCTAATGCATCTATATCTTCATCATTTTGTGAAACTTCTTAATCTTCTTTCAGTTGTTTCTGCATTGTTGTAGAAAAGAGATTTATATTGATTTATTCAACGATAAAGTTTTGTAACAAATTTCTCAATATTTACCGCGGTACATTCTCTTACTCTATCTTTTGTTCTCAACATATATTCAATGGTTATATTTTTGTGATGATGAAAACTTTGTTACTTCGAGCGATATTCTATTCGACATACAGCGAAAATGTTTTCTTGTGTTATCATCTTATTTTATGTACTTTTGAAAGTATTTTCTTTTAATGCTGCTAAAATAAATAGATGTATGTATCTGTTTGTTCTGTGTTTATATGTATTTTGATATCAACGCTAAAAGCAGAGTTTTCTAAGAAAAAAAGAAATTTTTGGTTTTCTTAATTTCCTGAAACGCACACAGCGTTTGCCATTTCCCGATTTACTATGACAACAAAAAGCAGTCTTTGATAAATCGCAAAAGTCATTTAAATCCAAATCCATAGAGTCATGATAATTAATGATTTGTCCCACAAAATTACAATCAATTTTTGATGTTTCATCATTGGTGCTTTTTTGTTTAGATTTTCAACCGCAATCACCGCTAAAATTCTCTTTCATGGCTTGGTTTTTCCTTCCGCCGTCAATGATGATGATGATGATGGAAATACAAAGAAAATTATTTATGTCTGCTTTTAGCATTAGAGTACAAAATTAATTGCTATTCATTTCAATGGAAGAGAGCAACACGTTAAAAATCTTGAACTGGAAAATTAGAAAATATTTTTCGCTTCAACCCTTTTCTTTTTGCACCCAAACATAAGCTTATTGTAAATTGCTTTCATGCTTCCTTCTATGGTTGATAAAAAGAGGGAAAAAGATTGATGAATAGAAGACTGTGCCAAGGAAACAGTGAATTGAATAAAAGAGATGAATTACCCTAACGCCAACTATTGTTACGTAACTAAACTCCTCTTGTTTTGCCTCTCTGCTGACTTGAATAATTTTCACAGTAATTAACATTTCGCGATTTTAACGGTAATTCTGTTACGCGATAATTGATTGAATCATCGTCTTTACTAATTAATTTGCAATTCATTATCGTCTCATTTCTTCCGCAATGCTCTTAGTTTCTGTTTTTCGTTTCTTACTTTTTTAAAAATTCAAATGACTTAAGGAGAATGACTGCAGCAAGCAAGGATTCCTCAAGGAGAAAATTTGCAAAGTGCACTTTAGCTGAAGCACTTTCATTTAATGAAGAGTTTTTACTCAATTAGAATGAAAATTTATGCTTTAAACAATAAATTTCATAACCCAATTTTCAACTTTCGTTTGTTTCTCTCTCGCTTTTATGAAATATTTTTACACACGAGTATGTCTTCCATTCAATGCTTTATGAATTTTAAATATGTTTGAAAATTAAACTAACACATGCATATTGTTTGAAATTCAATTTAAACATTGATTTAACAAATAAATTTGATTAGAAAATTTTCAACTTTCAACTATCATACTCATGAATGTCATTAAAATTTTCATTCCAGATTGATGTATATATGCTTCTGTATATGATGAAAATGTCATAAAACCTTGCGCATAATTGCAGTCATAAAACTTTTTTAATTTTACAACATTGTAAGGAGAAGCAAAGAAAACTTCATCACGTTATGTTGTTGAGTTCATAAAATATTTTTTTTTCGCTAAATGACTGTATGCTAGTTATTAAGAGATGATAATGAGCTTTCTCATTTCATAAATTTAATATTTTTCCACAAGATAGTGAGAATGAAGAGAAGGTCACAAAATTTTTTTACTTCAAAAAATTTAGAATATAAGTGCCATTGTCATTATTCTTAAACTCATTTTCCTTGCTTACAATCTTATGTTTTTACATTTTTATCTCACTCAACTGTGAAAAAGTGAAAAAGATTCATATCACTCTCATAATATTTCATAATTTTTCCACGTTTTTTATTCGCGTTTCAACTGAAAATATTTTTTATCATTAAGTCTTTTCTCTCTCTTTGCACACTCATTCTGCAAATAAGAAACGAGATAAGCTGCAGAAAGTTTTGTGTTGATACAATGTGTTCTTCTTGTACTTTCTCACACAATTATTTTATGATCTTTAAGAGCTTTCAGCATAAATTCATTTTGCTTTTTTTTTTCTTTCTTCTTATAACAAATACAACCCGAAAGAAAGCAAGTTTGATGATCTTTTTTTTTTTGCTTTTTAAAAAGTTGCACATACATACAAGGCTTTCAATAAGATTTCTTTTTTTTATAAATGATGCTTTATTTATTATCAAGTGCAATACTTTTCTTTTTTATAGGGTTCATTATTGAGTGAATAAAAAAGTTTTTCTTTCTTTCAATTGCTAAAAAACTTCATTATTTCTTCTTCAATACTCATTCTAGGTGATGATGGTGGTGAATCAGGAAGGAAGGAAAAAGCAAAAACAAGAAAGAAAATTGAGAGGAAATTGAAAATAATCGGCTTAAACAGTTTCTCAATTCTACGCCTTTCATTTCTCTCACTTTTCTCTATTTGTCTATCTCATTGTCACTATAAATAGATTTTCACGAGAGAATGATTATTTTC
This sequence comes from Polypedilum vanderplanki, assembly GCA_018290095.1. NCBI lineage: Eukaryota > Metazoa > Arthropoda > Insecta > Diptera > Chironomidae > Polypedilum > Polypedilum vanderplanki. Next base: position 28,159,904 of record CM031379.1, on the reverse strand, counting down.
CTAAGGCGTAAATATCTCTCTCGTTTTGATATTTTTCATCATTTTTTAAAGTTTCGTTTCTATCGATATCGGTTGATAGGAGAAAGTGGATTAAATTGTGAAGAGCAATCAATTTGGAAAGAGAAGTTATATTTCAATTTAATTTAACGTTAAATCACGTCTCTTCTATTCTTACTTGTCTGCTCATCTTTTAACAAGTAAGATGGGAAAATTGCGGCAACCAAAAAAACTTGAATTTTTATCGATAGAAAAATCTGCCGAATGGTTGTGCAATATCGGTGAAAATTTGATTAAACAGTGCATGGTGCCGAAAAATGATGAAGAAGATCCACGCAATGTTAATAAATCCACAACTGAGAAACTCGAGGTCGTTGTGGTTGTTGCACATGATTTATTTGAAAAGTTTGTGCCTTTTTATCTTTATAAGCCATTAACGGATGAGTTGATGAAAAGAATAACAGAATTGATTGAGAAATGTAAAGCGACTATTGAATTCAAAGCAAGTATGTCAAAATTCTTAACACAAGTCAATGTAGTAGTTCGTTTGGCTGAATGCCTTACTTCAGTGAAAATGCGTTCAATTGATTTAGAAGAGCTTCCTAAAATGGTTCGTACTACTTTCTATACAAAACTACCACAAATGCCAAACCTTCAATGGATAAAACTCGGTTCTGTTACAGGTGTGTACATGCATATATATGCATTAATCATTTTAAATAATTAATAAATACTTCAAAATCTACAGGTGGGTGGAAAACTAAAGAAATGGAAGGTAGTCTTGCAAACAGTTTGAAATGTATGAAGCATCTCACTCATCTCAATCTCAACTACGATTGCACTGATGCTATACTCGAGACACTTGTGAAGCATTGTCCGAAATTGATTAGTCTCGATATAGCAAATTCAAAATGTGTTACCAACGAAAGCGTATACAATTTTATTATAGAGTTGAAAGGTTTGAGAGTGATTCAATTATACAGAAGTAGTGTGACAATGGAGGGCTATATAAATCTTCTGCTTCATTTACCAGAACTTTTAGATATCGGTAGATACGATGATCTCGGTAAATGTCTTGAATATATTGACGAGTATCATCCCACATACAGCAATTTCAAGCTTGAATATTTTTCATCAAATCATGCAACGACTAAACAAATACAAATATTGTGTGAAAAATTTCCAAACATCAATTCAATTTCTCTTTTTCACAATATTTTATTTTTGGACTTGATGGCTGTCATTGGCATAAATAAGTTAAAGATATTAAAATTGAGATCGTGCGATTTTTTTTCTGATCAAATTAAAGATGTGTTACAAGTTAAAGGCTGCAATATAACAGAACTTTGTTTAGAACATGTTGATCAACTTGATATGAATGCATTAATTTATATTTCTCAATTTTGCACAGAACTTCAAACACTCTTCATAATAAATTGCAATCTCATACAAAGTACATCTATTCATTATCGATATTTTCAACTCCCGCCATTCACTAATTTGAAGAATTTAACACTAATAGGAACCTGTAACATTCAGCATTTAGAATGGATACTTGTTAATGTTCATAATGTTTCAATGATACATTTAGGGTCGTCAATTCCAACAAATGATGAGCTTTTTGAAAAAGTTTTCTTAAGAAATGAGTTTCTCCATCTTGAGGAATTAAGAATTTTACACTCTGATGATTTGACAGTCAAAACATTGTACGCGTTGCTTAACAACTGTCCAAATTTAAGCCGATTATATGAAATTGAGAGCTGGATAAAAATTTTCCCCTTTCAAATAGATGAAGCAAAACTTTATATTAAACGACACAACATTGATATTGATCTAACATCTTATAGAAAATTTGTTACTTAACATTATTTTTGTATATTTTTATTCAAAAAATGTTCTTATAAATGAAAAAAAAAATTAATAAGTAGAGAAAACAGAAAATTTAAACTGCAATAAACTGGAAACTGGTTAGTAATTAGCTTCATTCTTATTTTCTGTAAATAAATTATTTCTCATTAAATAAAATTTTTCTACGAAGAGCAAAAACATCTTGTCTACTTACTTTGACTTCTTGCTCTTGTGATGGTGATTATCTCGGCTATCGTCCCTCGGTCGTTTCTTACTATCATGATGACTGCTCTTATGATGATTACTGCTGCTGCTGCTCTTTTTGGGACTGCTATGATGACGACTAAATTGAGTTAGAAGTAAAAAAGGAGAGAAAAGAGAAAAAGTTTGTTAAATTTTGTTTTTTGATGATGATGAAAATTAGAAATCTTCAAAGCGATTCAAGTCAAAGAGTAAGAAAACTAATTAAGCTTTAGCAATAAAGTAAGAGTTATTAGTTGATACAGCGATTTACAGAAAACTTTTTGCATTCATTAAGAATTGTAAAAGGATTTCTTTTAGCGCATTTTGAACAAATGAGCTATACATTCATTTGGCTGTTCGGCTGCTCCGGTGTCCCTGAATCTGAAACTATAATAGCGATTACGTTTTTGTTAGATTGTGCTAAAAGTTAGTGCGCGAGCTTTTTATTTTCTGTCACTAGTCATATAACTTGGAAATTATGAATTAATTTTTCATATTGAAAATTTGTAAACAAAATTTTTTCGCGAAGTTGACTGCGATCAAAATATTTTTTACAGCTGCGCGTAGCCAACTTCGCGTATTTTTGAATTTGACCGTTATTTCAAATCAACAAATTTATAATAAACGATTCCGAGAATTTCAATAGATCAAGATTATTAGCAGCAATTACATTACTCGAGTTTTCATAAATTTTATTCCTATATGAAAATGTAAACAAAACAAGAAATAGCTGCTAAATTCTTAATTGACTGCTATTCGCTTAATTTCAATTATTTCATTCGAAACCATGAGTATTATGATACAAATGAAATTTCCTATACATTTGAAATTTACTTTAACCAGTATATTTTATCGCATGAATCTGTTTTACAAACGCATCTAATATTTCTGTAATTGTTATAAACTCTGATCTAGGCACCAAAAATGCGCTTAAGTACACCGATCTGCAACACGGTACTTGTCATGGTTTTGTGAGTCAAAATTTAGTTAAAAAGTTTGTGCAAGAAAATGAAATAGGAGAAGCATGTTGGATGGGATTACACATTTTTGTCTTTTTTTATAATTCACACAAAACTTGAATAATATCAGCAAGAGAACGAACCTCGATTTGCTGGACTTTTTCTTGTCACTCACATGTCTATAATTGATTAATTAATGATTATTCTCAGTTTAAAAATTGTAATAAAATAATTATGTGTTAGTTTCATAAAAAATGATAATGAAAGTCCGAATCGAAATGAAAAAGTTGAATGAATTTTGATGTGATAGATAACTTAATGAAGAAATAAGGTTTTGATCAACTTTTATCTTACCTGCTACTACTACTCTTATGACTGCTTTTGTGCTTTGAACGATGACCGCTCTTGTCGTCGTCATGATAACGTTCTTTTTCACGGTCTTCTTCTGCAGCTTCTCGTTCTAAATCTGACCAATCTTTGCCTGATTCTTCATCACTTCCTAAATCTTCTGATGACTCATCGTCTTCGTCTTCTGAAGCTTCTGAATATTCTGAATCAGAATCTTCATCATCTATTTAAAAATTTTAAAGAGTTAAAGTTCATGTAAGGATTATATTTTAAAACTAACTACATACCATCATCATTGGAATCAGTTGGCTCATAAGCATCATCTTCTTCATCTTCACTCTCATTTTGACCTTCATCCTCTCCTTCTGAATCTGGATCTAAGAAAGTCCAGCCACCATTTTCAATGAAACCAACTGGATCATCGGTAATTGTTTTCATAATTTTAGTCCAATTGAGTGATTGAATACCCTCAGAATAATGAATATCGCATGAACTATAAAATACGAAAATGCTATTTTTTTAAGAATCTTATAAAATATTTTTTAAAACTCACTTCAACCATTCTTTAACATGGTCAAGCATATTCATTGGAATGGCATTAATCATTGCAATTTTTTTATGATAATCTTTAAATACAAAAATCATATCAAAATTACGTAAATGAAATTGTACACGTTCAAAATGGACAAGTTCAACATCTTCAAGTGTAATAACAAGAGGTGGCCATTCAGTCAAATTCACAAGACTTCCACTAGTTGGTTGAAGTAAAACTGTAGAACGGAAAGGAGCACCAGGAAATCCTAATTCGCGGAATGGAACATCAAATTCAACCTGTTGCTTCGTCATCGATTCAACTTTTTCACAGAAGCTCTTGAATGCCGTCTTAAGTTTATCACGAAGTTCTCTTTCAGATTGTTCAGCAGCTAAATCATCACGATCATGCATGTGCTGATGTTTACCCAAATCTGTTGTAATTTCTCCAACTTCTGTATAGAATTGAACATCAATGTGTTTCTTTTTGCCAAACATTATGGCATGTTTCAAATGAAAATGAAGAAGTATAATCATTTCGCCATCACAAGGTTGAAAGAAGGCGCTCTTTATGTTGTTGTATAAAATGTCGACTTTATCACCTCGTACAGATGTATAACGAAAACCATTTACATGCGCTTCGAGTGAGCCAGTCATACGCTTCGAAACAATATTAGGACGAATATAGAGGTCCTTTAGTTTTGGATTTCCTTTGTTTTGTGAGAGAAGCAATGTATCTTGTTTCACTAAATCTTCCTTTTCACGCTCTTCCGCTTCACGTGTTTTAAATCTCTTTTGAACTTCTTTAATCAAACGAAATGCTGTATTCAAGTTCGATGAGGGAGGTGAAATTTCACCCGGCTCTTTTGTGTTGGTGCTACGATATGTGACTTCTTTGAGGAAAGTAGCATCGGGACTTGAATAATTACCAGATTCATTTTTCCCCATTGTTGCTCCAGGATGGAAGAAATTAATTCGCAAATATGTGTAATCTCCCTCAACTGATTGCGAAATATTTTTAATAGTTGAAATGTGAAAAGGTACAGGAATACCGAAAATTGGCATTATAATAGTTTCATACTTTCTATCAACATACAATTTCAGATCTTTAACTTCAGGTTCGCGTGGCATTTGATTAACTCCTTTGTAAGAAACTGTTGATTTTCGTATTTTCTCTGCCTCTTTCCCACCAGACTGCTTTGACAAACGTTCCTTTGCCTTTTCGTTCAATGCAACAGCTAGTTCTTTTTGATGCTGCTTTCGTTTTTCTTCTGAACTGTTCTCTGAGCGTAATTTATTTTCCAATACTGTCGTACGTTTTCGTGACTCAAGAATTGGTGCCTTTGAATTTCTTGATTCTTCAACTTCTTCTTCGTCATCATCATCGTCCTCTTTCAAAAAGATTCCAATATTTTTAACCTTTTTCTTCGATTGTGTTAAAATACTTGCAGGGTTTTCAGTATCATTAACAAGAACTGTGTCACCGATGAACAAAGCAATAATTTTGCCTTCTTTATCGGAAGCATTTTTATTCTCCAAATTTGCAAGTCCAACGTTGAGATTAAAAACCATTCCTTTCTTAACTAAAGCCGTACATTTAGGTCCAATAATCAATGAATTATCACGAAATTCCAAACCCATTGCGAAACCAAAAGTTTTTGTGAGTTTATCGACAAGTGACGGTTGTTCCTTTTTTGCAAATTGCAGACCAATTTCATAAACGTCTGAGAGTTTTTTGCCTGGCACTAAAACTTTAAGCATTTCCTCTTCAAGATTTACCAAAAAATTGTACTGATTCTGTAATGTATCACTTGGATTAACAAGTAGTGTTCGAACAATATTTGAGCAGTAAGATTTATATCGAACTCCCAATGAACAAATGATGGCTCCGAAATGTAAATGATTTTTATCACTAACTGCACTGAATTTTAAGCTGTAATTGCCACCAGATTGAATGATTGGAGGATAGCACATATCTAGTTGAGAAAGGTCAACACCAGAAACGTATTTTTTATCGCTAAGTGCTTGATCAACACCTTCAGCCAATTTTGAGTGCTTCACTTTCTTGTCAGCATCGATAATTTCCATAATGTGATCTTTGAGATATTTGTTAAAGACATCAACTGTTACGAGGCAGGCCTTTTTAATTGTAAGAATTTCTGATTCTTCTTTAACACACATAATCCAACCAAATGCACCACTCACATCAATTTGCTCAAAGTCTTTCTTCTTTAAATGTGCGCGCCAAGATTCACAAAACTCTCCTGGAAAATTATCTTTAGAAAAGACACCTACAGTCTTTCCTTTCTTTGATCCTTCCATCACTTCAACGAGTTTATCGAAATTCGCTTTGTCCTTGTCTGTTTTGTCTTTTACGAGTAATTTGATTTGCGGTAGGTCAGTATCATCTTTGATATTTTCAATCTGCTTGAGGAATTCAATTTTCTTCTTACTAGCTAGAAAATATATAGAATTTTCAGTGAATACGGTGATTGTATCGGTAAGTTCGTAGCCAAGTAGCCAGTTCTAAAATTAATAAGGAAAACTGATTATTAGATGAGGTTATGGGAAAAATATGATAGACTGAAGAATGTCCAAAAAATTCAATTCTATATAGTTTATGCGTTCATTGACTAACCTGAAGGGCTGTTGATTTACTATACATAACTTCCTCATCTGAGCCAACAGCGGACATAACGCAATCAGATTTTTGGAGGGAATCATCATGATTATATTCCGGTTCCTAATTTTTTAGCGGCAAAAACAACAAAGGAAATAATTAATTTTGGTAATTTCAAAACACTGTTTAAATTTCTGTCAATAAACGTCATATTCAAGTTACTTTTAGCTCATATAACTGTTTTATGCAACTAAAAGTGTTTGAAATAAACGACATATAGATAAATTGTGAAATTCACCTTCCAATTTTGATATAATTTTTTCACTCGTCGAACAAAACTTTCTTTATCGAGAATTACGTTCGACATCTCGATAGTTTTACAATTAATGAGTAGCTGGTTGACTTATCTCTCTATTTTACGTTGTTTTATCTTTTAAAATGTTATCATTCACCAAGTTTCAAACTTTTTTGCGAAATTATTTTAGACGCTTTGAATTTCTACAAAAAGAATGTGGGACGCACAGCTTACAAAACAAAAATTTTAAATTTTAAAAAAATAACGATTATTGATGATCACATATGAAATTTAAAATTCAATCAGCTGAAAATTAAGAAATTAAAAAAAAGAACAATAAGATTGTTGTTTTATGAAATTTTTATTTATTAATGAAGGAATTTCATTATATTCTCATTTTCTCGCAGTTATTCTTGCATTCACTGTCCTCCTCTTAAAAGCTGTTCTTTCTTAACACAATAGCTTTCGTCTCTTAGTTAGTGGTTTTTTGTGCCAATCGCTTATCGCGTTCTTCGGCAACACTGAGTTTAATACCCTTGCCTTTAGGCAATGAAATGTATGCCTTTGCGCCTTTTCCGATGATGAAAATGTTTGTCAAACGAGTAGCAAACATATGTCCATTAGCGTCTTTCACATGAATGATTTCAAATGAACCAGGATGCTTTTCACGATTCACAACAGTACCAACTCGACCCAAGTTACGACCTCCAGTAACCATAACCAAATTGCCGGATTCAAAACGAATATGATCTGTGATTTTTCCAGTTGCAATATCTAATTGAATTGTGTCGTTTACATGAATGTTTGGATCTGGATAACGGAGTGTACGACCATCATGTGTGACCAAGTATGGAATCTTCTTAGGTCCAATTGTTACACGCTTCACTTTGCATAACTTGTACTAAAAAAGAGAATAATTAGTAATTACACTTAAAAAGAAAACTTTAATTAAAATTTGTTTTCATCAGATAAAGTTACTGAATTATATATTTTGAATACAAACAATGACCGTCTTGATGAAATTAATATTGGCTAAATTTTGACTCAATTCATCTAATAGAATCATCGATGATCAAGCTTCGAAATAGCCGAAAACAATTGAGCAGAAATTTTTTTTGAATCTAAGTCAGTTTCGAACTTGTGATCGTTAGTGTTTTATTTACAAAACATATTCTCTTAAGGTTGAGTCATAAGCATAAAAACACAGTATAACATAATTTGACAGAATACTCAATATGTACCTATTCAATTTAAAGAAATGTTCAACTTACTTTTGCTTCATCGGCAGTAATGCGATGGATTGTAAAACGACCCTTTACATCATAGATCAAACGGAAGAATTCACCAGTTTTCTCAATGGTGATGACATCTGTAAAAAATGATTAGTTATTAGTATAAGAATAATATAAATTTGAAAGAAATGTAGTTTTAAATTATGGAAGCTAATTCAAATACAAAAGAATTTTGAATTAGGGCAAATAAAACTAAACTTTTATGTTCGAAGTTTGTCTAAGATGCAGTAAGAGAGAGAAATTGATCCCTTACAACATGAACAATGGACTTCGAATAAAGAATATAATATTATAAATTACTTACCCATGAAACCTGCTGGATAATTGATATCTGTTCTGACTTTTCCATCAACTTTGATGTGTCTTTGCATGACAATTTTCTTAGTTTCAGTGTTGGTCAAAGCATACTTCAAGCGATTGCGCAAGAAAATGACCAAAGGAAGTGATTCACGCAATTTATGAGGACCGGTTGATGGACGAGGAGCGAACGGACCTCCTAATTTGTCCAGCATCCATGCTTTTGGAGCTGCTAAACGCTTCAAATGTTTTTTCGGACCGCGAGCCTACAATCACAAGAAATAAAGATGAATAATTAAATATGTTTTTACATTAATTTAAGCATAATTACTCACCATTTCCCAAAGTTAATTACCTAAAACGATAGAAAATAAGAAAAATTTATAAGAAAAACATAACCTCAATATCTTGAATTAATTTATAACAATTATTAACTTGTCTTTATTGATCTAAAGAACATAAGGTTATTAACTAGAATGTATTTAATTAATTTTATTTATTGAATCATCGATTATTTAACTTTAATGTATTTAAATCATAATTATTGGCGACACATTTTTGTTGTGTTATACGCAAATAATTATTGTTGATTTTTACAGAATATGGTGTAAATAAAAACATATCTTTAATTTATCATAGTAGGTAATTATATTATTATCACATTCTAATTAAATGCTCTTTATTTTAGACAATAATTCAAGTCAATTTGATTATTTTTAAAAAATTTGTGTGCACTTACTTAGGATTGACAAAAAGAAAAGAAAGTTGCTTCTCAATTGATGCAAAAGCTAGTGACGCGAAAAAAATGTAAACACACACTTACCTCGAAAATATGAATTTTCCAAATATTAAATTTGAACAGAAATTTAAGAAAATTAGCTATAACTCAGTGGCAAATAGTGATAAAAATGTATATAAAACATGTAATAAAATTCAGTTATTGAAAATGGTAAGTAAATTCAATTATACTTATGCATTATATTTATTTTACATCTTTTGTTATTTTTCAGGTTTCAATTTTATTGCCGGATTTCGAAACAAGTGGATTAGAAGATTGTTTTAATTTCACATATTATTCAATTGCAGAATTCAAAATCACGGATCTGCTTAATAAATCTATAATTGATGGCTATGTTAATAATGGAGAACTTGTCATTGCATCAAATAATCAAAATTTTGATACATATGAGTTCCTTTTAGTTGATAGAAAATTATTGCTTAAACTAGACAAAAATTTATATTACTCGCTTAATGCAGTTCATTTAAGCAAATATCAAACAAAAAGTGAAGATGAACATATTTTATTTGAAATTGATTTAGAATCTTGTGACATTAATAAATTGAAACAGGAACTACTATACAACGACATCCTTGAAAAACTAGAAATAAATTTTGTCTGGAAGCCTCTCTCAAATGACACTTGCCCATCATCAATTGCTAAATTTTTCGCAAACTTGAATTACAATGTCAATGCAATAAATAATCAGAGTGGAACTAATTATTTATTTGATTTGAAATTTCCAAAAATTCCTTCAACAAATAAATCAGAGCCATATGAATGGGATGAATTTATCGAGTGCATAGGTATGATGATGCTCGGTTGTGATTTTGAAAAAAATAATTGCAGTTCTTATGAATTGCCTGGAAAAATTATTCAAATTGGAAGAGGTCAGATAATCAATTTTAAAGGTTTTATTCCTCATTTCATTCTAGATAAAGCTTTTAAAGAGATATTAAAAATATTAAAAGAAAATTCTAAACTTCCATATATCGCACTGTCATCAATACCTTATGTTTCATTTCAAAAAGATTTCAATGCAAAAACAATTATTGTATCATCAGAAAATATTCATATAGCTGAGTAGTTATTTTATTTAATCATTCTTCATTTGCGTCTAACATTAGGTAGTTAAAAAAAATATTTAAAAAGTTCTGTATACTAACTTATAGTGCCATTTTACGACCTTCAATTGAAATCTGAAAAAAATTTAGAATGTAAACTATCGAAATAAAATTTTTAAAATAAACTCATTACCTGAGAAAATCCTTTCATGTTCTTCATTCGTTTAGCATCCAAAAATCTCTTCATGTGTTTTTCATATCGATTAGGTTTCTTCTTTGAAATTCTTGACATATCTACATCGCTATTACTTTGTGGACGATGAACATAGTCTTTAGTAGATGGCATAGGAACACGAGCGCGAGCTACATAGCCTTTATCACCAGGGCGCAATGTCTTTTCAGGATCTTGATTGAATGATAAATCGTTCTTTTTACGTCCTTCTGCTTCTGGACTTTTACGTCTCTTTTTTGGCATTTGTTGTAAATCGCGCTCTACTCGTTCTTCACGTGTCATTGCTAATAAATTTAGAATAAATTGAGATGTTACTGACATTTAAAAAAATACAAAATTACCTTTAAAATCACAGCTCAAATTGAAAATTGGCCGAGCCCATTCCGAAATGAGCCGTCCTGCTCTTTCTCGATTCTCTTTAGTCTCTTTTGGATGTTTGTATAGGTACATAACAGCTTTTCCTATACCTGACTGCTTTAAATATGATTTATCAATTGTTGGAAACTGTAAAGAGAAATATATATTATTAATTATAAAACTTTAATTAAAACTACTCACATCTGACAATAGTTTCAAAATACTTTCGCGAATTTGAAGACATGGTAAACTTCTATTTGGTAATGGAGCTAACCAGTCAGTTAAAACATTGAGTACATTATGTTCTAAAAACGCTAATTGAAGATCCCGTTTGATTAATTGTGACATTACGGATTTAAGCATTGAAATTTTTCTTGTTGCAGGCTTGTTCTCTAAATTTAATTCACGATCTTCTTCAGCAGCAATTCGCATATTTTGCAATAACTGAGCTATTAAATCGTCATTATCATTGATTAGGCTAATATCTCCACGCTTACGGCGACGAGTTTTCCCCTCACGACAACGTGCTAAAATCTCATCAAAATCTGATTGAAATTCCTTTTGCGGTGCACGATCATCTTGAACACCTTCATCATCGCTAGAGTCTGGCAAAACTTTATCTGCGCCCTCTTCTCCTTGATTTTGTTTCTCTTCTTCTTCACCTTCATGATCTGAATCAGTAATTTTGGTGCGAGGCATTTTAGTTTTTGGAACTCCATCTTCATCCTCACTATCACTAATAATTGCACGCTTTTTTCTCGGTGTTGGTGATCCTGATTTGCTACGACTACCACTTTTTGATCGACTACGACTACCGCTTCTAGAACGACTTGATGTTGATCCGCTTCTAAAGTTATTTTAAGTGTTATTATCTAAAATCGAATTAAGCTTTTATTTCACATACCTTGATCTTGAGCGCGAACGACTAGCAGCTGAGCCACTTCTATAGATAAGAAAAGACGATTAATAAAAATTTCAATTTATTAAGAAAAACTCTTTTACCGTGATCTTGAACGGGATTTTCTTGAAACAGCCGAGCCACTTCTGAAGATAAGAAACATAAATTAAAATATACCAGAAAAGTTCAAACTTTAAATATGTACCTTGATCTTGATCGTGATCGGCTTGATTTTGAGCCACTACGAGATCGATGAGAACCGCTACGAGAACGACTTCTTGAGCGAGATTTTCTGGAACCACTGCGTGAACGATTTGATCCAGATCCACTTCTAAATATAGATGAGTTTATATTTATTTTAGCCATTAATATGTTGCGTAATTACCTTGAACGTGATCGTTTTGATTGATTGGACTTATTTGAAATAACAGAGCGACTTCTGAAATGCAAACGATCCAATTATTTAAATTTTTTTAATATTAGAAATATTTTTACCTAGATCGAGATTTATGTGATCCCGAGCGACTTCGAACTGTTTCTTTTTCGACAGATTTATTTGATGCATTTGAGCGAGGAGACTTGCTTCTTGAACGGCTTGATCTAGATCCACTTCTAAAGATAATAAAATAAAGTTTTGAAAGTTTAAACTATTAAATGAAACTATTTCGATTTACCTTGAACGGGATCTTTTTGATTGATTCGATTTTTCTGAGGCTACAGAGCGACTTCTGAAAGTCAATAATTATTAAATTAAGTAAATTTGTTATTATAAAAAAAACTTTTACCTAGAACGAGAATTGCGTGATCCAGAACGGCTGCGAATAACTGATTTTTCTCCACCTTCATTGCTCTTACTTCGTGAACGATGTGAACTGTTTGCACTATTTTCACGAGATTTAACTGATTCATTTGATCTCGAACGACTCCGTGATTTTCTTGTTTCACTTTGTGGTGATAAAGAGCGATTAATTTCACCTGATGAATTGATTTCTAGGAAATTTGATTTTCAATGAACAAAGTGTTATGAAATATTCACAAATATCGTTAATACTCAGGAAATTATACTATATAATTATCTAAAACCATTTACCAGCTTCGTTCTCCATTGTTTATTCCTATAGTATGCGAAAATATGCTCTCAAAAACCTATTTATTTTAAAATTTATGCACACAAAAGCTCTTTGCCGAAATAAAATGTGGGGAAAACAACTAAAAATTTTCGCATCTCTTTTCAAAAATGTTAAGACGTTATATTGAATTGAATTGAATTGTTTTTATTTGTTTTCTAGAATAAATATTAAATCTCATTACAGCTATTTTTAAGTAGAAATAAAAAGTTCTTATATACTGTCAGCGAGTGAATACAAATCAAAAAGATGGTTAAATTTTCCACCACAAGTGTTTAGATAATGTCCTCCATCCCAATAAATTTTAGAACAACCTTGACAAATATAGAATGTTTGAAAAACTTTGAGCGTTCCATTATTCATAGTTGGGAAGATTTTAGCACCATACTTTGTCACTTGTTCTCCATTAAATCTCGACCATGAAGTGAACACTTTTCCGTTTTGTAATTCAATTTGCGAATACTTTTCTGGATTATTGAAGAAACTAAGTAATTCATTTGGAACATTACATCCTTGATATTTCATTCGAATCATATCCAATTTTGATGCCATTAGAAATTCATCACAATTACAGACCATACATCTACTAAAAATATTCTCTTGCTTAATGATGATTTTGAAATATTTTATTATCTCTTCTAGAGCCATTAAATCGTTGTTATAATTTGTGACAACGTAAGAATAGCCTGGTTTTGTATATTTTTCATACTGTGAAAGAAAAATCATGTTTTGAATAAAATACAAAGATTGTACGATAACACTTACGCGTTGAGATAACGATTTACTAGCTGTCAAAATTATACGATTCTCATTCTGTGAATATTTAATACATTCATCATACTGCACATCACCTTTCAAAATTATTGTATCGATTCCAACTTGACGCAAAATTCTGCCTAAACCACAAATCATATAATCTGTGACAAACTTAATTTCTCGAATACTGTAAGCAGCAATAATATTATAAGATAAACATATTTTCCACGCGTTTTGATTGATAAGAGAGAACATTACCTTTTCGGATTGTTAGTTATTGTTTCGTTCGTTATCAGTTGGTAGTGATGATGTTGTCGTTGTTGTTTCTTTGATTGAGACCTATGTCTTGATTCTTTTTTGGCGAGTGAAGCAATATCTTTCTTGTTTTCCATCAAAATATTATTAATTAGTTCATCAAAATTGATACCCAAATCAGTTATAATTTGTTCGATAACATCATAAATTTCAAATAAGCAGTATGCATCAAGAGCAGCATATGTCATTTGCTCAGGTCGTAATGGTCTTTGTTGCCAATTACTAAATTGATTAGATTTATCCAATTTCTTTCCTAAACACAATTTTACAAGATTTGATAAACTGTGTGATGGTAGATCATCATGAAATGGAAATCTAAAGCCAGTAAAATTGACAACTTTCTGCCATAAACCTTGCAAATCTAAATAAGAATGAGAAGAATGATGATTGTGTTGAATTCCAAATGCTTGAAATTTGACTAACATAGAAATGTCAGTGGCATGAGCAAATCCAATTTTCAAAATTTCTTCATTATTAAAGATGTATTTGCCCAATAAATTCCAATCTCTATCGGACATCTTTTTATTCATTAAAGTTATGACATCTAACAAATAAACTGTATCACGTTTAGCTAGTTGAATAAGAGACACATCGCTGCATGAAGCTATCGTGGGCTTCCATTCTGTATCGAATGAAACTATTTTTGCGGTTTGGAGATCGTTAATCATTTCTCGATAAATTTCAATATCATTCACTAATATCACACAGCACTTTTCACTTGACGGCAGTGTATGAACACATTCATTAGACGATTCTGTCTCATTGTTTTCGCTATTAAATTGAACACTATTGCAATCACCACTGTTATTAATATTATCACGAACGATTGAAGGTACATCATCTAAAGAAATTTTATAGAATTTTGTCCATTTAATAGCGTCATCAATTGCACCATAGCTAACACAAGTATGGATAAGTTCAATTTGTAGTTCATTATTTTCTGCACCTATTGTATCTTTTACCATTTCTTCGAATGATGCTTTATTAAGACTTTTTTCGACATAATTCTTTTTTAAAATAAAGAAGAGTGAGCCAAATTCTTTTTGTTTTTTCATGTTTGGCGTTATTGAATCAGGTAGATTATATTTCCGTAGTAGACGATTGAGCAATTTCGCAACAGGTTTCTTATGTAGTTTATCATATTTTACATCTTGTAAATTATATTTGGAAATGTATTGATCACACATCTGTCTTACACTTGAATCACGTTGAAGAAAAGTATCAAGCAATTGAATCATAGGTACGCGCAAATTTTTAGCCCTATCAAGATAATCCTCAAATATTCCCAATTTATCTTGTAATATGAGGGGAATAAGAAAGTCATCAATGGTAAATTCATTATACAATTGCAAATCAATTGCAATTTGACCCGCTTCTTTGAAATATTTGGCAGCCACGAGTTCATGTATTTCAGAAACAAATAAATGTTTCGATTTAATGAGTTCAAATATTTCAACAACCAATCTAAAAGTTGTAATTTGTCCACATTTTTTAAGAAAATTGAATGCAACAAGCTTGATATTGTCATCAAGCAATAATGTCATGTTGTTGTTGTTGAGATTCGAAGAAGGATTGTGATGATTCAATTTTTTGTAATTCAATAGTTCTTCTAAAATTGAGTATGCAAAAGAATTTGCTTTAGGGTTAACATGATCATTTGCATTAGCAAAAAACTTTAGCGCGTAAAGATATGGATTCGAGACACTTCCAAAAAATTGTTGAATTACAGCTGATAACATAGGGGATTTCTTATCTGTAAAAAAGAAGAATGCAAAAATTTTTTCTCAAAAATTGCGTATTATGATAAGTAGTTGACTCACATTGTTTCCAATATTGATAGATTTGATTAAACCATTGTTGAGAATTATCATCAAGCGATATATCAAAATCACATTTATTTAAACCACAATTTACTCCTAATGGTTTTAAAACTTTGATAGTGAAATTTTGTTCTGGCTCATTCAAGTTATCTGGACTTTCATTTACAAACCACTCATCGTCGTTATCTTCAAAAAGCTCTGGAGGACCAGCATTTCTATATCTAGCCATATTACTATCACAATTTACAAATAAATTTTAATTTTCCATTAAATTTAAAAGAAATGACTTTGTCTTTATGAATATATTTTTTTCTATCAAAGATGCAAAAATTTAATTTTAATTTTGTCGGTTACATCAAAATTCGTAATATTTTGAAATAAAATTTAATTTAATTTTAATCTTAATTTTAATACATATGTTCATCTTTGTTAAGATAATTAAACTATTATCAGTAATAATATATTAGCAAAACATCATATTATTTATTTTATTAATTTGTAATCATTTAAAAATATTAAATTTGAAGATGCGAAAATGAATTTAATTGATTTTGTCTTATTTTAATAAACAATACATTATTTGCTTAACTAAAACAAGTAAAATACAATATCTGAAAGCATTTAAAAAGATTGTACCACGATATAATTATGAAAATAAATCAAATAAGAGTTGACGCAAAAAAATATTTTCTGAGGGGCTTTCAAAATGAGAAGAAATGAGAATTTTTCGACAAATATCTCTCAGTTTAATTTTAGCTGTCGTACAGAGAAGATCTAAAAAAGAACCGCTACACAATAATTTATTAAAAAATCATATTTCTGCTTTTTGGACATAATTAAAAAAAATATTTTCAAATTCTGCAATTGCTTGTGCATCAAAATTGTGCAAAAGTCGTAGGAGCAAATTTATAGAACAATTGAAATAAGCGAGGTAAGAACTGTGATATGGAAAAATTGAGCGAGCAAATATCAGAGTATAAGCGACATGCAACTAAGTGTATTATGGTGTCATTGAAGACACTTTACTTTTTATTATTAATAATTTTATATTTCATCAAACAATTTAAATATTGCGCATTAATATTTTTTATGAAGCATGGTTATATGAAAATGTCTAATTTTATATATTATGTATATTAGAGACAACGACCGACACATCATGAGTTTCAACTCCTTAAAAAAATTCGAGAGAGAAAATCGAGAGAAAAATATTCGTTAAAGTTTGTTTCAACATTTTTATTTTATACATTTCTTTCTTTTTTTTTGAGTGTGTAAAAAACTATTAAATCATTGACTTTACATCTTCATCTCAACGGATTCAGATAAGAGGATTGCATTTCGCATAAAAATCGCATAATCAATGTCAATTAATTAATATGACGAGTTTTCTAAAAGATTTATATATTATGTGGTATGTGACAAATTAGTATAGTAAAAGACCATAAGAACCTCTTTAGTGAGTAGTAGGTACTTTCTCACTCGCTTATTCATTCTCTCTCATTTTCTTCCTCCATGCACACTACTTACCTCTATACAAAAAATTTTTTCTGTGTGCTGATGTCTATATGCTTCATTTTTTTATTCTTGCGCTTAATATCTTTAACATACTGGGACAAAAACAGACATATTCTCACATAAATCGCATTTTGTAATGCGAATGATGAAAAAAGCGTAATCACTTCAATCCTATTTCTCTCTATTTTTCCATTATCATTTTAAAGAATAATTTTTTTGTTCTCACTGGGATTTTCGTCTTTTTCTTTTATGTGGAAGTGGAAAAAATGTAAACACAAAAATTATATGTATGTATGTAGGTAGATAGATTTTTAATATGAGGGAGAGTAGTAAATCGGCAACGATTCTCTCTCTTTTTTCCGAAACTTCTTAGTTCTTCCTTCCTATCTCTTGACTATCACTAAATGTGTGTAATTTTAATTTAAGCAATTTAAGTGTAATAAATACACAAATAGAATTTATTGTTCTTTTATGCAAGTGACATGAAAATAAATAACCAATTAATTAAATATTTAATGTCCTACTTACTCTCACTTACATTTTCGGAAGAAATGTCAAATAATACTCTGAAATCAGATTAGATATAAAGAATGCACACATTAGAATGATAATTTTAAACTACAAGAACAAATTATTTATACGAAGAAATTTGATTTTTTATTTTATAAAAAAATTAAAACATATCATTAACACATCAATTAACATAAAAAACAGAGAAGTAAAAGCGCAAACAAAAACAAAGAAAAAAATACGTACGTAGCAGAAGGTTGATTTAGAAAAGAAACAGTGTAGAGTCAAATAAGTTTTATTTTCATATAAATTTAATCACATTTTTGTGGAGTAAATATTGCACAGTGGGAAAGAGATGTATTATTTGCAAGATGTAAAAGTGCTGAAAGAAAAAATAAAAGATATGCGTGTGGATTGTCTTCTATGTGTGAAGCGCTAAAACATTAAGTGAGCTTTATTTTTAATTTCGCCACGTTATCAGGTGAAATGCGCGAAGCGAGCAAGACGCTACGATGAGAACTTAACTTTCAGTATTTAAATTTAATCATAGAACTTTTTTATGTTTCAAACCTTATTTGAATCATCATCATCGCAGACGAGAACGCGTATTGAAATTTTTTTACCGTACACAGACCTCTCTCTGTTCTTTTTTACATTTTTTTGCCTCGTTATCAGGTTTAGATAATTTTAAATACATTTTCTTTACAAATGAAATTGTAAAAATATTTTTACATTCAGTGCTACTGCAAATAAGCTTCATATTTTCAAAATAGTTGTGATTTAGTTTGATGAAATATAAAAAAACTATGCTATATAATAATGTAATAATACATAATTAATTTAAATTCTTTTCTCACGCATATTTTAGGTACCTATCATTTAAGCAGAAACAAAGAATATAAAGAAGAAATCACGAAATAGAAAAGAAAATAAAATTCGAATGTAATCAAAATCTACATTTTGAGAGGAACATCAATTGCATAGGAGTAATACAATGAGCTTTATTTGATGGCTAAAAATTGAAGTTTCATTCTAATGTATGCATGTGTTGATTAAATTTCTTGATGAATAAGGAGTTGTATGTAAAAAACATAAACGAACAATGACGATTATATTATTTCTTATTGATACATCGGCATCTATGAGCCAGGAAGCCTTTGTCAACGGTGTTCACAAATCATATTTGGATATTGCAAAAGGCGCCGTAGAAACATTTTTAAAATATCGCCAACGATCGCAGGATTGTATGGGTGATCGATATATGCTACTGACTTTCGAAGAGCCACCTAATAATATTAAAGCTGGATGGAAGGAAAATCATGCGACTTTTATGAATGAATTAAAAAATTTACAATCAAATGGACTCACGACAGTTGGTGAAGCACTTAAAGGAGCCTTTGATCTTTTAAATTTAAATAGAATGCAGTCAGGAATTGATACGTATGGACAGGGAAGATGTCCATTTTATTTGGAACCATCGATAATAATTCTAATTACAGATGGGGGGAAATATTCACATCGTAATGGTATAGATAGTCAACTTTCATTACCACTAAACGTAAATATTCCAGGTGCAAAATTAACAAAAGAACCATTTCGATGGGATCAACGACTGTTTTCGTTAATATTGAGAATGTCGGGTTATAAATGCGATGAAAGAACAGAAGGAAAAGTTCCACATGATGATTCACCGTTAGAGAGAATGTGTGAGGTGACGGGCGGTCGCTCGTACAAAATTCGTAGTCAATATGTGCTCAACCAATGCATTGAGAGTCTCGTACAGAAAGCACAGCCTGGAGTCGTAATACATTTTGATCCAGTATTTAAAGAGCAAAAAGATCTAAAAGACGGAGAAATTCCCGAAATGATTTTTCAGATAATGAAGAAAATGATTTTTGTGCCGAAAATACCAAATATAAAATCATTTCCAATCGGTTATTGGCCTTTACCCGAATCTTACTGGCCAGATGTTAAAATGACTTCACTGCCTCCTCGTGACGCACATCCGCGCATTAAAATTGCTCTCACAAGTCAAGATGAGCCGCAAATTATTAGAAACTTTCCCATAGATAAGTATGAACTAGAAGGAAGTCCATTAACTCTTTGGATTTTATCGAAAAAAGATCCAAATAAAATTTATCCACTTTATGTAGTGAATTCTAATGGTGCAAATATTCATGATCCGATGGCACCTTATCGTATGCATCAACCAATGACTAATGATGCACCTTTTGGATACTTAAAAGCAAATAGTACTTTGATGGTGGTACACTTCTACGTTTTACCATACAATTTTCAATATCTATTGCCTCTTTTATCGGAACTCGTACATAAACTCAATTTAAATCCAACAACAGACTGGATAAATAAATTCGCAAATTATGTCAAAACTATTCCTCAATACTATTGTCCATTTCTTCGGAAGGCTCTTACAATGATTAACATACCTTATCAATTGCTGCAATACATTCTACCAGAAACACTCGATGGTTATTTAAGTCCAACAGTTGCAAATCAACTAAAACAAATGAAAAATATGGCAAAACAAGAGCAAGAGAGTTTATGTATGCGTGTATTTAAGCAGTTGAAGCAACCCAAAATGCCATATCAACCTCACGAGACTGTGAAATTAAATAGTGGACAGCAAGTGAGAACAAATGAATTAGTTAAGCATCCAATGCTAAGAGAAACTTTTCAAAAAATTCATAGTGAAATTAGCATTTTCGATAATTTCAATATTGTAGTTCCAACTGTAACGAGTATTCAATCAACAAAGAATTATAGAAATCCTTTTGATATCCCAAGACGTGATCTGATAGATGAAATTGCACGAATGAGAGATAACTTTTTCAAAGTTCCAACATGCAACATTGCAATGCTATCAAAAGATGCTGGTCATAGTTTACCAATTGCTGAAATGGGTAATTATCAAGAATATCTAAAGCGAAGAGAAACACCTCTGAGAGAGTTAGAACCAACAAACGTTAGACAACACATGTTTGGAAATCCATACAAGCGTGATAAACATATGGTAATGGTTGATGAAGCTGATGATGGAATTGATCCAAATGGAACGCCAAATAACAATAAAATGCCAAGTGGAAATAAGAAAGAAAGAGTTATGATTAGAAAAAGAAAAGCTGGGCCGATTCGTAAAGATTTTGTCTTTAGGAGAGCACGTTATGATTTTGCCGGCTATCCTTTATCACCCGAATTACCTCGTCCTGCAACACCAAATTCATCTGATTCAGAAGATTCTGCTTCAGAGTCATCATATCTAATGGATACTGATGATGATGCAAGATCAGAATTCAGTGATATGTCAAATGATGATGAATTCAGAAGAAACGGTCATATGCCAGAGTACAACTTTGAAAGTATTCTCAACGACACAACTCCCGAATATAATATGAATCAACAATATCCCGTTATACAAGGAACTCCTTTGACATTAAGACAACCACCAGGTATGTAATATTTTTTTACTCGCTATTTATCGCTTATCTTTCAATTAAGCTCTTATTGATATACTATTTCTTTTTTGAAAAATTTATTTTTAGTATCAGGATTGTCAAGACATAATCTTCAACAATTAGAAATTCAACAGCAGCAGCAACCACCAACACATTTTCAACAGAATTATCCGCCTCATAATTTTCATCAGCCTCAAATTGGTTCAGTACCTGTAGTTCCACATTCTATCAACAATGGCGATTTATCTCTCAATATTCAAACACCAGCAGTGGGAAGTGCTGTTAATCAATTAATTCCAACTTCACCAACTGGTCCACCACCCGCTTTTCCACCGCCAATTGTTTCAAATGCATCCACTTCAACTACACAACCTTCTACTTCGACAACAACAGCACCAATAACGACCACTTCAATATCAACACGCACCATTCACAATGATCTTAATGATGCTCAAAATATATCTAAAATTTTGCAATCTTCAATTCATAATGGAAACAACTCTACGATTAATTCAACAAGTAATCATAATAGTGATAAAAGACTTTTCATTGATGAAGATTCATCACAAATCAATCATAAGGATGAGAGACCAAATAATAATACAAGTAGTAGTAGCAGTAGTAATGACAAAAATCATCATAGGTCAAAGAGGAAAGTGACAAAAGGACAGCGATCATCTTCTCCACCAATGCCGCTTTCGTCAACAAACAACTCTTCAAGTACTCCAACGAAAAAACAACAACAAGCACAAAATGAAAAGCACGTGCACACAAATGGTCTAATTGATAAAAAGTCGAAGAATCAACGAAAACTAGTTAACGGAGATGATTCTATTGATGAAGAAGAATTGGATAAATTGAAAGAGGAAAACATGATCACGAGGTCGTTGGCGTTTAGAGAAATACGTAAACTCGGACGAGACTATAGTGGACTTTATGAACAATTAGCAAAGATTAAAGGAACATTCGATATGCGTTTTAATTTTATTCAAATGTGTATTGATGAAGCCTCGCGATTTCGGCGTAAACACATGGCAGACTGTATTCAAGAATGGTGGGTGTCGCGGTGCGATGGCGCAATTGTTGATCAAACCGGTAATAAAAAGAAGAAAACGTAGTAAATTTTACGCTACTATCATGATGCCTCCTTCAGACACAATTCTTATCCTCCTCCTCATCCCTGTGATAAAAGTATCATTGAGTAATCTGCTAAAATCTTATTTTTAAGATAAAAAAAAAAGTTGCGTCATGTTTTTTTTTGTCATAAATGAATTTGCATTTTAATTGTTGTCAACATTCAAAAAACAAAAGTGTATGTGAATGTCCTTTGATTCTCTCATATCTTTTTTTGTTTTTTTGAGACAGAGAAAGGAAATGTTATCTAATAAAAGAAAGAAATTTTAGTTCCGAAATTTTAGTTCGGTAATAGTATTTAAATAAATTTATAGTTAATAATTGATGTAAATAATTATAGATTTTAAAATTTTGATCGAATAAAAAAAGAAGAAAAAACACTTTACAAAGGAAAACATTTTATTTATTTTTTACTTGTATTCTTTTAAGTGACGCCAATTCAACAATTTTTTTTGATTCACTATCCGCAAATATAATAAATCACATGTATTATAATATTTTTCTCTAAAATAGGCACAAAAAATGAATTTGACCTCATCTAATATTTATAAATGATTGCTTTTCTTTGTAGAGAGATTTAATTTCTGCGTTAAATTGTTTTCGATGCAAAATATTATATATGTACGTATTCTTTTTTTCTCCTCTGCTACTGCTAATTTGCATTACTCTTTTGTGTTTTAAATTTCTTTAAAACATTCATAAAGCACTGTAAGAGAAAGAGAGAGAGAGAAAAGAGATGTCAAAAATGAATTAAATAAATTACATGCACTTGATTTAAATTTAGGGTTCGAACTTGCATGCATATTTTACTTGATATGCGCATTTTTTTCGTCAAGTTGATTTCAAGTTGATTTATACAAAAATGTCTTTAATTTATTTAGATTGAATTTAGTTAATTTAAAATACATAGTAAATTAAAGAAACATTGACTTTCATACAATTTTGCTAGATTTCAAATGAATTAAATTTTATCTGAATGAATTAAAGTCATTTTTGTGTAACTCAACTTGAAATCAACTTGATAAAAAAATATGCGCATATCAAGTAAAATATTCATGCAAGTGCGAACCTTATTTAAATTTGTGTGATGTCATATTTTGCATATAATTAATGTCACGCTCTATAAAAAATGCAATTAACTTTGTTTTACTTGATGAGTGAGATGGAATTTAAAATTATTAATGAATTTATATTTTTAGAGGCGTGAAATCCTTGTGTTGTTTCTCAAATTTTAATTTAATTGATGATGACGATAAACATTAAAATTATTTTTATTTGTAAGCAGGTATTACTTATTTACTGCTGATATTTTGCCAAAAAAAATAACTTTTTTAAGTAAAGACAATAAAAGACAGATTCAAGACATACACATAAGTTTTTTCTCTTTTCTCGTTCTTTCCTTCTCTTCGTATTAATGTTCAGCAAATTTTCATGCCTCTTCATGTGAAATATCGTTCTTCGCTTTTTTTTTCATTGTGAATGATCATTTCGTCACAATCTTGAATCATTCAACTATTTTTTCGTCACATTGAGAATTCACTTGTTTACACCATATAAAGTTTTAAAATTGTAGGTGTTGATGATGTTTGTTAAAAATTTATTCGGTCACGATTGAGAATTTTCTCGATTTAAATCCTCATTTGGATATTGAAAAATTGTGGGCGGTTAAAAAGTATTTTTGCCTACTAATAAAGTGACTTACTATACGAAATTCTATTATATGATGTCACGAATCGTGTCTCCCGTGAGATATTTCATACCTGCTCTGTGAAAAGAGAGTAAAGAATGTATAAGAGAATAAGAGAACATTGGACATTTGCATAATTTAAGCTTATCAGATTATGACCATATTTCCATGATAATCAATAAAGGATATCAACATCCTTTTCTATTTCTCTTATCAGAAAAATTTCCCAACACACATATTTCACTGCATATAATGAACTGTTTAAGCAACAATTCAAGTGGTCGTTATAATGAGGTTGTGATGCAAAATGAGAGACTTTATAAAAAAGAGCAGAGTCGTGTAGCAGCTCAGTACATTTTCTGATCTGAAACAGTTAACACACATAAATTTTTTCTTAATAAGACGATTAAAATAAAAATAAATACTCATCACATACTGTGGATATTCGAATATTCATCAAGAAGAAAAAAAGAAAAGAATTTTTAGAGTGACCTCTAACTGAAAGAAAAAAGCATCCTCAAGTGCAATCTTACATACTCTCGTGTCATAAATTTAAGCGAAAAAAGTTAAAATTAAAATAATTTAAAGAAATGGCAGAAAACAAACGAAATATTCCCATTCAATTTAACAGAGACTTTTCAGTGATTGATAGCGAATTCTCATCAATCCGCGAGCGCTTTGATAATGAAATGCGTAGGATGGAAGACGGTTAGTTAAATAGAAACTTTTTTTAAAAAGCAATAATGATAATTATCTTGTCTAATCTTTACTATAGAGATGAATAAATTCCGTAGTGAACTCATGAATCGTGAATCAAACTTCTTTGAAACAACTTCAAGGTGAGTAGATTTTTCTTTAAAGAAATATTTTTAATGAAATGTATAGTTGCATACAATAATAACGAGTGAGATAAATTTTCTTTTCTCTCTTTTGCCGCTATATTTTTTTTGTGCCGGTATACTTACATTTTCAAGGACATTAAAATTTTCCGAGAGAGAAAAACCAAATTGGCTTCGTATATATCAAGATATGAGTATTAATATGGCAATGTGGCGGCAATGGAATGTCACTACATTTTTTTGTGTCTCTCACTCTATCTCTTCAATGAGCAAGGCAATGCACACTTTATTCATTCACATAAATATGATGTTGCTGCTTTCGCAATTATTTACTCGTTCAATGCCGTACAATTTCTGAACAGAGAAAGAGAGAGACAGCAACTATTATGTGATTTCTTTTGTGTTGACTTCCAAATATGGTCACATACTCTAAAGAGATTTCCTTTCAAATAAACGACAGTATGAGAGATACATCAATAACAATATTATTTTGGTATTGCCTTCAAAGGCTTAAACGAAAGTTGCGTTGGATATTTATTTGCTTACACATTTTATAAAAAAAATACTTTTTGAGCGCGTTGGCTGAACCAGTTTGATTCATTAAGAAACAATCTGTTTCATAAAGTACAATAAAAATGTTGACATTTTCAAAAATTTACTTCTTTTCAAGAAAAAATAGAAAAATATTTGAGAAAAATCACCCTAGCACAAGTGTGATGATGAAAATCAATAAAATGAATTTCTTAGGAAAAACATCATAAAATAATTCTCTCCCTAGTTGCAACCAAATACATATAATAATAATGATGCACAGATAAAAATACTGACTGCTGTATGAGTGCACGAATTTTAGTTTATGTTTATTTGAAGGCGCTTCATGAAAATTAAAAGAAAGACAGGATGATTTTTTTGTGGTATTTCAAAATGAAAAAGAAATTCTCTCTTACGAGTTTGTAAAGCGATGTGGCAAACTAAAAATAAACTCTCGCAAAGGCGATTAAACAAATTTTCTTCATCTCGATGATGAATTTATTTGAGAATTTTTTTCTGTTCTTCTCCCGTTCAGAAAATTCTTAATATGGAGAATTGAATTTTATATCCATACACATGAATGACTCATACACAAAAGATTTTCTATTAAAAGGAATTTTCAATTTCTTGGCATTTTTAACAACATAATATAGATGACTCATCTTTATTTTCGCTCCTTTGAAAATTCACACGGCATAACGAAACTAACTTTCGCTTTCCTTCGATGTGAAAGCATTTTTTTTATTGTCCTAGTTTTCCACTTTTTTGTATGAATGGAAAATCAATATACAATTTGAAAGCATGCAAAATTATTTAATTTCAATATAAATATTTAAAGTTTAATGAATCATATTCAGTTCATAGATTTAAATTTTCGTACGCTCGACAAGTCACGCAATGAAACATCATTTACTAAATAAATGGCTTTCAACAATTCAATTATCGGCGTTTCGTCCAAAAAAAAGAAAAAAGAAGAGACAGAGACGAGTAAAGTTCAAAAGTCTTAATGTAAAACATTAAAGTGACATGGCTGGGATACAAATAGCCACTGCTTAACAAAATTTAAGGTTCAACAATTAATTTGCGTGCAAAATATTTAAAGAAGTTCAAATATCATTTTTAATTTTGACTAATTGCTTTAATTATCCAAGATTCTTGTTCATTGAATACGCTCAAAAAAACAGTGGTCATTTTGCCGTCAAGATAAATGAAATTAAACACTGTGTATTTTCAATTCACTTTCATTTGTCATTAATTAATTCTTTCTTTAGTGTGGTTAAAGGAATTATATTAATGAACAGTAAGTGCTTCTTTTTGATATGAATTTTTCAACAAGTTTCTCAAATTGCTATCTGTCTTAGTGTATATTTACATGTGCTCTGTATAAACATCACTTCGTTATTAAAATGAGTGAAAAAACACTTGTTGGCCAATTCTCAAAAAATGAAAAAAGTGTATAGCAAAAGTGATGGTGGCAGAGAGATATGTTTATGAATACACAATGTTATATTTATACATTTCTAAAGTTAAGTGCAGGAAAATAGGGCAAAAAGGTTTATGAGTCTGTCACGTTTCTATAATGAAATTTTCAAAGCAAAAACTAAATTGACTTTAGCTTTTAAAAATTTGATCTTTATCTTATCAGCTCAGTTCACTGATAGAAAGCAATAAAAATTATTCAACAAATGATTACAAATATTCTATTTAAACCTTCCATTTCTCTTCTATTCAACTTTTCTTGAAAAAAACGTTTACAATACTTTAAAAAAGCCGCTAATTTTCCTATGTTAATTGAGCTGATGATGTCATTTTTTAGAGCGACGTTTTGAAGTACCTACATTAGAATTTTTTGTGCAAATATATTTGTGCCATCATTACAATAAAAAATGTTTGCTCTTTTAATAAATAGACACTTGACGAGAAATCTATTCATTGAAATCTATGAAAAATTAAATAAACGCCCCATAAATGGTAGCAACAACGAGAATGTGCTGCTGTTGCTTTAGAAGCTTAATTTATGGACAACGATTTCCTTTTTAAACCGATTTGTGTATGTCTTTTTACGAGCTATAGTAAAAATTCACGACTGCTTTTAAATATTTAAATTTTACCTAATTCATAGCAGATACGTCACATCTGACGATATAGTCTTGTTAAAACAGAAAGAAGAATAAAAAAAACTCTTTTAAGAACAATAAGTATGAATTTACCTGGATATGCTAACAAATTTATTCTAAAATAAATAAGAATATTCCAAAGTATTGTATGAATATTAAAGAATAATTCTCAATTGAACACTTGTAAGAAACATGTGGTCTTCATCATTGTTGGCAATGTTTTCACGCATAAAATATTTTTAATCATCATGTATGTGTGTTAATTTACATACATTCGATACCGTTTAAAAAAGTTGTGTCTTGCGTAGGAATACATGTATAGAGTTACAAAGTTTTCGATATATGAATGAGAAGAACTTCCATTGACCTCTGTCAATTGCCATACATTAATAATGCTCTTAATAGCCATGAACAAATTAAATTATCGATTTTACTTATCGCCTTTTTCTCTTTGCCTCTTAAGTCGACTAAACAAGAAATTAAAATTCAGAAAAAATAATGTTTTTAGTAGATTAAAATTATTTTTGCTAATTTATTTGAAATAGGATGACTAATCAAACAAATTCAAAATTTCTTTTTCTTCTGCTCAATCTCTTGAAATTCTCTGCTACTTGTGTACGATGACATAATACAATACAAAAAATCGCTTTAATAACACCAAATCGCTATTGTAAAAAAAAAATATAAATCTGCATGGGATTTTTAAAATATTTTTGAATTAATTTTGATGCCTTAACACATTTCTATCTGATCGTGGCTGATGAAAATAAACAATTTAAAAAAATAATTTCTTGATGCTGATCCAAAAAAAAATTCAGTACGACAACAAAGAAAACCACAACTAAAAGGTAGTGATAATCTTTTAAATTGTAGTTCTCTAATACTTTTGCATGTTTTTTATTTGAAATTAACTAAAATATTTATCATTTAACCTCACACTCCTTATTATTTTCTAATTGTGTGTGAACATTAACTAGACTAATTTTTTTAGTTCTTTCTTTTTTGTGTTTATTCTTTCCTTATTTCTTATACCTCACCCACGTTAATTTCATTATGATTGTTAAAGTATGGGGAAATCTTTCTGAAGTTTGTTGACAGGAGCACCTAGAATACTGTTAATTGCATTCGAATGAGATCACACACTAGGTTTAATTTCGCCACACCCACGCAGTGATATTTCAAATCGACTAATTATGTTATGCATGCTTGAAATCGCAACAGATGTCTATTTGTTTCTTTCGCATTCTTCTTCTTTCAAGATTAAATCAAACAGTGAAATTGAATTTCTTTCATCTATATTTCAATTTAAAATCATCTCACTTTCGCGTTTCCTCTTTTAGACCGATAAAAAATAAATATATCATAGATTTAATATTGATCATGGCAGACTTCAATTTCAATTATTGATAGCTATAAAATTCCTTTACTTTTTCCTTTCATTTAACATCGCATTTCACTACATATAGTAGAGCATAGTATAGTAGAAAATGGAAACATAGTATAGGGTGCCCTTTTCATTCACAATATAGTCATTTTTCTCTTTAGTGTAATGACTACACCAATTTCAACGCATATTATAAATGAGGCGAGTAAAATAAATAAATTGACTGGTGAAAAAATAGGAAGTCAAGGAGGAAGGAAGAAATAATATTTTTTACACCACTTCATTTTCTTATTTTTTCACAATGGTAATGGGAACGCGTGGTTATGGCGGTTTGGGAAATGAAATTTTAATGAAGGCATGTAATGATCACTCAGTCATGCACTAACAATATTATTTTTTTATTACTGCAATCGTGTGATGTCATAAGCAAGTTTCTATTCTTGACAAAATTCTATTAGTATGTTAATCCGAAATATCAATAGATGAAGAAGAAAAGCTTTTGAGAATGTTATTACCTAGACATCGTGCGCACAGTAAAAAGTATACTTGTGTGCAAGCTATAAATAGCACGATTCGATAAAGAAAAGAGTGGAAAATCACAGACAGTGCAAGTGAAGATTACATTATATTTTTTATTTCAAGATTGTTTTCATTTCGATTTTCTATTCTTTATGTGTTTCATATCATTTCTATGACTAATTTATTTATTTTTATGCATTGCATTTTGTCATATTGTTTTTATTTTCTCGACTTTATTTAATACTTTTTCATTTTATTATAGCTCTACCACATCAAACAATAGTCTTTCACGAGCACAATCAAATGTTTCAGACATCAATTCACCATTAATTCAGGAAGATGGCGATAATAAAGTTTTGAAGTTGAGATTTGATGTTAGTCAATATGCTCCAGAAGAGATCATCGTAAAGACCGTTGACAATAAATTGATGGTATGATGCCATAAATATTGAAATTTTTCTCTCTAATCAGTTTTTGTATTTATTTTTTAGGTTCATGCCAAGCACGAAGAGAAGACAGATACAAAGAGCGTTTATCGTGAATACAATCGTGAATTCTTGTTGCCCAAAAACGTAAATCCAGAATCAATCCGCAGTTCACTTAGCAAGGATGGCGTTTTATCTGTTGAGGCACCACTTCCTGCCATCGCTGGTCCTGGCGAAAAAATGATTCCAATTGCACACAATTAAATTTAAATGTTGGCTAAATTTTATTATCCTTCTCTCCTTTATTTTTCTTAACTTATTTGTAGAAAATAAAAGAACTTTATGGATTTTATTTTATTCTTTCTAACTTTTTGTCATTGTCCTTATTTGTTTTTCTTTTTGAAACAAAATCATCTTTTATTTTTATTTTATTTCATTGATTTTAACAAATTTTTACATAAAAAGAGAAAAATAATTTTGTAGTAAAAGAGTCATGTAATAAATGCAGTAAATAAAATTGATTTTTTGCTTGCAAAATTAAATTAAATCTTTCAATCTGAAACGAGTAAATCATAAATATCCCCATTTCAGATTGATCCTGTCTCATGTGCCAAATCTCCTTCCAGCAAAACTCGAGTGTTTTAAATTTTTAAATTGTGATAAAATTTCATCATCTTTCTGCAGACCAACATTATCCATAACGATTTTTTCAAGATAAGGCTGATATTTTAATAAATCCATGAGAATATTTTCATCTTCAGGTATTAATTGACAACTTCCAGTTGCATCTAATTCTCGCAATTGATTGCAGTTATTTTTGATGAATGTAAAAAAGTGAAAATAAAGTAGATTAAAGCAGTAGCTCACATCAAGAACTCTTATATGTCTCATATCTTTGAAAAATGATCCATTTAAAAGAGTATTTCCAGCTAATTTCAATGTTTGAATACTTTTTAATTTTTCTCCATCTAAACAATGTTTAAGTTCATTTTCATTAATTGAACAACGTGATAGATCAAGATATGTCAAATTATGAAAACATTTTTCTAATTTAATGAAACTATCGTGATCAAATTGCACATAATTTATTGTGAGTTTGCTTAATTTTATGCAATGATCATTAATAACATCGATTAATGATTCTTTGAGATGTTTATCCATATGATTGCCTCCAGAGAATTGTAATTCTTTGATTGTCGATCCAATACGATCAAATATTGCTTCAAAATATTCACATCGCAAAAATCTCAATTCAATTCTTAACATATGAAATTTCTTGCTTTTATACACAAATTCACAAGTTGTTTTGAATGCATTACAAGTGTCTTCAATATCAATGAGTTCATATATAGAGAAATATTGAAAAATATTATTCAAACAATCTTGATTTAAGTCTAAAATTGAAATCATCTTTTAAAATTTATTCCTCCTTTGAAACTTTGAATTATTTACTAAATATGACTCATGTGAGCGATGTGTGTATGAAAATGATGTGACCTTGAAATTTGCTAATATTTACTGTGGATTTTTCTTGGCGTCTTGAGACGATAAGTTTATCGACGTGAATTAATAAATTATTCTTTTGATGTGAAACTAGTCATAACATGCAAACATCATTTTCACACGATTCATGTAAACAACTGTTTTCAGCTGCTTTTGCGCATTTTTCTTGTATTACGCAAAAAATAAGTGAATGAAAGAGAGAAGGAGAAAAAACTCATGCTCTGATATATTTAAATTTATCACAAGGCGTGAGAATTCTTTTTGATATTTCGCATCAAGATACCTTTGTTTTTCGAAAAATAAAAATTTTTAGAAATGGACTTTTTTAAAAATGACTTCAGTTCTAAAACGATACCACGAAGATATGCAGTCCTTTCTGATTTTCATTTCTTATGCTCATAGCTTTGTTTTAAGCTATCAATAAAATTTTTATGGTCTTTACGGTCAAAAATAACAAAAAATATCAAGAGTTCTCAGGCCTTGATTTATCATATAAAAAATTCTTGATTTTAGCAGCCCAATATTTTTATAATTGTTTTATTATAAATTCACGAATGTTTTTTTTATAACTCAATAATGAGATTGGAATAATTTTCATAATGTCATTTAAAGCATAATCCATGTATCAAATTTTGCAGTCATCATATTTAAATTGATTTCATTTGTGCCATTAATTCTTCTAAACTGACATCATCAGTTACTGCATTTGATGCAGTTGTTTGTTCGCTATCTACAGGTCTTTCAAATGCTAATTTTAAGCCACTTCCAGGTGCTTGTTGAGTGCTCGATGATACTGGTAAATTATCATCTTCACTAACTAATTCGATTCCCCATTCATTATCTTCATGCACAATTTCTTTCACTTCTTCCTTCTCAACTTCTTTCTCTTCTTTTGGTTTTGCTTGATATTCAATTTGTCTCTGACGGCAGTATGAGTCATCACATTGTGGATTCGGTCTCAAATCCATTTTAGGGAAGAAATCAATGAGTGCATTGTAACCGAGATAATTTGAAACAGTTCCAAAATTGAGAAGATATTTGAGTGTATTTTGCACTAACATTCCAGCTACAATTCCCATTGTAGTCGGTAAACTAGCTGCACATACACCTTCACGTTTCAGTGTTTTTTCATCGATATTTTCAGCAACAACAAGCGGTGGAGCACAAGCAAAACAAGCAAGTTCACCAGGTTTAATAAATTGAATATGGCCTGAGACTGCATTCTCACTGACACCTGATTCGAACCAATTGATGTTGAGTTCATTGCATGCAGCATTGATTGCCATTCGTGCTTCAAAATTATCAACACAAGACAACACTAAATCGACTGGTTGATCTTCCACAATACCACCAGTACGAATTGCATCAAGAAAATGATTAAAAGATTCAACAGTTGTGATATTATAATTATTTGTGAGAATATTGACATCGGGATTGATAAAAGTGAGTGTTTTTGCAGCAGCATCGACTTTTGAAAGACCAGCTTGATCAGGAGTGAAGAAAAGTCTGTTCATATTGGCTAATTCTACTTTATCATAATCAAAGAGAATCAATTTTCCTATGCCGCATCTTGTCAACATATCAGCAGTGACTGAACCAACACCACCAACACCTTAAAAACAGAGAAATTTATGCAACAAGTATAAAAATTAATTATTTCATCTTCTTACCAACTACAGCAACAGATTTTGATCTTATTCTCTCATATTCATTAACAATTCCCATTCTTTGCAATGCCATGAGTCGAGAATACGGATTTGTGTCTTTAACTTCACTCGACATTTGGTCAATTTTTTGTCTTGCATTTTTCTTTAATGAATCGAGTTTATTTTGTAAATCCTCAATTTGTCTCTGAATATCTTCAGCATTAGCCATTTTTCTAGCTTTATTATCAAAGATGTTATTCAATAAAATTTGATAAAATTGTGAAAATTATTAATCACGAAAAACTTTCACTTTTGTGTTTACGTTGGCGTTTTTTAGCTCAAATTTCTTTGTTTATTTTGTAAGAAAATGACAAAATGTCTGTTTACAAAAATTTTAAATTAAAATAAGGAATAATTTTAAAGTAAACTTTGTTTGAACATCGTCCTTATTTTAACAGTATTAAAATAACTTTGTGCATAATTCAATCTTGTTCTGTAATGTTAGAAATGCGTTATAATCATTTTATTAAAATACAAAAGACATCATAAAACTTTTTGTAAACATTTGTATAGTTTTTAATTCAAAAAGAAAAATAACAGTTTTATTTGAGTTAAAATGAATTGAGTGAATTGAGATTTTTATCATTGTTAAGATCTTTTGTTCATGTAAAATATATGTCATACTGTGATTATATATCAATTAAATGTTCTTTTTTGTGAGAATTTTGATATCATATGCTTTCTTCCAACCAAAACTATAGATCGCCAAGAACGGGAAATAAGTGATAAGAAATTCATGAAACTGAGTTTGTGCATTAAAGAATGCTCTAAAAATAAAAAATTGTAGTAAATATTCATGAATAAAGCAGGTTAACCAATTGAAAAATCTGTCATAATATCCTAATTTGTATACTTCAAGTTTTGATCTGTCATATGATTTTGGAATTTCCTCTTCAGTGTAGTAGAAATTTTCTAGGCCACAAAATCTTTTGATTGTAAAAATAATGACATTGTAAGCATCTCGAGGATTAAAGCACCACATGCCATTTGCAACGAATCGAGTCATTTCAGCAAATTCTTTTGGTGGTTGTTCTAATGCTGGTTTGAGAAAATCATTCCTTATTACTTCAAGTCTTTCATAAGTTTCTTCCATAGTTTCACAACACAAATTATATCTAAAATTAAAACGGTTATTTTCGGTTACATATTTTGAAAATTTAAAAACTTAAATTTTAAAAATTCGTTATTTAAAGAATTTCACTTACTCATCTTTTAAACCAATCAAATGACCAAGAACCCTAAAATAGTGACAATAGTCTTCAATATCCTGTTCTGAGAAAAAACATCCTGTCTAAAATGTTAAAATAAATCACATCAAAACAATTTATTTTCCAAAATAAATCACATGAATTCAAAAGCACGTGCAGGTTTGCACATTCATATAGAGAAGACTCACCTTGTCTTTTAATAAAATTGAATAACCCATAAAACCTGTTTTAACACAAACATGATACGTTTTTAAGATGTTTATTTCATTTTGTTTCCGTAATATTTCTCACCAAATTGTGTGATTGCAATATCTTTTTGTGAGATGATTCCTTTGGCGGCAGCATTTGCAGATTGACTAGCATGAAAATGCATATTTCTAACAGCTTGAAGTGATTGCCAAGCTCTAGTTCCAGGCTTCAAATCATGCCGGAACCATGCGAGTGTGTGATATATTGTTTGCATGTATCTTTTATAAGCAGTTACATCTGATGAACTTTTTTGTGTGTGAATTAAAACTTTTAAAATTGATGGTATTGCAAGAATTGTTATAAGTCCCAAATACATTGAATAAAAGATGGCAAAAAAGTGATTTTTAAATGATATTTGAGCTCTAAAATTAAAGATAAAAAATAATTTTTAAATAAAGTGAACTTTTTGATCTTGTTATTATCATTGAAATGTTAGTGAACTTTTGACATAAGTTTTCGAGATTTCATATAATTATACTTAATTTTTAAGAGTTATTTGTCTAAGGTATTTGAACTTTAAATAATCTTGAGCTAATTATTTTCATTCTTTGGGTTTTTGCCAAATTTATCTCTTAAGTAAAATGCGATGTAGTACATTTGATAAATAAAAATTTACTGAATAATAAATTCAAAGGTTTGTGATTTAAACTTTTTTATAAGTTTTGAATTTTCAAAGGATTTGTTGTTGTTTATGAAGGCGCAATTATCTATAATCTTTATTGTCATGTTTCACCGGTTTAACATCAATTTTATTGTTTGCAGTTTTCATTATTGTATAAACCATATTTTAGAATATTTTTTGTTTTTAGAGTTTAGAAAGATAAACTAGAATGATGAATAACACAATTAAATTTAATTTATTAAATTATTCACTAACACATTTTAGTTTCACATCTTTTCTTATGTTATCTTCTTTTCAAACATTCTGCACACGATGGTTTAACTCAACGAAGAAGAGAAAGTTTAATACCTAGAAAATTTTACCAAATATTTCTCACCTTCTAATTCTTTCTTCATCGGCATATTCTGGCAATTTCATTTCACCATCATCAACGGGAATGTTTCCTGCATTTCGCAGTGATTCTGCAAACTTTTTAGCTAGGGAAAATACAAATTAATCAATAAAATTGAAATGTTATCTAATGATTTTATACCTCGCTCTGTCGACATTTTCATTAAAAATTAAAATAATTTGACTAAAATATGTTTCCACTTGTTGAATCTTTCAATTTATATGAATAAAGCACAGTGAAACAAGTCTAAAATACGTGTGACTCCGACCACAACTGAGCACACAATAACATGAATTCTGCTAATAAATTTACGTAGCGCAGACGTAGAACGTAGCATTGTGTAACGGTATGTGTGTTTGAGCAGTTTTGCCTGCTTTCTCTTAATGTACTGAAAGTTTTTTTTATTCTTTTGTATGTGTAAGTGCATTCATGCAATTACTGTCAGCTGTTAGTGTTTATTTGTTATTCACTGAGAAAAATTTTTTATTAATCATTGTAAGTAATTCTTTGATCTATAATTTTATGATAACTAAAATGTTTTGGAATTTCATATTCGCCATTATTAAAATTATCCAATGGACCAATGTTATTTTGTTGATTTTGAAAGTCATTGTAATTCAAATTAGAATCAATATTCTCATCACTCTCATTGATGTTTGTTTCATAATGAATTTCTTGTGATGCAAAATCCGCTAAGAAACAATAATTTAATTTTGTTGATGTTTCTACAGAATTTAGATTTAAAATTTAAATTTTTCTTACCACAAATAACAAGAATAAAAATTGCAAAAAATAGAAATAAAATTTTAAAAATCATATTCAGGACGTCTTAATTGTTAAATTTGTAAATTTTAACTGAAAAGTGAGAATAGAATTTATTCGTTTTTACAAAAGCTTCTAAATAAGGTGTTAATTTAGTTAATTAAGTTTGTGTGTCATTTAATTTTTCTCATCATCAAAACACAAAAATTTTATTGAATTGAACCAAAATGAATTTTTAAAAATTATTATTATAGACATTAATCACAAAATTCCAACAATCTCTGCACATGCTTTCAATATTTCTTCTTGCCTTCCATCCAAGTTCATTTTCAGCTAAATTCGTATCAGCAACAATTGCTTCAATTTCACCTTCTCGCTTTTCTTTAATCTCATACGGAATTTTTACATTATTTACATTCTCAAAAATTTGAATCAATTCCAATAAGGAAGTACCTCGACTAGAACCCAAATTTATCACTTTGAAATTAAAATTATCTTGAAATTTCTTTAAAGCTACTGTATGAGCTTCAGCAATATCCATTACATGAATGTAATCTCGAATACAATTCCCAAAAATTGTAATTTTCTCCTTTCTTCCTAATGCAACATTACACATGAGTGTCAATAAACTAACTTGCAATTTTGACGGATCTTCTCCGATCAAATTTGATTCATGCGCGCCAACTGGATTGAAATAACGAAAAATTATAAATTTAAACTCCTTATCAGCTTTCGCAATGTCAGATAACATTTCCTCAACAAATTTCTTCGATTTCGCATAAACATTGGTGGGTGAATGTGATTGTGCTGTTTCATTTACTGGTAATTGACTTTGGTCACCATAAACAGCACAAGAACTACTAAAAATCATGTTGAAAACTTTGTATTGTTTCATGGCAGTGATTAAATTGATAGTACTAAGAAGATTATTTGAATAGCAAGCGAGTGGTGATGACATTGATTGACTAACACCTTTTGATGCTGCTAAATGAATCACAGTTGAAATTGGAAATTGTTTAAAGATAGAAGAAATTTCTTCATTATTTAATAAATTACAGCGACAAATTTGAAGCTTTTTATCAGAAGTTTCTTGAAGCTTTTTTAAACTTCCAGATTCGGTTGATGTTGAGTTTTCCATTGCCAGCACATTAATGCCAGCTAAAATAAAATGTTTTATTAATTGAAAAATATTACATACAATTAATTTACCTTCAAGCAATGCAAAAACAACATGTGAACCGATATAACCAGAAGCACCAGTAACTAAAACAAATTCTCCCGTCATCGATCAAAAAAACGTCTACTCACATCAAACGATAAAAACATACTGAGACAAATGAATGTGTTGCTGCTGCTTGCAAAGTGAAAGTTTTATTTTTTTCAATTCAAAAAAATGTTAAGTAATAATTGCTCACAATAAATTTAAAAGAGACAAAGAATCAAAATAACATAAAATTTTGTTTATATTTTTAAGCAACTATTGGATAGCTTGCATCTGTTGCAATGTTACAAAGATTATTAGCATCTTTTGATATACGGAAAAATCCTTTTTCGCCCCATTCGACCCCCTTCATGATATTTATTTTTAATTTAAATTTTATTCATGAATTAATTTAATTTTTCTTACTTACCCAACTATTTTTTAAAAGCCTTTAAAAATAAAAATTTTATTAAATAAAGCTTTTAAAAATTAAAAATAAAAATTTAATTACCAGTAAGCAGCAGGTGGTGTAAAAGAATAATCAAATCCATAACCAATAAGTAAAGCTAGAAATTTAAAATTTTACTTAAGTCTCACATTTTGATAGAATTTTCAAACTTTTCTTACCGGCATGATTGGGTTCATTTACACATTCAGGAAAATCGTAAATTCCTGATTGATAATTTTGAAAAGCAGGATCTGAGGCATCAATTGCAACAGCAATTGGTCCACCAGCATGATATAGAGCATACATCAATGCAGTTTCATTTTTTCTCTCTATTTCAACAAAATCATAAACTTTTCCCAGTGATAAGCTTGAGTTGAAATTACAATTGTATTTTCCTTTTCCTCGATAAGGATAAATATTTTCTGCATTAATACCTGTCTTAATTAAATATTCATAAGCAATTCGCATGTTGCCACCTTTGCAACCACGATTTCCAGAATAATCAAAACTTCTGTCGCAGTCAATTAAATTTTGTTCTGAAAGTTTCCTTAAAACTCCTGTTTTTCTAGCAAATTGTGCCTCAAGAGCTCCTAAAAATAAAAATCTTTAAAAAAAGCTCATTAAAATTTTAAAACTTATTACCAATAGTAGCAAAAGCCCAAGAACTTCCACAATAACGTTGATTTGAAACTTTTGTAACAAATCCGTCTTCAAAATAATTTAAATATTTTGGAAGATTTTTATCACGTCGATATTTTGTTTTATAAAGTCTTTTCATTGGCTTTCCTACATATCCAGTGAAACTTTCTAGAAAATCTAGTCTGTTCATATCAGAATTAATCCAAATTGCAGTTTTAAATTTTGTCTCTCCACGTCTAAATTTTTCATTTTGTGAATCAATTGTTGCAACATTATTAATAAAATTTTTGACAGCAATTGCTTCTTCATTATTATCTCGATATTTCTTTTTATAAATAGTTTTAAATGTCACAAATAAATCAACTTGTTCTGGAGTATAATCGATGTATTTTGCAATTTTTGACATTGTGCCACGCATAAGAGCTGCATTGACCTAAGAAAATTTTCTGTCAAATTTGAGATCATTCACATTTGATATTACTCACGTTTGACACAATAAACTCCAAAAATATAATAAATAATGCACTTACAATCAATTTCATGTCTGTCGCTAAAAATAAACTACCTTAATATGGAGCAGAGACTGCGAATGCTCTTCCTTTTATACTCAGAACATTTCACTGCCACCACGTGCCATTAGAGCTTAATGAGAAAAGTATTCCACTTTATTTGTTTATTTTGTCAACGAATGTGATTTCTTACTGACGTCTATCACTTTCTTTACTCCTTTGACTCACTACATAGTGTTTTCTCAATTCAATATCATCATCATAATGGATTTATTTGAGTGCATTGAATGGAAAGTTTTTTAATGCAATTTTCTTATTTTATTAAATTAAAAAATGCAATTTGTTTATATTAGGTCAAATTTGTTTACAATTTCACATATGAAAATAATTTTCAATTTATAATAAAAAATTTTCTGAAATTTTCAATTTAAATTTTTGCATAAAATTTTCAATAAAAATTTTTTAACGGTTTTTAAGAATTCAAATTCATTTTTCTCTCTCAGCTGTTTCTGATAAGTGAGTGAAGAATAATTGTTACTAAAGTCCATCAAAACTTAGAAAATTTCAAAGTTTTTAGATCAAATTCACTTCAAATTTTCAAAAGTACAAATCATTCACCACCACCAGCATGTTGTCATTCCAAAAATCCATCAATTTTGCACTCAAATCAACACAAATTCGTAAAAGCTGCTTATCACTTGCTAGTCGCAATTTTTGTGCAAAAATTGATAGTGAAGAAATTCGCTTGAGTTATTTGACAGATGAACGTCAAGGCATTGCTGTTATCGAATTGAATCGTGAAAATGGAAAGAATTCTTTTAACCGTTCAATGGCATCAAAATTACATCATGCTGTGGATGTTTTGACAACTGATAAAAATGTTAGAGCTGTTATAATTAGAAGTTTAGTCAAAGGAGTTTTTTGTGCTGGAGCTGACTTGAAAGAAAGAAAAACACTAACACCTGTTGAAGTTCATCGTTTTGTCAATTCATTGAGATCTTTGGTTGTGAAAATGGAAAATTTACCAATGCCAACAATTGCTGGTAAAAAAAACTTTTTAAAAGAGATAATTTTCTTAATGTTTTCTCTCAATTTTAGCAATTGATGGAGTTGCATTAGGTGGTGGACTTGAAATGGGATTATCATGTGATTTAAGAGTTGCAGCTGATAAAGCTAAAATGGGTTTAGTTGAAACAAGATTAGCAATAATTCCAGGTGCAGGTGGCACACAAAGACTTCCTCGACTCATAAATGTTGCACTGGCTAAAGAGCTCATTTTCACAGCAAGAGTTTTTAATGGTGATGAAGCTCTTAAAATGGGAGTTGTTAATCATTCAGTGCCACAAAATGAAAATGGTGATGCTGCTTATCAGAGAGCATTGAAATTAGCTGAAGAAATTTTACCAAATGGTCCTGTTGGAGTTGTAAGTTGAAAAACATAAAATTTTTAAAGAATTTTGATAAAATTTTTAATTTTTTTAGAGAATGGCAAAAAGAGCAATCAACAAAGGAATTCAAGTTGACTTAAATACTGGTTATTGCATTGAAGAAGATTGTTATAGTCAAATTATTCCAACCAAAGATCGTTTAGAAGGATTAGCTGCATTTGCTGAAAAGAGAAAGCCAAATTATACTGGAGAATAAAATTCGAATAATATAAACATTTTAAATGGTATCAGATAACAAAGTGCATTTATTTTTGTGACAATCAAATTTTGTTGAATTTTAATAAAAATATTTTTGATGAAATATAAAAGATTTTTTCAAATTCTTATTGAACTAATGATTATTTTATTGGAATATAAAAAGAATCATTTCATGCAATGTTGAGTAACTATAATTTTTGAATTTTGAATATTTAAAAAATGACGAGTTGAAAACGCAAATATTTTTTTAATTTCCTTAGCCATTGTTCTTCATCATGCAATGAATTTTCAATGATGCTGAAAATCTCAATAATAAATCCAATAGAAAATGTTGAAAACAATAAAGAATATTGGGAATAAAAAGCGGAAAATTTTGTCAGCACACGGTGCTTTGGTTGAATTTTTAAAACTCTCTGTGTTTGAAATGAATGCAAATTCTAAAAAAGAATATTTTACAAAAAGATAAATAAAATTGTAAAAGTTTTAATCTTACCAACAAGAGCAATAAAAACCAAAGTCATACAAATTCCAGTGTAAAGATCTAAAGCCTTTGAATAAGAAGTTTTCGGGATAAAAGTATTGATAGCTTGGCATTCAACGATCAAAGACAGCAAACCAGCAATGCACAACACACAACGAATGTTCATAGCATTTTTGTTCAAGAAGAAACTTATCCAAGCTATAATTACAATCATTGTGCATGGAATGTAAATTTGAATAATATAATAACCAACTGTGCGTTCAAATGCAACTGTCAATTCCATTCTTGAGTAAGTGCCTAAATGAAATTAAAATAAATTTATTAAAAATATTTTAAGAATTCAATTAAATGTTTACCATGTGCTAGGCTAATAACTTGAGATTTTAAATCAAGATTCTTCACTTTTATTAAAGGCAAATCAATGTCAGGCACTATTCCAACTGAATCATTTCCATCTTTCCAGTAATAAGTAATTTCATTTGAACGATGTGCATCTGTAAAGAATTTTACAGTGTTTAAATTATCTTTAAATTTGTATTTAATTAAATAAATTACAGCTCTCAATAGGAATTGCACATAACTGAGTGTCCATTGGATAACGAACGAAATTCATTGGGCATGAAAATGTGACGCTCAATCTAAATAAAAATAAATTTAAAATAATTTTCTATGATGACACTTGATACTTTAAATTTTTAATTATTTTTACTTGTCAATTACTTCTCACCTTACACTCTTAACAACATCACCATTATGATAAATTTTCACAAATTCATTTTTTGTTGTTATCGTATGCAAAAATGATTCTTTTTCATTGACAAAAAATGTATCAGGAAACCAAAGAGTTCGTCCAAATTCATAACCTGGTGTGATATATTCAATTCCTGGTTGTTTCTTAAATTGAAGTCGTGGATCATTCCAATATTGACGAAAATAAAAGTCCATTGTAAAATCCATATTTTCTTCAGAAAATGAATGAATTCCCAAAATGTATGCTGATACACCGACATTCACTGGCATTTCTAAGAAAGGAAGAAAAAAAGAACAATTTTATTAAATTAAATTATGCTTTTTGCGTACTTCATCAAATGTTTGTAAAAAAATGTCTTACTTCCATAATTTGGACGCAAACGTTTATCATAGTTTTCAGTAAGCGAGTCAATTATTTTTGTCACATTCTGCTGTGCGCTGAAATAAAAAAAGAAGAAAAATTACAAATTGAATTTAATTTAAATATGCAGTTAGTGATAATCGTTATAATGGATGAACAATGTATGTTGAAAAATTGATTAAAAAATCTAATTTAATTTTTTCTCCCTAGCATCATTCTCTTACCTAGCACACGACACGATAAAGATTATTACAATTAAAACTTTTAGTATCCACATCCTGCAATCTTTTTTTATGCCTTGCCAATCGAATAGTTCTAATCCAACAACACTCACGATTGAAATGCCAAACTCAAATGAGAAACATCCGTGAGAATCTCGACTCTATATATTCGTGAAATCTAACTCACTTATAACACTTAAGCGTGAGTGAGTGAGAGATTTTTCGGTGATCAGTGCAATTTAATTCATATAAAGCATGTGCGCTCTTATTTAAAGCTCATAAATAATATATAAATGTTTTGTGTTTTGCATTTGTATGGTTTTATATTTGAGCTTTTTAATATTTTTGTGGATAATTTCTAAATTTGGGTA
The DNA here is from genome assembly GCA_018290095.1 of Polypedilum vanderplanki. Lineage (NCBI taxonomy): Eukaryota > Metazoa > Arthropoda > Insecta > Diptera > Chironomidae > Polypedilum > Polypedilum vanderplanki. Next base: position 28,116,925 of record CM031379.1, on the reverse strand, counting down.
TAACTGGTCCAACTCTGAAAATTCTTTTATAATGTTTAACCATTCGTACAAAAATGAAATAAAAAATTTCACAAATGCTCAAAATACTCATTCCAAGGCATAATGAAAAAGATCCACCAAGATTGGCTAAAAAAAAGAAATTAGAAATTAAGTAAAATTTCATTCAGTTTTATCTTACAGAGCAATGAAATCCAAGACATAGCGATGATTTTCTTATTTACTTGAACTGTTTGCCCTCCATAAAAGACACGAACAATAAATTCCATATTTGTTATGTTTATTTGTGTGCTATGGAAGAAAATAAAGACAATCTTCATTAAATTGTTAAATTTATATCAAATTTATAAGATTGTCTGTTTTATATTTTAATTTAGTCTGTTATTTAATCTAAATATTTTAAACTTACTATAAGCTGTCAATAGAATTTTCAATTTTATCCAAATTCATTTTAAAGGAAGTTGTTTTATAAACAACATCAGTGCATGATGGATAGCAATGGCTGCATACAATTTGTTTAAACTCAACTGTAAATATATTATCAATAATCATAAGTTTATTATAAATTTAATTCAATATTTTAACTATGGTTCGCACTTGCATGAATATTTTACTTGTCATGTGCATATTTTTTGTCAAGTTGACTTACACATAACTTTTTAATTTATTCAGAATGAATTTAATTCAATTATAATACATAGTAAATTAAAGAATCATTGATTTTCATACAAATTCACTGAATTTCAAATGAATAAAATTCAATTTGAATGAATTAAAGACATTTTTGTATAAGTCAACTTGAAATCAACTTGACAAAAAATACGCGAATATCAAGTAAAATATGCATGCAACTCCGAACCCTAATTTTAACTCACAATAATGTTCACTAAAACAAGCAACATCTGTCGCAATACAATCACGAATAAATTTTGAACTGTTTGACTCTCTTGGTAAATTAAAAGGATGGCAATTGCAATGAGTATAAATATGATCTCTTAAGCAATTTAACATGCATTCAGGTTGACGATAATGATCGCTATTTAAATCTGACGGAATTATGCATTTTCTTCGGTCAAAATCTAAAGCTAAAACTTGATCAGTACAAAGTGAATAAATTGGTGTGACATCAACAAAAGTTTCCTTTTTTAAGTTTGCAAAAGTTGTTGGTGCTTTTTCAACAGCAAAATCATTTGGATGATGAACAATTATAACAAAACCTTCAAAGAAAACAAAAATTTCTATTAAATTTTACCAAAAATATTCATTAAAATAAAAAATATAAACCTTCAGAATATATTGCACCACTACGACCGTCACTTGCTTGTGGCCGTCCAGTTCCGATAATTGTTAATCCACCATTAATTCCAAAAAAATTTGACTTGAACACTTCACTGCCATCGGTCATTTTTGGATGATAATTAAAAGAACAACAAGAGCCTAAATATGAATACGATTCTACAAAAGTCATAAATGGATGCTCCTAAAAATAAATCTACTTACGATAAAATATCGTTGCTAATTAATTTGGTTCATTACCTGAAAACATGGAAAACTCTTGCCAGCAAAGACGCACACAAGTATAAAATCATTGCAGACAGTGCCAAGTCTATCGATTGCATCTTCAACAGTCATATTATTAGCAACAAGAAATTGATCAATTAATTCTAAATCTTCTGTACGAGGTTCTATCCAAAATCGTTCAGTAAATCCTCCTAGAAGTGGCAAAATTTTCATCGCATATTCACGTGTTAGACCAAGCGGAAGTTTGCTAAAAATAGAAGCGAACAATGAGTTCTCATAGTTAATTAATTGGATTTGTCATGCCTACGCCCTTTCAAGAAATTCTTTCGATTTGTATTCCATGACATTTTGCGGATGACAAATCGTGACTGCAGGGAAAGGGATATCATGGATAGGTATCGGTGCATCGATTGTCACTATTGTAGGAGATTGAAGAAATCGACGATACAGAAGGAAAACCAATGTGATGGCAAATGAGAATAATGATAGCATGATGCAGCTCCATAGAAACCTTTGGAAACCGTGCGTCACAAATCTTCGTAAATAATACATTCCATTAACTTTTGTTATTCCTGCAAACTCATAGAATGTATCAATAATAACATCCAAAATTCTTTTCAATGTTGAATCCTTTATGTAAGTTTTTGGATTGGTCAGCAAAACATTTCCAGCAAATTTGGGCTTTTTTAAATTCTCATCTTTTGGAACTAGCACCTTTACTCTCTTCTTTTGGGTTTTTTCAACCGGATCAGAATTTTTATTAAAAAACTTTAGAAACTTTTTCGGTTTTTCACCCTGCTGCTGTTGGTGTCGATCAGATTGAATGTTTGACCCTTCATTCATTCGCGCCATGATCTTTTAAACATTATTTGTGGCATTTCCGGAGTATTTATATGGAACTCGTGCGAAATGAATTATTGAGAAGGTAAGTAAGCTGTTAATGTCGGTCATTGAAGTACGAGAGTAAAATCAATTAATTTTTATGATGATGATAATGTGTGCTTGTAATTTACTTCACTACAGGACTTTCGAAATGTCAACTATTGAATCAAGAGCTCTGTTGGTTGTCAGTATTGAATTAAGACATTACAAGTCACGATTTTGATTTTAATTTAGAGAAAAACATGCAGTTTGAAGCCAAAAAAGTACATATTTTTATTGGAATTTCCGATTTCTGTAAATTGAATTAAAAAGGTGCAACATTTTATGAATTAAATGCTTTAATAGAAAGGAAATTCTTCAAAAATAATGAATAAATATGAAAATAAACTAATAGTGATTATTTAATAATTATTTTTCCCTATAGTTACAATTATTAATTAAATTTATGCATGAGAATTATGCAGAAAAAATAAAGAAAAAAATCGATACCTAGAAGGTTTTTTATCAAATAAAAGTGAACTGCAATCAAGTTGACCTTTTGAGAATAATTTTCTTCAGAATCGCATGTTATCAACGTAATAATGCATGCATAAACTTCGTTGTGATTCAGTTTTATATTTAAATTTCAGGCAGCCAAACGTGTTTTCTCACTATTATAAAAAACTTCTTTTTTTGAGAGTGAGCTCTTCGACATATTAAGTTGTTTATTCTCTTTCTTCGTTTGAGCAGTTTTTTATGAGAAGTTTAAAGAAAGAGAAAAATTAGTTCATTTCTGTTTTGTGCCGCTGTCTGAAGTATTTTTAAATTTTTCCTAAAAAATTTCTGTCGGATTGTAACACATTGTAATCGTACTAAACGGACTAACTTGATTTATTGTGCGAGAAAAAGCACGTGAAGTCCCAAAAGTGTAAGAAAGTTGATTACATCCTACGTGGAAGTTTGAAGGCCTAATTGAGGTGAGTTTCTCGAAATTTCTTATCGTTAAACATTCAATACATTTTCGATAAGAGTGCAATATATTGAAACTTTTGCGCAATTCACAAATTATCTAACAAGTGAACTGTAAAAAATTCCAATTGATCTTCAAGGTCAATTAAGAAGAAACAAGAGAAAATTTATTCTCTTTAGCACGCGTTTGAACGACACAAATAGAATACAAAATGAAAAAAATGAGAGAAGTCTTCTAATAGAGAGAAACAAATGAAAAGTTTCGTCTTACCAAAATATTTTCTTGTTGTTGTTTTTGTTTGTATTAAATTTTAAAATCTTTTTCACTTTCATAATGCGCGTATGTAAATAAAAAAGTAAGTGTTGACAAGTTAACTTGTTATGACTAGATAGTCTGAGTGTAATAAAAACATCAAAGGAATTTATTTATTGTTTGTTATTCTATTAAATATCAATAAAAACGACTTTATGCTTTGATAAGAATCAAAGGTGAAAAACAATAAATAAATCAAGCTAAACAAATGTGAACCTTTTTTTAAGTAAATAATTGAATCATTTATCGTCAGTTCATTAATCAATTATTTTATTACTGTCATTCTAAATTATTATTTCAATTAATAATGCGCATTATCAACATAAAAAAGTGATCTTCATATGCAAATTCCGTTTACGCAAATTTGAAGTGTTAATAAAACGTGAAAAAATTAATTCATTCATTCTCCTACTCTACTACCGAGCACGGATATAAAAAAATATCAAGTTCACGCTTGCCATTGAAATCGAGAGAGAAAAAACAAGAAAAAAAATTCCCAAAGCTGATGCGAAAGCAGGTCAGCGTACGTAATTCTTTGGTATAGAGAAAAGAAACTCAATGAGTCATTTTACGATTACGTAGTAAACAAGGCTTTTTACGAACGAAAGACAAGCCTCCACGAACTTTATATTTCGACGCTGAAAAACAACATACGTCACGAATATTTGCTCGCTTGTTTCATTCATAAAAAGAGCACTTGTATGTGTAAAACAAAATTATTTCGACTCGTGCCAGTCGTTCATTCATTAAATCACAATATCACATGCTTAATTACGCCTCGAAATGTTTGAAATACGCTTTTTCTCTTATCATATGGATGATGAGTAAATAAAGTCAATATTTGGGTGTGCAGAAAGAGTGTGTCGTTGACGTTAACTAAGTCTACTGAAATGCCAATAACTTAATGATGCCATCTGGGCAAAACAAAACGTTAGACGCTGACGCAAATTATTGTTATGATCCAAAAGCATTATTGATGGTGCGACAATATTTGTTAAAGATAAACAACCGCAAATAAAAGACAAAGAATTTTCATTGAACTTGTCTGATGAGCAATCCAAATAAAGCAATTTTTCGATGTTATTGGTCTCACTTAATATCAATATTTTGAGCTCTAAAAATAGTGTGAGAAATTTACAATCTCAATGAACCCACTATCAAAATTCTTTTAAGATGAAAACATGAATGAATTTTTGTTGATCTCTTTTTTTATATTTTAAGAAACATAAACAGATGAAGCAAAGATTTATTAGGCGACGATTACAATTTAAAAGGCGTAAAATAGTTCAAATTTTTTATGCGATGACTAACTTTACGTCATTCAAAATCATGATTTTTCATTATCAAAATGAGATCATTTCGCTCCTATATTTACACATTCATTGATGTTTTATGTTCTCTTTACAATTCTAAATTACTTTGGGTTTTTTTGAATGATGATAAATTTTCATAAAGTAAAAGAAGAATAAAATGATATCCAAAAATGGAAGAATAATGTTTTACGTACATGTTTTTTTAAATTTATTAGTCACTTGTTGATCTCATCATGATCATGATGCAGAAAATTATTATTTGTCATTTTAAAAGATGAAAATCACAAACAAGTCGCATGCTTGTAACAATAACTTTAGTATTATACCTTTAATTGAAATCAATCGATGGCAAATAACCGTAAAATAAAAGAAATATTTGATTATTTTATTAATTAAAATCAAATTATCGTTATAGTTTAAAATGTAATTGATTTTAACACCTGGAATATGTCATTCCCAGTAAATGACTTCATTCTTTTCAACTACCGAAATACAATAAAAAGTCACTGAAGTAATTCATTATGGTCCAACTATTGTTTCACACTGTGAAAATTGAAATTTTTCATATTGGAATTTCCGAATTTTACAGGAAAAAACCTTTTCTTTTCTACAATTTCTCACGCTATTTTGTTTTCTAATAATTCAATAATTTATTCACAACATGTTGATTCAAAAGATAAACATTAATACTTGTCGTTTACATGATTTGACAATATTACTTAATTAATCTATTAGCGATCATTAAGCAAAAAAACAATTTCGAATCCTTAACATCTTCACATGATTTATTTACGTCATTGTATAAAGAACATTATTATATTACAATGATTCAGTTGCTGGAAGTTCCACTTTAAGTAAGTTACTTAATAATCACTTTTCAAGTGTATTCTACTGGATCTTGATGAGTTTATGATTTCATAGTAAATCATGAAGAAAACAAGTTAATTTTGTGGCAATTGTCCAATAATAAGTGGAACTATTGAACATTGAAACCTTTACACAAAGTAACGGACGTCATTCAAAAAAATTCTTGAGCATCTTTAAAAAGATCCCAATTAATATTGCTACCAACTGTCATTTAGAATAGTCCAAAAAATCCCCAAAATTGAGAACTTTAGAAACAGAGTTTTAAGAAATCTTTTTCAATTTCTCGAAGAACAACTTTAAAAGATTCTTAAAGCATCACATGTAGAAGTTTCTTAATTACGTTGTTTCTTTTTATACATCTGCCGCTAATCGACAATCAAAATCAAAACTCAAAATGTGATCTCAAATAATGCTTCTGAAAAGTTTGAATTGCGTCTTCCTCGAAATAACGACGTCGCTATTTCGAAATAACGCATCGACTTATAACGACGTCGTATATTCGAAATCAGTTACTTTTTCGATTTAACGAAATCAAAATAATTCTAATAAAATTGTCATTTAACGTGAATCAAGTTAAATCTAGTGTCGTTAAAAGAATATATTTACATCATTTCACTAAATGGATAGCGAGAGTAAGAAATAATAAAAGAATATCAAAATCATTTTATAATTTTTAGCAAATAACGACAATTACTATGAATATGAATATTTAGATGAATGTTTAGAAATCTCAACAGGTTCAAGCTTAACTGAAATGATTTCCATGTCACAGCAACAACCATCATCTTCTGCCAATATTAGAAGTAGAAAATCGTACACATTAGAAACAAAACTAAAGATATTTGAAGAATTTGATCCTCGTAATAAAAATTCTACTCTTCTTGCGCTTTCAAGAAAATACTCAATTGCACTAACAAATCTTAAATTATGGCTCAAGCAAAGAGAGCAACTCAAGGCAAAGTAACAAACTACAGCATCAAAAATGAGAAATATGCGTCATTTATCTGGAAGTGGAAGACCAAAATTTTATCCAGAAATTGAAGATGAGCTAATGAATTGGATTGATTCATGTTTGAGCAATGGTTTGAGGTAAGATAATAGAAACAAGTTTCTATGGATCAGAAAGTGCTGAAGTTAAAAAGTTGGTTCTAGATAGCGATTATTATTGTTTATTAATGCAATTATCATATGATTAAGTTGTTAAATTACAATAAAAAAATTCTTGTAACGTTTTTTTTAAATGAGTCGTTTTTGAAGTTTATATCGAATTTTTGACTTTTTCGTTTTTGAAAATGTCTGTTCGAAATAACGACGTCGTTATTTCGAGGAGACGTAGCAATTCAAGTCTAATTAATAAGAGTGGAAGTACTTGACATAAGATTTCAATTTGTAGAATAATTTTTAGGTCAACGAAATTGAAAATTATTTGAAAAAGAGAGTTTAAATTTTTATCACTCGAGGTAATTGATCCAGTATATCAATAACATGAATGAATCATTCACCATAAAAGTGATTGACTATTTTTTAAATACAGTCTCGTTTTCAATGTGCATTTTGCTTTACGTAAACTTTACATTTACTTAGTTTCGACCCAGAAAAATGATTATCCGTGAGCAAATTTTTTTAAAGGAAATACTTGAAATTTTTCTTTTATGCCGTGTTAAATGAGACAGTACTGTTTTATTATTTGCTTTCTCTTGATTCCTGAAGAAAAATTTCAAGATATGCATCACTTTGTATTTGTCATTGATTGAGAAATAAATGAATAGGAATAAATAAAATGGACAACTTTTTTTTATATTAGTAAAGACCATGTATTTAAAAAATTATTGGTCCACTTTGATTTCTTCTATGGTTAATTATTGAAGCGTATTTTTGTAAATAGAAATTAATGTGTTAAAAAATTAATTTCGTGTTTTATCAATTCCTTTTTCACTCATCTAATAATTTTTGTTAAAAACTAACTAATCTAATAATAAAACCTTTCAAATAAACTTTAAAAAACTTCTTGACTATTTTTTCTTTCCAAGTTATGACTGTCACATTCAATCTATTGTAGATCTTTTAGCATAAATTTTGAAAAATGCTCTAAAAATAACCTTGATGGTTGAAATTAAATATTTTCTTACTTAATAAATGAAAAATTTATTTTTGTTGATCTTATGACATCGAATATTGATTATTTATCAAAAATCTATAAGATGTAAACATTTTTATAACTGAATTTTTATTATTTTATTATGGTGCAATTTTGCAGTATTACTTTTTTCCAATAAAGTTATTATTTAAATGCCGAAAAGTAATTTCAATTTCAAGATGTTTTCTATTTTAAAATTATATTTTAGGCAGCATTTTAAAAATTATTAATTTTCAAATATTTATTTCTCACCTCATTAGCTCGATTGAACAAATGTATACCGTCATCATCTTGAACATGTGCATAATGATGACAATTTATTGAAATTAATTAAATTTTTTATTGCAATTTACCATCTTCAACTTTTATATAAGCCGCTAACTTGTAGCTGTTTCTGATACAAGTCATTTTGAGTTTTCTTAGCAACAGTCGATTACAAGTATTTTATTTTAGTCCTGCGACAAATCGTGTGCGGTGATAGCAAAATAAGAAAACGTGAGATGATTCACATGTGTGAATATTTAATATGAACCTAATAAAATTAACTTTATTGAAGGCTGAACAATGATAAGAAAGGAAAAATAAAAATTTTAAAAAATCTAAAGGATTTCTGTTGAAAATAAACATTAATAAAATTATTTCAAAGATTATAGGAAGTATTATTTTTACTATTTTGATATATATAATATTTTATACAATTTCGCGATGTTTTGTTAATTTCCTGTGAATATTTGGTGCTATTTGCTACTGAATTTTGTCTATATAAAAATTCTCACTTGAAATTTTTGATTAAATCATCAAATAAAAAGCTTGTGCCGAAAAAGAAGAAAAACAAACAAAAGAGGCAATCAATTTCAGATAAATCTAACTCTAGTCTGAAAAATGTCTCACCTCGTAAATTAAGATTCTATTGTTCATCTTGTCATATCCTTAAGAATTTGATACTCAATAAAATTGCTCACTTTTAATTTCAAATATTTCTGCCCTGTAATTCGAAACACATAATAACAAATAAGAAGTGAGCGGCAGCAATTTGCACCTTTACAAAGATTCACACCTGGTTTCTCGCTCTTCTTCTTTATTCTTCTTCTCTTTTTTACACAAAAACCCACACAATTGATTTCTGTTTGCAGCGCCCATAAAAACTCCTTCGATTAACAATAAATATAAATTTGAAATCAAAGATAATGGTTGAAATGAAGCTACTGAAGAAGATGAGAAGCTCCACCTTCTGTTGCTCGTGCTACTGCTTATACTGTTCGTTTAATTTTAATGTCAGAGTTTTTTTTTCGAATCAAATGAACAGCTGTTAAACGCGCACGCGACTGATAAGAGCAAATTTGGGGTTTTCTTATCACACTTATGCTGGTTCACGAGTCTTTTCTTATGTTTTGCATGACATTTTCGACAAATTGTAATATTTCATCATTTGAGAACATGATAATAACCGAAAGTTCTATTGATAAAGATGCTTGTATTACAAATACATTGTGATATCCATTTTTATTGATAAATTACAGTTCAAATGATAAAAATACAAACTCATATGGGAAAAGTAATATAATTCTATTTAAATTTGTTAAATTTCAAATTAAATTCGATCTAAATATTAATTTTTAAATAAAAATTGAAAATCTATTGAATTGACAAATTTTGACTAAATAAATCATTTTTATTGAGAATTTATCTAATACATCGTCGATTAATGCAATTTTTTTCTTGCATATTTTCAATAAATTTTACTACATTGGTTTTCTATATGAAATAATACTTAAGGCATGTATAATGATTAATAAATTTGACTTATATACAGAAGGAAGTTTGCAAAGAAATTCCATCTAGTTGAAATAGTTTTCGTGATAAATTTTTACTCATCAATGTTTCTTATGATCGCAAAAATTGTCAATAATTTTGATAATTTTTTTTCCAGAAATGATGAAATTATGAAAATTTCTAGATAAAAAATTCGTCTTTGTCAGATAATTCGTAAATTAGAATAAATCATTCTTATGACTCTTTTACTATCAGACTTATTCAACTTCCTGCAAATGTCATAGTATTTTTTATTATTGTAGTAAAAGAAATTCAATCATCAAATCGTTTGATGTGATTTATCTAATTCTTATTGTTTACGCCAATTTAATTTCAACATATTTAAATTTTTTAAATCAACAAAATAACTGTAGCTGACTCATGCTAACTAGTGAAATTCAAGAGTCATTCTAAGATGCACAACAAAACAAAATATTTTTGGCACCACAAAAAAATATTCAATAAATTGAAGACAATCGTCAATGTCGACATACAATGAATTTATGAATGATTGTTTTACAGAACATTTTCATTTTAGTTGATTATATTGCGTAGAATTTTAATTTAACAAATTAATTTCTTTATATTTTTTTTAAAAAATCCCCATTTAAAAATATAAGTTGAAAAGTCAAAGTTAAAAATGAGTAATTTCAATGCCTGAATCTTTTAGTTTCTACCTAAACTATACATATCATTGTTACCTAATATTAAAGTCAAAGAAAGGACTGTAATAATTATCATGAATGAATAATGAGAGAAAATCTTAATGACATTAAATAATTCTCTCTATTGAAACTCTCTCACTAATACTTTCATATAAAAGAGATCAATTAAATATCACCGATCGAATAGTGAATTATCAAATATTTGTGAAAGATAAAAAGAAGCACCGCGAGCGAGCGAGCGAGCGAGCAAGAGAGAAAGAAAGAGTATTTCATCATGGTCATGAAAGAAAAAGAGAAACAAATATATGTAATTCTCGTTTTTCTGCGCAAAATAAAGTATAATGAAATATGTGAGAGAGCGAAAAATTATTTACAACAAAAACAAGTGACTGAGTATAAGTATAAGCGAGCAAGAGAATATGAAAAGAAATTCATATTATTAAAAGCATCAAATAAGTAAGAGCTGTGTGTATATATAAAAAGGCTTTACGAGCTCACTCGTTTATATTTTTTCCTACCCTAACAATCGACAAGCGTATTTAGTAAAAAAGTCAGTGTTATCTGCTGATTTTCGTCAGTTCAACTTGAAGCACGCTCAGATCAACAAGTGAAAACAGAAGAGAAGAAAAAAATAAATATAAATAAAAATAAAGACATTGCGCGGATCAAATATTAATTTTTATTTTTGTGATATTTTATATAAATTAAGTGAAAGAAAAAGAAAAAAAAAATGTTGTTAAATAATGAAGAAATTTTATATCGAGAATCGCGAACGGCGATTTCATTGCCGAAAATTGATAGACGTTCGCTACAGTCAAGTGTACAAAGTGAAAAATCACCTGAAATTTATGAAAATTGTGATAAAAGCCAAAATAAATTCACTAAAATTTCACGACCTAAAATTAAGAAAATAAATTTAAAAAATAACAAGAGTAAGTAATAAAATTATCAATTACACCATAATTAGAATAATAATAAAATATGAGGGAATTTCAATAAAATTAAATTTCATAATACGATGCAATTTCATCATCTACTCCTTCACTATCTATATTTTACACATTCATTCATAAAAAAGAAGAAATTTAAAAAATTTCATTCATTGAAATAAAAATTTTTCTCTATTTGTACGGTGACTACCAAAATAATGTATATAAATTTTTCCTAGAAAAAGAAAAAAGAATCGATGACGAATTCACGAGCGATCACTTAAACTTTGGAAAATACACACAGAGAATCAATGCATACCATAGATATATATATTTCGTACCACAAGTATTTTTTGATGAGTCATTTTCATCATTTTGTCGTAAAAAAGTGATCGCACACGTATGTTTTTCACCTCAATGCTTTTAATCGAATTTAAATGCAAATTTATTCATAAATATTGTATTATCTAATAACGCACCATACTTAAGACGTAAAGAATAATTCTTGGAATCATCAGTAGAAGATGAAAGTTGTTTGTGAATTACCTGTTGTTGGCACAATCACTGCCCTCAGAATATGAAAAGAAAAACATAAGAAAGTCCATTAAGAAGTCTTATTTTAATTGAAGAAATATTTTAGTTAATGAACTTTATAACTTTTATCATGGGCGGTAGCTAAGAGTCAAAAAATCAACAATTTTATACCTGCAATGGATTTTCCATATTTATGATAAAATCTTAACGGAATTTGCATGCTCTTACTATTTTTTATTTTTAAAACATATGAGAAATATATCAAAAGATCACATTGATTGCCATTTAACAGCAATTGACAAGAAAGAGCAAAAAAATAGAAATCTGACATTTCATTCTTTACATTTCTATTTGTTCGCGTGTGATTCAATTTGTTAAGAATTTCTCTCTCATCACTCGCATTCGCATTGCAAAAAAAAGATAATTGCTGTGGTCTCCATAGTAGCATTATTGTCATCATTATTATGATGTCGTTCTATAAATAGATAAATAGCGGACAGTTTCTATCTTATCATATATTTGTATGCATACGTGTGGGGTTGACAGGCAGGCAATTGAAAATGAAAGATAGATAATAATTATGATATTTATTAATTAGCAGAAAATAAGTCTAATAATATTTTACTTTAATTATTTTTATTTATAGATCTCCTATCATTAGTCCTTAGTATTTGCATAATTATATTGTTAACAAGATTAAGTGAGGCTAAGCCAACGCATCATCACCACCATAATCATCATCATCATCATCACCACCATCACAATCATCACAAACAGAGGTCATCAGACACAATGAGTGACGTTTTTGATTTTAAATGCAGATTCGAAATGCCTGAAGATCCTAAAATGGATAATCAAAAGCCCGAAAATGTGCTCTCTGATAGATTAAGGGCAATTTTGCTTGGCTGCCAGGATACTCTTGCTCAAACAAAAGATCTGATTGATGAATATGTAAGTGGATTTTTTTTTTGTTTTTTGTTATTGTTTATAAAATGTGTTCATAAGGTGCTTTACTAAAAGACGACACGAGCTTTAGCTTCTAAACATTGGCGGCTTTAGTAGTAATTAGAAGTTTGTAAACAACAAGAGTCTAATGTCGCGCATTTACATTGTACTATTAAAAACGAATGACGAAATCATTTTTTAAGATTTCAAATGTTCAAAAGAAACCTGCTAAAGAATTTCAGTTTACATTTTCAATAATGATCTAGATAATAAAAAAAGATTTTTTTTAGGAAATTTCCAATTAGTAACAAAATCAAAACAACATTTTTGTGCAATATTAAACCTTGAAATAATGCGCAGCACTGCACTGATCGAAAACAAATTTGCATAAATACGTTTTATTTGCCGTTCTTTCTCTTATTTGCGTACAAACATACTTACAATCATTGAATGAAAAATGCGTCTATGAAAATAATTGATTTGAATTCGACGACATAGACTTACTGTCGCCATAGATTTTCCTATAATCTACCAACTATCAATATTAGTCAAATAATTACATATTTATGATCTTAATGTTTACATCCTTGTTATTTTGTTGAGGCACAAAACTGTTTCAACATTTTTTTACCAATGTTGCACTCATTAACAGATTTATTACATCATTTTTTTCGCTGTTGCACTTGAAATTCATTGAAAAGAAAACAAACCAATTTGTCCCGATTCTCTTTTACTCTCGTGTGAGAGCGCGCGCGACATTCAAAAACATTGAACATAAACATACTAAAATTCAGGTCACTACGTAAACGGTCAATGATTAATTGCAACTTTTTTTTCGATTGCACTCTTGCAGTTCCTAGTCTCTAAAAAAAATATAAAGTAAACAAACTAAAGTGCGATTTGGAATGTCGGTATGTGTCTTAATCTTTCACTCATTCTCGCGTGCATGAACTTGCGAAAAAAAGATAAAAGAAGAAGAAAAAAATTGTTTTTATGTAAATGGCCAATACTTAGCCAGTGTTTTTGCCATTCTGCTTCTCATCGCTTTTTGTCAAAACGGAAACAAATACACAACAGTTCTTGCTTCTTGGTAAAGCATGCTTGCTTGGAAATATTGTGTGGCATGTATTGACGTTAATAAGCGGATATAAAGCCAATAAATAAGAAAGACATTCACTCAATTTATCATATCATATCTAGCATTGCTCTCTGAATGTCACGCAGAATAATGGCAGAAGTAACGCGTTGAATTAATTACATTACTCGACAATAAAATCGAAAATTATGCAAATTTAATTCTTCAAGCACCGTTCATCGATTATGCCATAAGTATATAAAATTGATTGACTGAATCATATCGCATACAGAGTGTCAAATCAATCTTTAACTACATAAATTAATTTGTCACTTTCGCATTTTAATTATCATCATGTGCCTTATGTGACGACAAATGACAACCTGTTGCATGGACAGGATGTTCCGACACGCACAAGAATCAAGAAGATAGAAGACGAGTATGCGGCACGATGCGTATTAAAAGGTGCAATAAAGAATGCTCACATAGTTTTATGCTATTATGTACTGATAATGGTGACAAATTAACTTCTCATAATTGCACTTATCATATGCTACTAACTGCTTTAATTAACTCACTCATAAAGGTGCGAACATGACGATAAATCGGTGTCAAATATTTTGCGCCTTCAAAGAACTTCCTTCGGAAATCAAGCAGACGTGTCTCTTTTAAGCTTCTTTCTTTCTTTCTATTTCTCTCTTCTTTTATTAATGAATTCTTTTTATTTATTTCTGTCTTTTATTTGCAGATTAAAACAATGTGGACACAAAATGTTGAAGAACTTCATAAAACATGGAAACATGAAGATTTATTATGGCTTCATCCAAATAATACTCCATTGCAAAAAGAATTTAATAAGTCAATTAATGCTGAGCATTTAGCTGAATTAAAAAAAGTTAATTGGAAAGATCAAAATAAGGTAAATAATTCAAAATTTAAAAGTATTTATTTGTTTATTTATAAAATTTGTTTACTTTTAGGTTTTTGAATATCTTGGACGAATTTATCAACGTCTTGAGCGAGTTTATGTTGGCATTCAAATTGTCAACAAATGGATTGAACTCGCACAAATGGATCAAAACAAAAATATAATGAACAATACTGAACTTGACAAGAGTAAAGCACTCTTTACACAAGTTACTAAAGATATTCGTAGAATTTTATGCCAAATCCGTGAACTTTTTATAGAAGTCGCACGTGATCCATCAAAACAACAAGATCTTTCTGATATTTCACCAATACGCGAGCAAGTCAATATGGATGCAACAGTTAAACTTAATCATTGGCTCATCTATCGTGAATATCATAATTTAATGGATTATTCTCAAGAATTGCTCGATTTGATCATCAAGAAATATCAAAATTAATTAGGCTACATGCATTGACAAAAAGTTGCTGCTTTTGGTAGCTGATTTCAGTATTTCTCTCTTATTGAATCAAATTAATTATATTTAAAATTTAATTTCTTAAACCGGCTGGAACCAGTGAAATAATTATTTTTACAGACTCATCATCATAATTAATTTTAGTTTAGTTATTTTAGAACTTAGATCTGAAAATTTCTTTAGACAATTAATTTTTTTTTTGAGAAATTATAAAAAAATACATTTTTGAAAGAATTTGAAAATTTTGTAAATAGAAAGCGCTCAACAAACACTGATTAATTAAAAAAATAATCTTGCTTAAAATTGTTGTTAAAATTCCCACCCAAAAAAATACTTTTCTGCTTCATAAATACTTAAACATCCACGATATTGCCATTAACATATTATTAATTTTAAAATTATTGTCTAAATTTTAATCAATGTTACTTAATCAAAGATGCTGTATAAAAATTCTTATTGTTTGAAACAAAAAGAGAAAAATGGAATTCTATGCTATGTAAATTTTATAGAGATTTAGATGAAAGAATTTAAAAATTATTTAATAAATTATTGCTTGTGAAAAATATTTTACTCAAGAAATTATTATTCGTAAATATCAAAAATGTCATTTGAAAAATGTGTAACAAAATAAATGTCCAAAATCGCACTTTAAAAAAATTTAAAATCAAAAATGTGTTTTTCTTTTCAATGTCTTTGTATGAGAGTTATACATTTTTAAAAGAGAGTTTTGCCTTGAGCTTTTTTCACTCTCTTTCTTTTCTGTTGACTCTCACTCTCTTTTAGTAAAAGCTTACAATTTAGCATTTTGTATTTGTGTTTGTGTCTCTTTATTGATCATTCTTCATTCATAAGAAGAAATTATTTTTCTCACTCTCAGCATCAGAAGTAGCAGCAAAAATAAAATTTAAATTTTGTCACAGACTGATCAAGTGACACCGAAGAGAAGAAATTCGAGCACTTTAGAGCACAACGGGGTATCCATCAATAACTATACTCAAGTCGCCTGAGGTTTGGCGGCATAAGAAGCCAAAAATACAATGTTCTTGAATAACACACGATTATTCAGTTACGAAATGAGTTTTTTATCTTTTGCTTGATCAAATTAGTGACTAAAATGGAAGTGAAAGACATTCACTTATTATTGTTCCCTTATTTAATTAACAAATGTCCTCATAAATCACAAACAATAAAGAACATTTCAATTAAAGCCTCATTCTGTTTTTTTCTGAACAAAATAGAGTCATAATTGGAATGAAGTGAAAGTCAATTTGTGATCATCATCATATCTCTCCCTTATTCACAAATATTTCTCTCACCTTTTTTTCTACACGTGTTTTTGTAATGCCGATAGTTTGCAAGCTGCATAGAAAAAATTTGTCGCATCGTCATTGCCAGTTGGTAATTCAGATTTGTTCGTGTGTTCATTTTTCAATGTTTTTTTTATTGTTGTATGTTGGGGAAGTTATTTGCTCAAAAGATTAATACCCACTTGTATTTCTTTTGTAATTAAGGCACAGAAAGAAAAATCTTCAAAAATTTATTATTATTCTTAAGGATTACATGTGAGATTATTTTCTTTTACACTTTACTGTATTTTTATTTTTTTGGTCGAGATTTTAAAACACAAAAGAGTTAGAAGATTCTTAAATTGACGTTGTTCTTTTTTGTTGACCAGTAATTTTGCAGATGCTAAGAAAGATGGAAGAATCTTGAATTTGATAAGTGGTGTCAACAAATTACATTTTTTAATTAAATAGGTAAATTAATTGCTTTCACTAAGAACTTATTAAGATTTGAATTGATTTTATTCAAAATTTTGTTAATATTTATGAAACTTTAAATGTTCCAAACAATAAATAAAAGCTTTAAAAGAATTTATAAATTGTTAAATGAAATCAATGATTATGGTTAAATTGAAATTGCTTTAAACTTGACAAAAAATATACTTGGCATAATTTTATGTTTTAAAATAATGAAATTTAGTTAAAATTATGAATTTTGTAAAAAAAATCAATGCATAAAATGAGAATATGTAACTTAAAGAATCGAAACTTAGAATTTTAAATGAAATTTAAATTTTGATATTGAATCTTAATAACAAACAACAAAAATTATAAATTAAATTCAAAATACGACATGAAATTAATAAAAATTGACAAACATGAAAATAAAATTAATTTTAAAAAAATTCTCACAAAAAAGTCACCAAAAATCTAACAAAATTAGTCAAGGAAAAAAAAGTAAGGAAATTTGCATTTTACAGCTATAGATTAATCTTTTAACAACTGAGATTATTTCATTGTTAAACAACTGTTAAGAAAATAAAACATAAACTTTTTCTCTCGCTCACTTCTTCATTTATGAGTCTTAATCCTCTTCTATATAGATTTTTTGACTCACTCAAAGGGAGGGCAAATATTTGATTTTGATGTACACTATAGAAAAAAAGGAGAACCTTTGCACCATTCCAAAAGTCATAGTAAATTTTTTTTTTTGAAAGCAGGTCGAAAAGAAGCGAAATGAATGTGCGAAGGACACACGGCAGAAAAGTAATTTTTTACTGAAGTTGCTGATTACTGTTCGGAATGGATAAAGTCATAAAGTAATAAAGCAATTGACAACGTAAACAATTTAAAGGTTCACCACCGAATTTCTTGGAATTTTTCGCACCCTCAGTTCTTTATGTCCTTTTTGCCTTGAATATTTTTCTTTGCTTCTTTGTTGTTTAGTTTTGCATTTTTTTCTCACCGTGACTGCTACCTAAGTTATTAAATTTAATGTTTGCATTTTTAGTTCAACAGGAATCAACAAAAACCTAATTTCTATTCTTATAAGAGAATTTTCGAAGAAAAGTTTGATAAGAACGACTGTATTGATTTTTTTATCTTATCAATGAAATTGGGTTACACGGTTAATTTTTGCTATGAAGATTTTGATTATTTTCGACTATAAAAGCAATAGTAAATTGTTTGAAATTTATCAGTTCAGCTTTAAAGCTAATCAAAGCAAAATAAACAAAAGAAATTTAAAAATTTTACAAAAATTATCAAAAAGTAAAAATGAAGTCAATAATTTCACTTCTCTTCTTTTTCTTCATTTGTGCAGCATTTGCAAATGATGAGATCGAATTTGATAATCAAGGACCAGATGCACCTTTAAAATGCTCAAATAGACTTGAGTATAAAGCTTGTCTCACTCATTGCCTCCAATCAGGTTTCAAGAAAGCAATTTGCAAGAACAATCAATGCGAATGTGCTGATGACAATAACATGGAACCTTCTCCTTATGAAAATGGTAAATTTTATTAATTGAAATTTAGTTATTTTTGAGAACTGTCAGAGCTAAAATTTGTAGGCTGTCAGCCTGAGTATTGTGATTTTATGTGCAAGAAGTATGGTTTATTATCAGGTTCTTGTTTACCTAATGATCAATGTCAATGTTTTCCTGAAAAATTGCAAAAACCATTTGAAGGTAGAAAAGTGAAATATTTTTAAAAATTGTTTTTTTATTTTAAAATTTCATAGATTTTGAAGAAACAGAAGTTGATGTTGATGACTTGGATGCTGATTTGAATTGCTCAACACTTGGAGAATATTATAAATGTTATGAACATTGCAAAAAGTCTGGATTCTTTTTACCTTACTGTAAAGATGAGAAATGTTCTTGTATTCATGATAAACGAAAGGAATATGTAGCTTATGATGACGAAATTGAACGCAATCCAAGATTAACTTGTCAAATCAATAAATGGTTGTGCAACAAACATTGTGAACTTCATAATTTTCGGTATGGAATTTGCAATGAAAATCATATTTGTGTTTGCTACAAATGAACATTTTAGATATTGCTAAACTATGTTACTGTTCTTGAAATAAAAAAGTCAATAAACAAAGATTCTTGAAAAGTCTAAATACTACAGCTTCCTTATTTTGTACAACAGCCACTGCACAATTCTTTCTATTTGTCAAATAAACATTGCAATGTTTACCTTAAGGTAAAAGCGAAGAATTTTTCTCTATTGACGCGCCATAAAAAAGGGACATAAACAGATAAACAACAATTTATTTACCTTTAGCCCTTTGTTATCCGCAGATAATAAAAATGCAATACACACAAACACATGTTAAAAAGGTGGATGGTCATAAAAATTTTGGTCGATTCCAAGAAATCATTGACTTTTTTCAAATATTTTTATGACCTTCTCCTTCTGCCTCTTCTTCTTTACATGTTTTAATTACTTTATTACTGCACAAGCATTGAAGATGAAGGAAAGATGAAAACTATTCCGTCAAAGTGAGATAAAGAGAAACTTTTTAACTTTTTGTGTTTAAATTGCACCCTTTTATGTATATGCATATGCACGGTCCCTCTGTTATCCTTTAACTGTTTACTTTCAAACAACAGCTTGTCAGAGAGAAAATGAAAAAAAATCATAAAACAATATTTATAATGTGCATGTTAAGACTAATCAAACATCGGTATTGTTACACAACACTCTGTCGTGAACGTGTTAAATATTTTTTCCTTGCTTGCACTTCTCGATCGGCATCTTTATGACATGATTTGTAACATAATAACCCGAGCACAGTAAAATGAAATCATGGTTTATTTATCTAAAATGATCCTCGGGCGCTTATTTTCATCACTTATAGTTAACATTTTACTTAAATTACTGTCAATATTTTAATTCGTTAAGAGTTAAAACTTTTTAAATTTAAAAAATTTTGAAATTCTAAATTTAACAGCTTTTCAATTTTTAAATTCGAAATTTTATGTTTTATAAAAAATGAGTGTTGAAAAGCTTTTGTAATTTTTTAAAACATTGAAAATATGAATTAAAATTTAACTGATTTTAAAAATTCAAATTTTTTTAAAATTTCTAGTTTTAATTTAGCGATTTTATAAATTAAAACTCTAAAAAATTTTCAAATTTATCATATCCGTTACAAAAATTTTTTAAAACTTTCACAACCAATAATTCATCATCATGATCATCATAAGAAAGTAAATGAATATGAAAAATTTGCTCTCTTATCACGACCGAAATAAGAGAGAATAAAAATTATGAGATGAGTTATTTAAGGTAGGCAAAAAAGGAAAGGAGCGAGAGAAAGAAAGAAAGAGAGCTGAGGGGAATGAGCTATAATAATATACATCATATCACATCAATCGACAATCGAAAGCATTGTAAAAAAAGAAGGGAAGAAACGTGTTTCGATCCACATGCACGTTTCAGTTGCAGCACATTAATATTATGCGCAAGATACATGTAATTTTAAATTCATGGAATTTGAAAAGAATTTACGCGAATCTTGTTGGAAATTCTTGGAAATTTTCATCTCTTTTCCTTCATTCTTGCATTCACTACTGCTTACATTGATGACATTGAAAAATTAAAGTCTCACGGGGTTTTTCGCATTCTTTGTCAACAATAATTTTTTTGACTAATTATCGAAACATTTCATCATCAATTGAAGAACGATTCTGAGTAAACAAGAAATGAAACAGTTTGTCTAATTGAAAAGTTAAACAAACGGCGGATTTTTTCTCATATGATGAGAATATAATGACAAAAACTAACATCATCTTCCTGTTGACTTTCATTTACATCTTTTTTTGTTTCTTGCTGATGCATGAAATGCGACAAATTTTTTAATTTTCATGTTAAGAAACTTTAAAAGGAAATTTTATATTTAAATTTTTAAAATTTAGAAATATTTAATTTTTTTATTGATGAAAATTGATTTTATTTTTTAACGTATTTTTCTATTTTAAAAAATACGTTAAAATTATTTGAATAAAATTAAGCGTCTAAACCTTATTAAAACCAAAAATTTCTCTACTCTGTAAAAGGTAAGTAAACATTACACAAAAATAATAACTTTTATTGCTCCGAATAACTCACATTTATGTGACAATTCCCATTCAATAGCTCTCGTTTGTTCAATATTTAAATTGACATTAGTGAGAGAATTTTTTTGTTTCTTTCTGAGGAATGCATTTAAAACATTGAACAGAGAAAGATGCGCGCATTATGCTCATTAAGTCAATCCATAAAATGCATCAAAACCACCATACCAAAAAAGTCATAAAAAACATACAATTTAATTAAAGGCTTCTGTGGGTTCTAAAGTGAAATTTTTTATGACTTTTGACTGATAGTAGCCTTTTTTATGGTCATAAAAATTAAAAGAAAGTCTATAAAGATCGAATAGTGATAATGATTCAAATTGACATCATTTACGGCCATAGAATGTTTTTTCGAATGAAAATTTATTGAAATTCAGCAAAATGTGAATTGCCACCCAAAAACTTATTTAAAAATTTCACAGAGTAGTAACAATTCAAATGAAATGCTTTGTGGTGACTGCCTTCTTTTGATATACTTCTTTTCAACATACACGTTAATTTAATACGTTTCTGTCTTCTTTCTGAGCACTCTGTTTTGTGCCACACACATTGTACATTGTCACCAAATTGCTTGACGTATGTTCTTAAGCAAACAGAAAGGAGTGAGACGAGTGCAAACAAGCAAGCATCCATAAAAATGAGTTTAAAAGCAAGAAATTATTCGCTTTTGCCAAAATACTCACTGTTTGCAAGGTTAAATTACTTTGAATATTTTTATAAAGAATTATTTGAAAACAAGGTATGCATAACTTCATTATTTTGGAAATTTTCAATTTAAAAATAAATTTTGAAATGTCAACAAAAACACTTGAAAAAAATTTAAATTTCAAAAAATCGTTAAATTTTAAAAATTTTTTAATTTTTTTAAAAGTTATTTCACCTTGAAAACAAAAAAGTCATGACGATCAGATAGTATTTTTGAGAGAGTGGAATGTCATTTCAGAGCAGTCACAATTTATCATCACAATTTCATGCATGCTACTCTTTATAAAGTCATTTCATTGCATTCCTATGCCGACTGTCATTAATTTAGTACCTTTGATTTCATTTTCAAACATCCTGCGAGAGTAAAATCGAAATGACGAAAAAGTGTTGATCATTAGTAGTCGACACAAGTGACTTGTGAGTGAAAAAAAGCAATTTTTGAGTCAATCAACTCACAGCAGCACAACAAGAGAATGAAAGACACAAATAACATTTAATATCGCGATCACTATCATTGTAATGATTACTCATCTACCATGAGTGAAGCCAAACAAATTAAAAAACAAACTCGATTCAACTCAAGAATTATGAATGAGTTCCTCTCTCTCCTATCTTATAAAACTATCTTTTTTTTCTACTCTCTCATTTTGTATTCAATTGAGCGCCAAATAATAAATTTTTTTTCTACTGGAGTGAGAGAAAGATTTTTTTTGACTATATGACACAGAATTATGAATCAGAAAATGTAAAAGAAAAATTTACATAAGTTCACGTTTGACATTTTTATTCATCATCATCATCTCGATATTCGATATTTTTAAATTGTGATGAGTTTAGTCATTTTATGTTTGCTGCTGCTGTATTGACTTAAGACTGAATTTTAGGTGTTTTTAGATGAATACTATTTTAAGACTTCCTCTCTATTTAAAATTTAATTCTTTGAAAAAAACTGCCAACAATTATTTAAAAATTAACCGATAAAAAATATTTAAATTTTCAAAAAATAACAGTTGAAAATTATTTAAAAAATAACTGTAAAAAGATAGTTGGAAATTTAAACCAGTAAAAACAATACAAAAATTTCTAATTTACTTAATTTAATTCCCATAAAAAATTTCTCGCTTTAGCAAATTTAGATTGTACAGGAAATCACAAACCATTCATTAGGACTTAAATTGAGTAGAAAAGAAATCACTACATAAGGACATGAAGATGCCTATCTGCCCTCAACAACTTCATAAAATCTCCTTCATATTCTAAGAATCGCTCAACCAACAATTTCTACTTCCTTTATGCATGCATCTCTTCCCTATCTCATGCATTAGCACTGTCAGCATCCACATAAAAAGTGAGAGAGCAGCAAAATGAATTAAATGAAAATTAAGTTTTTCGTTGCTCTTTCCCTTTTTCGGTGCTGCAAGGCAATTGCCTTCTAAATGAACAAATATCTCACCGTAGCCAAAGCAAGCGAGCGAACGAAAAAAAAGAGTCAAAAAACACACACCGATGATTATCAAAATTAATTAATGACTTCTACGTTGCACATTGTTGTTGCTGTGGGTTTACTTTTATGTAAATTGCTCGCGATTCTCTTGCCTTGCCTCATTCACTCATGTCTTCGTCTTTTCGTCTTCTCTGTCCGTTTTCTTGTCTTTTATGTTGTTCCCATTACTGTTTAACATCGTGTTATGGGCTTGTTATGGTGCTTCATATACAATTATTATATTTATATTGGAGCAGCAGCACAAGAGCCGGTTTTTAGTGAGAATGAGGTGCGTTGAGTAAAAATTAGAGAATTTAAATTAATTAATTTATTGATTGACTTAAGCGACACTTTTTTTTTGGGATTTTAAATTAATTTGTCTTGTTATTGTCATTATTATTAAGGATACTAAAACGACGACCGTAGAAAAAATAAATCAGCAAACCAATGATAATCCAGACACCGAATCTAATCCATGTAGCAACGTCAAGTTCTGTCATTAGGTAGATATTGACCATAATTGAAAGTGCTGGAAACCAAGGAGTGAATGGCACACTAAATGTTAAAACTTTTGATGATTTTGGCTGTCTTGCAATAACTGTCATCACAATTGCTATCAAAATTATTGGAATTAAAAGCAGAACTATTGAAATTGCATCTGCTTCGAGAATTTTACGTCCAGTAAATGAAATTGTCAATGACATCCAAACACATAGAACAGCATAAAATGTCACAAGAGTTGTCACTAATCCTGAGGTAAATGTTGTTGGTGTTCTAAAATTGTCGAGATTAAAAACTTTTGAAAATCCAAATTGTCGATTATCAACATGATAGTCTGCATCTTCATTATCAATTTCATAACGTAAAAGCATCACACATGCTGCTACTATTGAATATGCCATAAACTAAAAATTAAAACATTTAACGTATTTTTAAAATTTAAAAATTTCGAAAAACAAAGAAAGGAATTTAATTTTCTTACCGTTCCAATACTCATCATGTTAACAAGTTGATTAAGATCAAAGAAAGCAGCCAAAATTCCAGTTAAAATTCCAGCAATTAATGTTCCCCAAAATGGTGTCTTAAATTTTTGATGAATTTTTCCAAAAAGTTCAAAAATTAGCCCATCAGCAGCAATAGCATAAATAACTCTAGGTAAAGGAAACATTGCACCAAAAAGACTCGCCAGCATTCCAAAAATGGCACCAAAAGTTACAATATATTCAGCAAATCGCCATCCTATTGCTCTAAATGCAGCTGGTAAAGGAGCTTTTTCATCTTGATCATGATATGGAACCATTAGAGTTAAAACAGATGAAATTCCAAAATAGGCCAAGAATATGATGAGCAGTGACACACAAATTGAAAGTGGAATTGATTTTTTAGGATTTTTCGCTTCCTCACCGGCTGTTGCAATCACATCAAAGCCAATGAAAGCATAGAAACAAATTCCTGCACCTTTTATCACGCCCATCACGCCATAAGGAAAAAATCCGCCATCACCTAAGCCTTCAGGCACTTTCTCAGCTGGAATTCGCCAATTATCAAAGTTGATATTTAGTCCACCACAGATGATTACAAATATAACAATTGAAATATTTGTTGTTGTAACTAGAAAAGCAATTTGAAATTTATCGGATTTTTTTGATAATGACAAAGTACTTACATATATTGTTCATAAGTGCTGACTCTCGCGCTCCAAACGCCAATCCAACTAAAAATAAATCATCAATTTGATAAGACTTGAGTCAAAAATTTTAAATAGAAACTTACTTGAAATAAAAAGAATAATTCCAAGAGCAAAAAAATCAGCATATTGACCAAAAAATGGTACATTAATAGGGACAGTTTGTAAGAAAGCATTACTGATAACTTCACCAGAAATTGAGTCAACATAATTTGAAATTCCTTTAGCTACACTTGCACTACCAATTGCATATTCAAGAATCAAATTCCAACCAATTAAGAAAGCTATAAATTCACCAATTGTCACAAAACTATAAATATAAGCAGAGCCAGCTTTTGGAACTCTTGCACCAAATTCAGCATAACAGAGAGCAGCAAGAAAACTTGCAAATGCAGCAATTGCAAATGAAATAATGACAGAAGGTCCAGCAATATTTTTTGAAACTTCACCAGCCAAAACATAAACACCAACACCTAAAGTTGATCCGACTCCCATAGCTGTTAAATCTAAAGTGCTAAGGAATTTCTTTAACTTTGTTTCCCCAAGCACTAATGGCTTTTTTCTCGCCAATGATTGATAAAATGCTTTCAAATTCATCTCAACAAGAGAACTGCTCGAATAATTCACATTGACTGAAATCGCTTTACATTTTATCAACACTATAAAAGCTCTTATCTCAGGTAATTGTGCTTGTATAGTTGCAAAATTTAGTTGATAACAGTAAATGAAGTGCTAGTGATTGTGCGACTGTATTTCCTAGAGCAATCTATCAAAATTTATGTATGGGAATCATTTGAAGTGGCAATAAGAGATTGTCTGAATCTGTGTGAAATATATGAAACGCGATTTACTTTTTAAGTGTGGCACAAGAGACAGCTTTAATTGGTCGAATGGAAAATGTTTCAAGATTATTTTTTATACATTAATTTTAACGTTATTTTTTGAATCAAATTGAAACTTTTCAAAATGCGTTTTTTTTATTATTAATTTTTTGCAAATTAAAACTTATTGTTGTTATGTAGAAAATAAAAAGAAGCACCAGACAGACCTTTACAAAAAAGTTTTTTTGATGGACACCAACCTAAATAGACTAAAAAAATCACGAAGATCTAACCCTATTCAAAAATTCATAGTCATTAATTATCAGTCGTCGCGCAGACAAAATTTCATATTATGATTCACACGCACAATCATTCGCGACTAGACCAAAAGGTATGCAGACATATCTTTCTCTTACTGACAATGGCAATTTTAAAGAGGGTCGATCACTATCTGACGATAAGGAGCAAACACAGGCAGTCGTAAACAATCAGCGGCAGCATCATCATCCATTAAATTGCCGCCACGTACGTGCATCGAAAGAGAGAAAATTGCAATTAATTTTTCACTTGAATTTATGGTCCATGACGCGGTGCTTAAAAGGCGCAAAAGAAATCTTCCAACCTATATTGGTATATTTCTTCTTCATTTAATTCATGTTCACCATGGTGTTTTAATAATTTTCATGCTTCTTAGTTCTCTCTCTCTCTTTTTCTTTTGCATCGCTTTTCATTTGTTTGGATTTTTTAAATAAAAAAGTTGAAGATTAGTAAAGAGGATGACTAGAAGGGAAATAAAGTTTAAATTTGGTAAATTTTGAATTTAAGTTTTGAAATTTTATCAATTTTTAATTTGAAAATCTTCAATTTGATCTTCTTAAAACTTTTTTAATATAGTATGATATAATCGTCGATTAAAATTAAAGAACTTTTATGGAATGAAAATCTCTCAGAAAAGCATGAAGATAATTCTTTTTATTAAGAAAATTCTTAAAAATAGCCTAAAATAGAATTAATTTTAAAACTAAAATATCTGATTTAAAAATAGATTTTTAAACATCATTTAAAGCTTTTTTTTATTGCTATAGCCTAAATGTCTTCAATCATTGGTGAATATTAAAGAATTAAACCTAAATTCTCTGTTAAATTTATAAAAATAAATCAATATTGACATTCAAAAATGCAAACAAAAACATAAAATTTAAATTTTAAAATTTCGTTAAAAAAATTTACATCTAGATAGTCAACCTGAAAGAAAATCATGATGATAATCAACAAACAGCACTCTAACGTCCACACATTTATCCCATATAATAATAATCGCACCACCGTCCAGTCTCTTTTCAACTAACCATGTAAGTGTTCTTTCTCACTCTTCACTGTTGTTAGTTAACTCTTTAGTTTATTGTTCGTATTAATTTATCTTTTAGAGAACGATTCTCGAAGCGTTTAACTTATTTCTTTCCACTTTACCATTCATTGAGTGATAAAGACGCCGCGAAACAAGCTCAAGACAAACAATCTTTTATGTTCTCTCTCTTTTGCCATATTCTTCACTTTTTTACCTCAATTCAAATAAACAAAACAGAAAAGAAGAAAAGATTTTGAAGATATGAAACATATTTTATGTTGGTGCCTGTTGTCGTTGTCGCGAATGCTTCTTTTAACCTTGCTCATTTTTTTTGGACAAACATGAACAATATTGTTGTTTTTCTGCTGCATATGCACAATCTTGTTAGTTTAAATTTCATTTTCAAGAGTGGTAATGTCTTTAGGCAAGTTTTGTATTTGTGTGTTGATTATTTCTCGGCTATAAATGACTCTCTTGGCTGTCGACAAGCGAAACATGAAGAATATAATAAACGAAAATGTAACAAGAAAAAAATGATAATGGACATGAAGAAAAAACTTTGTTCCATGAGGAGTTCTTGCGGTTTTCGAAATGGCCTACATCGTTGACAAAATTTAAATGAACAGATGCCTTAATTAAATAAAATAAAATAACACACACGATTGAGTTAAATGTGTGACTCATTCTTATTGATTTTGACTTACAGGATATGAAGAAGCAGCGAAAAGTTGTGAATAAGGGCAAGAGTAAAATAAATAAATAAATTATCAATCTAATAGCTGTGAGAAATCGCTCTCGCTCGTTAGTTTCATGATGCCAGAAAGGATGAAGTGCAAAGAGGAGAGCATGAAAGCATAATACAAGTTAATAACATGGGCGCAATATTATGCGGTTTTGCTTCTTCCAATATATACATAAAAATGTTTAACATTGACTTGGCTTCACACACATAAAACATAAAAAAGAAAGAAAGAGAAGCTAATAAGGATCGATGGCGTTTCTACTTTCTTATGCAATCACGTAAATCTCACCATAACATGCCAACAGTTGAATGTCGAATGGAATTGTAAACATATTAATAGTGGATTTGCATCATGAAAAGCTTTCTTTGAAATTTTTTTATCGAATATTTTACAAATTTTGAAATTAATTTAACGAATTTTTTTATTTTTGAAATTTTTTAAATCTTTTTTTAAATTAAAAATTTTATTTACCGTTAATAATTGAATTTTTTTGAAAATTTAATGATTTAATCAAAATAAACTTACAAAATGATACGTATAAATTGGCAAAAATTGAAGGAATGCGAAAAAGGAGGGAAAGAGATAATAATAACAATAATAAAGTAAGGTAGTGAAGTTCTTTTCCTTTTTATAAATATTTTTCATTCAATTTTCTACCTTTATCACGATTTAATTTAAATAAACTTCTCTCGCTCGAAATATCGTGTGTGAGTGGATCATCAATTTGAAGTTTTTTTTCTCTCTTCTTTTTGGCACTGGAGGATATCATTAAAAAACCGTAATGAAGAAGAAAAGCCGAAAAATGCAAGTCGAGTCATTATTATTGTGATTATTTGTGTGTGTGCCTGTGATTGCAGTCCCAAAACTTGTAATTAATAATTTTTTTCTGAATCTCGTTTAAATGAAATCATTTCGGTGCTCACCTAATGATTCGGTTGGTTGTCTCGACAAATCTTTATCTTATTGTGATCAAGAAAATCATAGTCACAATCGATCGATAAATTTACTTAATTTATGCTATTCTCGGTGGATTTCAAAAGATCAGGCAGAAAAAAAAAGAATTTATCATCAAATCTTTTTCATAATGTGCATGAGAAAAAAAAAAAGCAGGCAAGAGGTCTTTTATTAAGGGAGCATTATGAATTGATGAAAATATTTCTTACTGAACAACAGAAAAAAGGAGAAGAGAAGAAAAATTTGCATAACAAACTATAATTACGTGCCGAAAAGTGATGGGTTTCGTTTTCGCATTATGATTTTCTGGTCAAGAAAAGAAGCATATAAAGAGCAGAGAGCATCAATAATCATAATATATCTCGCTCTCCTGCTCACACAAAAGCAAGCACATCAATGGGATATTTTGTTGCTTTTTTACTCTCTTGCAAGAGCATGAATGATGAGATTGAGATTGTCATAAATCACTCCCGAGACGGCTCTTTTTTAGCTCAAATCTAATAAAAATTATTTTAGTCGATGAATTTTTTTTTGGCAAAAATTAAAAATTTAGATTGAAAAGTTTTGGAATTCTTTTTATTATTGATAGGATTAAGAAAATTTGATTGGATTTTAATTTAAAACTTTTAAATAAAAAAAAATGTTTATTTAAAGAACGGTGACTTGAATTGATACTTGCAAACAAATACTAGGTTTACATAATTTTGAAAAGATTAGTTTAGAATAATTAAAGTACTTGAAGGTAAAAGTTGAATAAAAAACTTTTAAAAGCTCATGATTAAATCGAAATAATAACAAAGTTTGAATTTATTTTTAAAAGTATTATAAAATGAAATTGTTCAAGCAATTTGACTTAAAATCAGCTAGTTTTTGTTAATAAGAAGATTTTTAATTTGCATCCTTAATTGAACATAACCTTTTTTATTTAATTAAATAAAACAAAATAATCAAAAGAAATTCTGCTCAATTATTTGTAAACAATTCGAAAATTTATGTAAACAAAAATAATTAAATTTGGTCAAAACAAAAATTCTTTAATTCTTAATTAGCGAAAAATGAAGACAATCTAATTAACATAATTTTCATAACTAATAACAACAGCTTCCTAATAGAAATTCCATTCACACAGCAACAGTTGAGCCCACGCAGATTATTTCACACGCAGAATCAGAATGAGCAGCAAATCAATAATAATTAATAACCATAATTTTTCCATAAATTCATTCGAGATCTTGTGAGAAAGAAATAATAAAAAATTTTTACTGAAGATCACCGCATGATCCATTAATAGTCGCTTAACATCATCAGTCGCCGGAAGATCATTTAGCAATTGCCACAAAAATGTTAATCTTTTATCCATCGACCACCAGTGCTGCTGCTGATATCAAGCACAATGTGTAACTCAAAAAATCATCCCCGACCGAGCACAGAAAAAAAGTCTCGGCACGTCGTTTCGCGATACTATCAAATGTGTGTGTTTGTGCGAAATAAACTCATAAAAATGTCATAAATTAAATTTTTTTTATAAAATTATGAAAATAAAGAGTAGAACGATGAGAAAGAATGTGAAACATTTTCTCCTTTTTTCTGTTGCTCTTCTTAATAAATAAAACACACGTAATAATTTTTCTGTGGTTTTGGACTTTGGCGATTGTGGGAAAAAAGATTTTAAATATTGTAGAAGCTGAGCATCTTATTAGTCGTGGCAAGTTTTATGTGTGTCCATTTAATCATAATTTGGCTTTTGATTGTTTGTCGCTTGCGTGTTTTTGATGAATCAGATTTTGATGATGGAATTTTAATCAAAATTTCTCTCCTAATTGAGCTATTTTATTGACTGGAATGTTTGGTTGCAACTTATAAAAATATCACGTATTGAAATTTAATATTGTCAATCTTTCTTTGTTTCAATGACTTTAAAATGAAGCATAAATTGAATAATTAATAAATATAAAAGTAATTCGATACCAATACCGCAATTTTTTCTCACTTTTCTTGCCTTTCTTTTTGATTCCGTCGGCATTTTGTGGTTCTTGCTTGTTTATGTATAATTGAAATCAAAAGAGAAGCCCTAGAAAGAGTCAATGCAATTGGAATGCCCTTTGTTACAAATCGCAAAAACAAGTTTTTATGGCCGTCGCTTGTGGCTTCTTTCTTTTTTGTCTCTCTCGTTCTGCCATTTTTATGAAAAATTTGTTTGTAAAGTGAAGACACATGTTGACAACATTAAGAGGAATTAATGCTTTCGTGTGGAAGTATGCAAAAAGGGAGAATAAGAAAAGACAATGGCTTTTGATTTGACAGAATAAAAATGGTGGACACGTGAAAGAGTGAACATTTTTTTAATGATTTAAATTTAACGACATTTTATTGTTTTGAATTTTAAATGTTTATTTGTGTTAGTGAATAGAAAGTAAAAATTTCTTAAAATGTCATTTCTTCTTACTATTAGGGTGTTAGGCTTAATATCTTTTCATCATTTAAAGGCAATTAAAATAATTCTGTTTAAAAAATTCTTTATAATTAAACACCTTTCTAATGATTTCTTTTAAAAACAAATCTTTGTTTGTATTAGTGTAAAAAATTGTTTTTCTTGATAAAATTTGAAAAAAATACGTTAATTTAATAAACAAAATTACTAATCAAATAAAGTTCAAATTTTTAATGGCAATCAAATCATCATCGTCATAACCAAAACCACCATGGATATATTAGCGGCGAAATTTAAAATAAACATCAAGCAATGAAATCCAAGAAGTCGACTGATCGCCACTAAATAAAAATCCTTTCATCTCCGCATGATATATTCAAATATTTGATAAACGATACATTAGAGCCGCGAAATGATGATGATGAAGATCTAATCAAAGCTCCAGAACCCAACTATATTTTGACAAGATTTACTGAGGTGCCGTTTTTTGTGAGAGTTGCTTATTTTCTTCCATTGCGGCACCAACAACTTGTCACAAATTATCTTCATCAAAGATTTTATTTAGTGCTGTTAACAGCATGATATCGCTCGAATGAAATGCAGAAAAGAATAAAGAATTTAATTAAATCTGTCGGCTTTAATATCTCTCTCGAATGTGTGTGAATTTTTTTTTTATCTCACTCGCTCTTCTGCAAGTGTTCAAGCGAACTCATCGGTTGAATCATTTTTTGTTGATTCAAGTCGTGTTATGATTGCTGACACGGTCGATCTTCTTTAACTTCTTTTTTGCTTACTCAATGGAATGACGACAATGAAGAACAAACAGTGCAACTATTTAGAAATGATTCATGCAAATTTCAACCAAAAATCTCCAACAGTTTAAACAACTTCCTCAAGTTAAAAATATTTAAAGAAGACTATGACGTGGGTGGCTTTAATTTTTTTTTTATTTTTCAATTGCTTTCAAATGAGTGAAATGCAGGAGTAAGCACTTGAAAATTGACAATGGAAAGGTGTTTTCATGCTAAATTAGAAATTCATCTGCAGATTCATTCATGAAACGACATGTTGAGACTTGGGACAATTTTTCCATCTTGAAGCATACAAAAGAGAAAGAAAATTACATTTGCGAATCATGAACACAATAGACGTTTTGGGTCCTATAACTATGAGAAGAATGCAATGCAATGGGATGATAATAATAATTCTTTGGACACTTTTGTTCACGTTAACAATGATCCAGACATTTCGTCGTCAGCAAACAGATCTTTAATCAATTGTAATGAAGCCGACGACTTCAATGGGGCTAGGTGAGATCTATTCAATAAATAAAAATAAAATGCACATCTTGAGTGCCAAAAAAAGGTGTAATGTAATGTTCATTGATCATTTTGTAAAATTCTCGTGAAGTCATAAAATGCTTGAGCTGTAAAAAATCATAAATTACTAATGAGAGTGAAAAGAATTAAATTTTTTCTATGTTGTAATTTGCAATGTATTTTATACAATTAACTTTTTAAATTTGGTTTGAATTGAAGTTTTAAAATACTTTAAATAAAACGTTTATTCGAAATTTGAAAATTTTAAATTTATTTTGACCGTTATTTTTAAGAATTTTTTTTAAGTATTATGAAATTCATTATAAAATTCTTTCTATCACTTTCACATACTTGTTTATACATAGATCAATAACTCATCACACCTTTTAAAAGTTAAACCAACATTATTAGCGATCACACAAAAGAGCACAAAAAATTCATTCAAAAAACATGTCCTTCCAATTAAGAATGAAAGAAGAAAAAATTTTTAATAAATTTTTTGACGATTCATAATTTCACCTCATAAATTCTCTTAGAACATTGAAAGAAATTCACATGAGTTCAGGAATGTCGATTGTTGTTCTTATGAAGGACTAAAGAATAAAAAATCTTGATGTCTATTATCGAATAAAATAGAAGAAAAAAAATTTCGGCATTTGATCAAATAAATTTTATATAGATATGTGTGTCCTTCTCTCTCACCCTCGATCAACTTAGAAAAATAAAGAAATTGATTTTCATTTTTCAACAATAAAGAGCATTCAGTGAGTGCTATTGTTATTACTGCATTGAGCATTCAAATAAAAATAAATCAAATCTCATAAAATAATATTTTCTTGTTGTTGTTATTATTGTCCAATATCTCTCTCTATTCTCTCTGTTGCTAGATGCATCGCAGTCATATAACACTATAGGTTAGAAAGAAAGCGTGATGTCTGGGTGTGAAAGAGACAATCTAAGGACTGGCGCCAGTCTCTTCAACTTCATTGTTCTCATTCTCTCATTTTTTTGGTGTTTCGTAAGAGAATTGAGAATTCCTTCTTCTATTCATTGTGTTAAGCGTTTCTAAAAAGCTGTGATCGATTGGTTATTTTCGTCCTGTTCTCTCATTTTTCTTCTTTTCATTCTTGTTGTTGAAGCCCTCTATCGAATTGACAATAAAAGAGATGAATTTTATGCTCATTCTTTTGTAATTTTTTTTTGCAAAAAAAAAAATTTTAAAGCTTCACAATAGAATGTGGCACTTTTCTAAATTTAATGATCTTAAGGATGATAAATTTTGTTGAGTGAATGTTTTAAAATCGATTAATTTGAAAGGGAAAACACAAAACATAGCTTGGCTTTTTACTAAAGTTTAACGGAAATTTATCATTCAAATACAAATTATTCGTTAAATTATTTTATTAAACTTTTATTAATTTTAATAGAAAACAATGATTTAAATTCATTAAAATTTAAAGAAAATTTTATGTTAATGTTTCAAATTTAAAAAGAACGATGAAGAAACAAGTTTGAGTTTGAAGAAAATTATTGAATTAAAAAGATTTCAATTAATTTTTATAATTAAAAATTAACAGACAAAAAGTTATATAATTTAAAAAGTCATTAAAATCACAAAGATAAAAAAAATTCAAGCTTAAAATTTTCATAACATTTTAAAATTGAATATTTTCCAAAAAAAATAAAAATTTTTCAAAACTTTAAATTTCGTTAAATTTAAAAAATAAAAATTCTTATCAAGTTTTCAAAAAAATTTAAGCTTTCCCACAAGAAGCAAAAAAAAACATTTAATTAATCTTATGTTTCACATCGCAACTTTAAACTCTTAAAAAATAAAGAGCCCCATGTCATGTCATCGTCCATTGTTCTCACTCTCTTGAAATATTTTGCAAGGAGAAAAGAAAAACAATAATCACATAATTTTATTGTTAATAGAAAAGAAGCAGCATGCAAGCAATGTAGGTGAAGTTTTAGGTGAACAAAAGCCGGCATTTCCGTTTCATTATGCGCAGAAAATTTCCATCGAATTGCCTTTTCTCATACTCTATTGATGTGCGCCACACAAACATAAAAACAAGCCCGAAAACAAGACTTTATGAATGAGATGAAATCCGTTTCCTTAAAGAAACTGCCAGAGAAGTTTTTCCAGGAAATTGAGAGGAGATTTTTTTGTTTTGTTATTTTTATTATCCGATTGAGGATGAGAGAATTTCATTGAGGAAAAATTTAAGCCAATTAAAGTTTTTGATTCAAATCCACTTGATTCACACACAAGGTGCTGTGTTGATGCTGCTTCTGCTGCATGTTCATTAATTATGGCTCTTAAAATTCCAAAAACGTTCTTCTGAATACGACGCGATGTTTGAATTTCTTTCTTTCTTTTGCTCACTTCGTTCAATTTCATTCCTCGTGTGTTTTTTATTCTTATTCATGGCATTTGATATAATAATAGATCATTCAGAATGTGAAATGAAAATTTTGAAAAATAAAATAAAAAAATTATCTTAAAATGGTGATCTTGACATGATTCTCTTCAGACCGCATTCAAAATTCTAACAGCACTTTTTCATATTGGATTCTTTCCTAGGCGCACGGTTGATAAATTGCTTTCTGGTGGCCGTGCCAAGGAAATGATCGCGTTGTTGTTATTGCTGCTGCTGAAGAATTGGGGAGGATGCTGTTTATCATTTATGTTTTTATAAGTCAAGTCAGCCAGCCAAACCATTTGATTTATCTAATATAATAATAGATGATTGATTTCATCTCGATTGTCTTGCTTGGCTGTGTGGAATATGAATCATTTCTCTTCTTTTCTTTCTTTAAACATCAAATTGTAGGTTTCTAAAATTTAAAATTGCAGATTTTCATATTGTCTGAATTTTAATTATTATGATTTTTTTAAAAGTTTTATTTTTAGCTTAATATTATTTTAAAGTTAAAGAATTTTTTACTACCGTCTTCCCTCGAATATAAGGAACGTTACTTGTATTCGAATAAAAGGAAACTTTTTAAGTCATTGTTTTGATTTTGTATGAAAAATTTTACGATTTCTGAGCATACTGAGCAAAATTCGAATACAAGGAACGTTCTTTATATTCAAGGAAAGACGATAGTTATTTTTTTAATACTTTAATTTTTTATGAATTCATATTTAATAATTGTTTTGTATGTTATGATAGCAAAACTTGATTTTTATTCATGAAATTTTATTACAACAGCTTTTAAAATTTAAATTTTGAACTTGATCTTGATATTTGAATTTGAACGTTTAAGGTTGAGCTTAGAGTTTTAAAATTGATCTTGGATTTGGTCTTTAATTTATTGAACTTAATCTTGATCTTAATTTTTTATGAATTTAGACATTTTTAAGTTAAATTAACAACATATCCAATGGATAGCAAATTCATCTATATTTCAGATATCACGTAAACTAATTCAAGAAAAGTTTTTCATAAATTCTATATTAAATTGAATAAATAAAATGGCCAAAAAATTTTCAATAAAAACATTTTAAAATCAATTTAGAATCAAAAAAATTTTCACACCTTCAATCTTATACATAATCATTTAACACGGTCCATAAACTGTTCACGACTTTAAGAAATTGTGTTTTTTTGTGTTATATTGCAGCAGCAACAGTCAAAATGCAAGACCAAAAAAGAACAAAAGGAGAAGTTTTTTTGGTCATCACAGCAGGACATCATATGGAAGAAATTGTAAGTATTAAGTTTATCATTATTATACACACATTTGTGAGAGAGTCTCAAATGAACAATGCGAGAAGAGCAAAAATATTATGCATGTTACCTTTTGGCAGTAACAAAAGAGGAATTTGAGAATTAATCCTCAGCATACAATACGGTGTATGAGAGATATGCGAAGTAACAACATTAACCATCTTTTGTCGGCAAATTAATAATTCTTGTTCTTCTGCTCTTTCTTTCTCTCCAATTGTGTGTACAAAAAGAGGAAAGGACACAAAATTGTCTCTTAATTCCTCCTTTTTTTCAAAAAAAAAAATATTTAAGTAAAAGCAAGAAAAAAGAACAATGGAACGATTATCAGTGCTGGCCAGCAGCAGCATCTAAAGTGCATCAATTCAACTGCTCACTTCATTCAGAAAGAAAAGAAGAAGAAAAAAAATTATCTCATCTAAAGCCTTTAACTGTAAAATCCCACAAATCCCAACTTCCTCTCACATATAAATTCAATGAAATCTCCTTTATTGTCCTTAAATTCGATATTTACCAAAACATTTCGCTTTCCCTCTTTCTCACTCTCTGTTGGGTCCATTTCATCAGCGTCATCATCATCCACTTGAATAGAAAGAGGACAACAAAAGAAGAATTTTGAACTTTCTCTTAAGAAATTTCTCAATGTATTTATGGGAATGGAATGTGCATGGGAAGAAAATTTTCATGAGAGAATTTAGAGTTATAGAAATTTTTTTAGCAAATTGGATAATCATTGTCAACATTTAATTTAAAACTTTGTGAAGTTAAAATAATTGTTTACAATTTTTCGTCAAAATTTGTTTATGAACTTTCGTTAAAAATTTTCATTCAATTTTTTCTTTCGTTAAAATTTTAATTTCACAATTAGTTGAAATCTTGGCATTTTCTTTCAAAGTTTTCAGCAAATATTTGTTGAATGTAACGCAATTTCCTGTTAATTAAAGGTCGTCTTTCACCCACTTAGACACAGATACATTCCAAGTAACAATACTGTAGGTCGATACAACTAATTACCTAATTATAATGCTGATCGAACACACGTTCGAAAAAAATTATCAATTTTTTTCAGAAGAATAAGTAAAATAATTATACTGATGATTGTATCAAATGTCAAAGGATAATTCTGTTAACTGCCCACCTGTTTACAATACTCATATTTTCATCAAAATAGTTTCCATATCGCCTACATTGTTTTTACAACAGAGAAATTATGGTTCAATGCATTTTCAATGTTAATTACAGTTCAGACATTCGCAAAAAAAACAAAATTATAGATAATCATTCAGTGATTTATGTGAAAGAAAAACAAGAAAGACCAAAACAATTCATTCATACATGATAAATATGAATGGCATTGTAAAGCTACATAAAAAAATCCAAATGGAAGCGCAATAAATGCGAAAGAGAGTGAAAAAGTATCAATTAACAAGGAGAGAACTTCGCATCATTTTTATTGAGTGTCTCAGGCTGCTGTTGTTGTTTATGAAAAGGAAATATATTTTTGGTGCGGAACAATCAAGAGAAACTTGATTTCTTTCATTATGAAAAAAGACCAAAAACATTCATTAAAATTCAATAATGTGGTCAGGAATTGAAAGAAATATATTTTTCATTTTGGAGATGAAAAAGCATATTATTTTGGATTGATTCAAGGCTAGGAACATATAAGAATTTCACTTCAAAATAACATTTTTATAATATTGTATTTTAACGTATTTTAATAATTTAAACTTTTAAAATAAAAAATAATCGTTTAATTTAATAAATTTACAGTATTTTTCATGGTTTCATAGTTGATAATTTTAAAAATAAAAAATAAATTTTAAAATTATAATGTACCGATTTATAAAATTTTAAATTTATTTTAACCGTTAAATTGAAAAAAATTCAAAGAAATTAAACTTCAAACGTTTCCAGAACTTGATTTAAGTACCAAAAAAGACATTCAGAAGTAAAATAATCACATTAAAAATACACACAAACAGAATCAAAAGAGAGCAAGCAAGGGATCGATATGTCGAACATTTTTCTATCTCTCATTCAACCTGTGTGTAATTTGATACATTAATTACATTGTTCTTTCATTTCATTGCTTCCTTCAACATGTTAACAAGATAATAATGATTGGATTGCCGAATTGCTTCCACATATACGGTTTAAATAATATTTTGTTAATGTGTTATACATGGGTTATTTTTGGAGATTTCTTTCTCTCGATAATTTTCTCTTTTTCTCGTCTATTTGACCACATAAATTGAAAGATGCAGATGGTCATAATTTCTTAACATTGTTATTCATCTAGATTGAGAAAATTATGAGTAAGATAAAAATGTAAGAAATTTTCCAAGAAAATCATGAAAAATTCTCACAAATTTAACTTGGATGAGTCAACATGATTGCAATTTTAAGAATGATTCAATATTTAATAGGTCACAAGGCCAAATTCCATTCCCTAAGCATATTATAACTGATGATTCAATCTTAAGTGCTTAAATCCCTTTTAATACCACTTAAGGATCTTAAATATGCACAATACACAATTTTAAAAAAGCTTTCAAATTTTTGTCCATCCCACTCTCTTCACTATATTTTATTCACTCTCTTTACAGTTTCCTATACAGAATCAAGAGAGAAAGAATGAGAGAATTTTGTTGTTGTTGTTAGTGTATTTTTTGGAGGCGTTTATCAACAAATTTTTCATTCTTCTTTCAAAATTAAATGAGAGTAAACTTCAATGTGTTAGTGTTAAAGGAATCTTTTGGTTAAAGCTCTGATCATACTCGGATGGAATTTTTTTGTTTGAATTTGCTTTCTATTGATATTTAAATTTTTTAAAAAATGAAATTATATTTTAGTCATTTTGTTATGTTTTAATTCTCTTAAAATATCTCAGTAGAGAAAGTCGTTAAATTGTTAATAATTATTATGAAATCGAATTTTGTTTAGAACAAAATATTTTAAAAAAACACCTTTTTTGCTTATTTTTAGTATATTTTGTCATTTGAATTATGAAATTATGAATGAGGTAAAAACTGGTTAATAACATTTCTAAGTAGTTATTTTTAAAAAATATATTTTTATCAAATTGCGGTATGTGGTTATGAAATCGAATGTGATAAAAATTTATTAATTATTTTTTTCTAGTAAATACCAGTAAATATTTTTTTATTAGATAAGATAGCTCAATAGTTTTAAATTCATTGACTTTTATTTGAGAGAATACAAAATCAGATCTCATGAAGATGAAAATTTTCTGAATATTGCCTTAATAGGCTTTAAGTATAATACTTTTTTTGGTCATAATAGTTACGAAATTGTATGTGTGAACAACTTTTGATGATTTCATACAAAATAACTATTCATATTGGAATTTCATGACGAAGATAATGATGAAATTGAATGCGAAAACAATTTAATTTGATAAGAAATGATTCAAATAAATACAATTTTTATGATACAAAACAATTACACAAAGATCTTTTAAAATTTCTCATAATTAAATAATGTATGAAAAAATGTTGTTATTGAAATAAAATCATTTTTTAAAATTTCCAATCAAAAGGAAAGAAATTTTTGATGAAAAACATTGTCATCTCCATTTCAAGAACTCACATGTGACCCCAAAATATTTTGAGCTCTCAATTTGTGCCGCAAAAATAAATAAAGAAAAAGAAGCGAAGAAATTCTGTTGAAAATTTCCCTACAACACATAATAGAGTCATCATCAATCAAGTACCATCTTTTTTTTTTTGCTGTACTGGAATTTATTTTTATAGAAAGAGAGAAAATGAAGAAGAAAAAGGAATTTATGTCCAACTCTCTGTGAGATATTTTCAATGTTTTTGTGTAAATAGATGAAGACGTGCCGAATTGTATGAAAACAGATCGATAAATTGAGTTGAGGAATTCTTCAATGTAGGTTGACTTTTTTTTTGTTAATTTGTTGACAATCAACAGAATGCAGTTCATTCTTTAGCGTGCAAGCAGATGCAGATGCTTTTTTTTATTGAATGTGATCTTTTGTGTTTTGTTAGTTGTGCAGGATTCAAGGCGCCGTAAGTTGAAATCAAAAATAAATTTATGACATTTTGAATGCTTGTTTGCACTTTTCATTTGTTAAAAAATCATCAAGAAATTTTCTACTAAAGACCTTGAAATGAAATGCTTTAGGTAAGCGAGGAAAATTTATTCATGTACGCACAGTGAGCTATTGCTTGTGTGTAAATATTTTCACTCATGGTCACGTTGATTAAGATCAATTTTGTTCCCATAAATACTTAAGAATTGTCAGCCATAATAAATCGCATTGTTGCAGTTGAACAGGCATAAAAATGCTTAATCGCCTTCTCTCTGCACTTTCTCATTGCAAACACAATTCTCTCTCTTTTTTTTGGGTGCATTGTGAAAAAAAGATGGAATTTTTTACATTTTTCGTAAAAAGGTGTTTTTTTTCTTTAACACTAAATATTTGCCGAAGCATCAGGGTGTTCATGCTGTGATTTATTGCACCAAACAGCATTTATCTGATGCTTCTTTCTTTTGAGTTTTAACTTTTTCTTCTCTCTTCTCTCTTTTTTCCCTTGAGAGAAAGATGCTTTTTCAATATTTTTCGATTTGTGACATTGAAAATTTTCTGAAAAATTAAAATTAAAAAATTAAAAAAATATTTTCAATAAAAATAAAGTATAATAAAAATTTTTGAATTTTCAACGTATATTTTTGAAAAATCTTTGTACTAAAAACAAAATACGGGGGACGGAGACTCACGCGAAAAATCAATGCGCGAAAAAAATTAAATGACAACACATTAGTATTTGTTACGCATCACAAAAAAACATGTCACTTAAACAAGAAAACAATATTTAACCATACAAAAATTGATTTTGAAAATTGGCAGAAAAATATTATGTTTTTTCTGTAAAATAGCAACGAAAACTGTTTTTTATATTTATTTAATTTTCTGAAAAAAATTTTGTGATTAACGGTTTTTTAAAATTCATTTTTCATGTCACACGCAACATTTCTTTTTGTAACGCACAACAATAACACAAAACAATGAGCGAAAATGCGCGAAGAAAGCGAAATTTCAAAAAATCTTTCGCGCAAGTGTCCATCCATCTGAACAAAATTTAAAACAAATTGCCAAACTTTTTAAATTAAAGAATTTTTTGTTTACTGAATTAAGCATCGTAAATATAATAATATAATTCCATATCTCACATACTCTTGTTAAAACAACAATCTTGATGATCATAATTTAATTTTGTTTTTGAAACAACAACATCTCAATTATCTCGTTAATCACTTCAAGTAAAAAAAGCACACAGCGTAGTGAGAAGAAGTACAAAAAAAGTAGAAGCAAGCATAAACGATTCATTCAAGAAATGAGTGAAAAAAGAATTGATATTTGCCTCCCAACAATTTTCAAACTTCACTCAAGAGTCAAAAGAGAATTGGAAGAAAACAAAAGAAGTCGAAGAACACCTATATAATTTATTTCTAAAAGAATAAGAACAACAGTCAGCCATTCATCTATAATACAACATAATAGAGATGACGATGATTTTTTTTTCTCTTGATTGTTTCAAAAAAATCTGTTTGCTTGTATTTGTACATTTGCAGCATGAAGAGCCTTTCAGCTTTCCCATATATCTCGTAATAAGGAATCAGTGTGAACTCAGAAGTCGCAGCAGCACAGGAACATTCTTTACTCCCTGCTAGCATCAAGAAAGGAGGCCCCAAAGCGTCAAAAACCCATTTTCATGTGTGAGGTCGAATATCATCAATATAAATTTATTTTTTCTCTCTTTCTCTCTCGTTATTCACCTGAACGTGGAGCTAAACTAGCGATGATGTATGATTATGCCATGGCTTTGTATGTTTTTTATTCTTTCTTTTATTTTTACACACAAACATACAGAAAAAACTGATTGAATGAAAATGATTAAACTTTAGTTCGCTTTCATAATGAAATAATTCAATTTAGAGCTCAGTTCGAGACTCTTGTTGATTGGGTGGCGGTCGAACTAATTAATTACAAATCTAAGAAGCCTTACATTCACACACCTCACTTTGTGGTACTTTTCTGTCTCTACCTGTGAACTTAACAAAGCGTTTCATTTCATTATCTATGGAGTGTAAAAATTTGTAAAAATATTTTATAAACACTTTACATCTGTATCGAATTGAAGGATTTTTTACCTATTTTTGATGCAGTTTGACAAGATTTAAGAAAAGATAAAATTATTATTTTTAAAATAACTGTCAAAATATATTTTGAAATTTTAAAATTTTAAATTGTCGTTATTTTCAAAATTATTTGTTAATTTTTTTTTATTTCTTTTTGTCAAACTCACTAGAGAGATAATAAAGTCCTACAACAACAACAATAAAAGTGCAATCATAAAGGAAGAAAAATGAATGTAAAAAAATGTACAGT
The DNA here is from genome assembly GCA_018290095.1 of Polypedilum vanderplanki. NCBI lineage: Eukaryota > Metazoa > Arthropoda > Insecta > Diptera > Chironomidae > Polypedilum > Polypedilum vanderplanki. The sequence continues at coordinate 28,074,028 of CM031379.1, read as the reverse complement.
AGAAAAAGAAAAAGGGAGGACATTCGGTTATGTGAACAACAATAGAAGGATTAAGTCTCTCTCTTTGCCATGTTACATGCCATAAAGAAATGAGCCGTGACAACGTTCCGTATTTATAAAACATAAAGGAGTCCTTTTAACAACCGGATTAAAGCTGTTTTGTCTAACTTATCTTTTGTCCATCAATTTATGTGTCAAAATCTCTCTTAAATTTGCTTACCTGCTTCATAGCTTCATTCTATTTATCATAGTATTTGTGTGCGATGTTGATATTAAAAAATTAAAGTTCTTGTCTCAACATGATTACCTCAAGAAGCCCGTATGTATTGTAATTGTAGCTCTAGTAGCAACCTTGAGCATCACCAGTAATTTTTCGTTGAAGGAGAACACATTAAGGGTGTTAAAAATGCATACATGTGTATGCATGACTTGAAGATTACACAGGGGGGCCTCGAACAAAAATGCAATAATGAAGTTGTTATAAGGGTCTAGTGTTGCACACCAAAAAGAATTGATGAGGCACTTCACAGCAAGGTGTCTTCATCATTCTCACTCTTAGCTTATTCGTTACTGTTGAACACACAGACTATACAATAATTTGTTTGTTTTTTGATTAACCGACACGTAAACCTCCCTTCTTTTCTTAAAAAAACATTTTTTTTCTTTATGTGTGTCTATACGAGACAATGAGACGAATATGAAGATGATAAATTTTTCTTTCTATGACCGAGGTATTTACTGGAAATGCCGAAAATATGTGAAATTTTACAAGAATTTTCAGGAAGTCTTTATGCAACGTCAACAGCAGCTTTTAATCTATATTAAGCAGCAAAAAATTGTCATTTTTCAAAGATCAAATGTCAACCTGTACCAAAATAATTTTTTACCTCTTTTTAAATAACTCTCACTCTTAAAAATCAGGCAAACACAAAAATTATTTATGCCACTTAACGTCGGACAGGTAGAACTGAAACTTCACTTACAATACAATAAAAATCTCTTCATTCATGCAATTCAAAAGTCAATCTCACACTTATTGTGTTTGGTGCGATCAAATCAATATTTAAAAATCAAGAGAAATGATCGATCAAGTTGTAAAAGAATGAGAATTAAAAATTCAATAATGTCTGTGGCGAATGAAGATATAAACATTTGTATTATGCATTTAAGATCTCATTTTCGAGCATGTTTGACCACTTTTTTCTCATGTTCCACACGATGATGCTTTGTGTGATTTGACTCGTTATTTGAATAATTGTTTAAGAGAAAGAGCTTTGGTTTCTTATTTTCAAATCAATTGTATGACTTAGAATAGTTTTTTTATTAAATGATATGTGACTTGATGAGAATTGTAAACTACAGTGAAAGTTCTATAAAGAATGAATCAAGAATTTCAATGTATTTAAAAGTTAACGAACTTTTTAAAATAATTAAGCTGAATTAAGAGCTGAATTTAAAAATCTTTGTTTACATTTTTTAAAAATATTTTTCAAACCTATTAATTTTCTTCATTCTTTAAATCAGTTTAAAACTTTATTCAATCAAATAACTAAATAAAGTATAATCAAAAAGAAGGAATCATTTCAATCTAACACTCACTGTATAATTTTTCAATTCATCAATTCCAACAAGCACAACAAATTTGTATTTTATTAAAAAGAAGAAATAATTCTCATTTCAATCTCCTCACTTCTCATTCTTTTCCAGTTGTAAAAGACTGTACAACAAAGAAGCGATCATTTTCTCCTTCTTATATCAAAACTAAAGTATCAAAAAATAAGGAGAAAAAGAATGAGATTAAATTAAATTGAGCTGGTGTTTTTAAAACAAGCCGAAAAGAAGAAAAAGGAAGACTGAAATGTGAAGCGACAAACACAATTCAATTTGACTTTAATAGGATTTTGATACATTCAAGAAAGATTTATTTATAAAGCAGATTGCTTCTGTCAACTCATAAAAACTTCATATCGTGTGCATTTCATTACCAAATGATGATGATGATGATGACGGTCTTTGATGACTTTTGTTGGAAGAAAGTTTTTACATCGTAAAATATTGACCAGAATGTGCTGCTTGCTTCTTTCCTTTGTGCTCCGATAGGATTCACTGGAAGTGATTTGCATTTGAAGCGTAAGCCCACCATAAGATTATTTTAATCATTCATCCCAGAATTCCATCAATTTTTTTTAAATGCATTAAAGAAGCCACCAAAAAATTATAATTTGAAGCTTTTACGACCTGTAAAACGCTGCACATTATCATAATAAAGAACCGCACCAATCGCCATCGTCGATAATCATTTCCCAATAAGCTATCATACAACAATGTTGCTTCGCTAATCTCGTGAAAATCGCACGTTTTATGTGTCCACAAATGTGACGCAATCAATCGATTTCTTTTCCTTTTCGAAAATAAACTTAAAAATCTCAATTTTATAACTCTTTTTGTTCATCAGTTCGAGATTGTTGAAATGAATTTTTGCGCGTCTCGCAAAATGAAATGAAACTCTGAATTTTTTTGCTCAGACCACACACGTGAGCACAATGCCGAAAATGAAGTCTTTCTTATTTTTGATAATTATGCTTGAAGTCATTAAGAGGTCACAAATGTTAATGACATTAAAAAGTTTCTCCTTTGCGCGCGCAAAATAATGAAAAAAGTTTTCTGATCTAATTTAATTGTCGATTTTATGCGCGGGAATAATTTGTGCTGAACAATACCAAAATTAGTACTCATAAAGTGCTAATCTCATTTTACAATTGCATTTGGATCGTCAGCATTGCTTTCGTGATGAATATTGAAATTAAAATCAGATTTTATGCAATTTCGCAGTGATGATGATCAATAGTAATAGCTAGGGCAAGCAAAAAATCATCTAAAAATGCAAGTCGATGCACAATTGAAATTTAAGATGCAAATAAGCAGTCCGCAGATGAGCAGTTTCCCATGAAATATGAAATTTGTAAGCGAATGCTTAGGCATTTGCATGTGCGATTATCGCGATGCTTAAATCTCGAGCGAAAAAAACACACAACAGCAAATATTCACTTATTCGCACGCATTTTACACGAAAACGCGACATCCCAAAGGCAAACAATAGCATACAAGCAATTTATTGGCTTATAATTTTTTCAATATCGGAATTTAAAATTAAATTTATTCATTGGTACAATATTGGCTCTTCTCTTTCTCCTCTTTCTGTATGCGCACTCTCTTTTGTTTGTTTGTGTCGAAATCGATCAAGATTTTACAAAAGAATGCGCGTAAAAAGCGACTGCTCTTATCGTAAAGTATATATAAATGCCTCAGACTCTTGGCAGCAATAATAAAAATAATAACAATAAAAAATAAAAGTCTCGTGAGACTGCCAATAAAATAAACGCTCAGTTAAATATGCATTAAATTGCCACATTCAACAACTAGTTTCAATACAATTTACAAGCGCCGATATAATGAATTTTTGTTCAATTTTTGATTTTTTTGGGATAAAAATGATTCTTAAAACTTGTCATACTTTTTGTAGTTTTTTGAAATTTATAATAATTTAAATATTTCAAAAATTTAACCAAATTTCAACTCTTTATTTGATATTTAAATATATAAAAGTGTAGTGAACTGAAAAAAGAATTCAAATTTCAAAAAGTTCTTTTTTTTCGCTCAATGAACAAAAGGCATGGCGAACCACATGTGGTAAAAACTCTCGTTCCTTTCTCGCCTTCAATTTCTTCATGTACACACTAACGCGGGTCATCACAGAGTTCATAGCAATCCAACACATTTCTTAAATAAATAAATTTCCATATTTATATGTCGATAATCTAAATTTACTTCGTTCGCTCACATATGAGAATTTTTTTTGCGATAGCGACAATAAGCAAAAGAAATGACAAATTTTTCATAACGTCATGCAGTTTCATAATTTTTCATCAAGATACGAGCCACTTTCTTAATGATGTGTCGGCTTAAGTGAAATCTGCCACACATATATATATTATAACTCATTAAAATGTCGATGAAATGAAATTCAATACTTGTTGAGTAGTAATTATCTCGTGAACTCCTCAAATGACCGTTTTACTTCTTTTTTTTTTTGATGACAATGTCTGAGAAACAAAATAGACAACATTTGATGCCATAAACGTGATGCTGCGAGAATCAGAGTCTTTCTCATGGGAAGACGTGATAGAATTTAAGTGCGATGTAAAACTTGCTTGTTTACAACTTGACGATCATGTAGCTTTACATATAATAATTCTATTCTAGACAAAAAAACAATTCAATGCACTCTTAATTAGAATCAGATTGCTCACATGCAATTATGGATATTAATAAAGTGTGAGAAAATTAATTTAGCGAAAGATGAGAGCATGCAATGTGATTAATGGTGAATTTTTTATTGTATTATAAGGAATTAATAGAAAATTTCATAACGATAAGTTAAGATTAGACAAATTTCTTGGAAATCTAGAATAATACCAAGTAATCAGTTATTAAAGTATCATAAATAAAATAATTTTAGTAAAATTTCTATCAAGAATTTGCTTTATAACGTTTTTTCCGAAATTTAAATTAAAAAAGGCCGTTAAAAATCAAAGTTCATAAAATATGATACAAAGTAGTTAAAAAGCATAATAACACATCAACATCGCTATTCATAAATCATATAAAAAGAAGAAGCAGTAATAACACACATTTCAAGCAACATCATAAATCTAAATAAGTAATAAGCCTAACACTTACGCCAATGTAAAATAAACAGCAATTTTTTTATTCTCTCTCGCTGTGCGTTTATGATATATTCACATACAATTGACTATTACATTCACCACAAGAGAGAGAAAGAGAAGCTAAAGATTGAGTCAATGTCAGTGTCATGAGGTCAAAGAGATATATTTTCCACTCTCTCTCACTTAAATGCACTTTTTAACTCGCACAATGTAAATTTATGTAAGCAATCATCACATTATGTAAACACTAGCACGCTCATGAACTTCAGTTAGTGAATAGACGTCATTATATTCATGTCAATGCACATAAAACAGTAGTATCATACGTCACAGAAATATTCTTGTGCAAATAACATCAAAATCAAGTCACAAGACAAATAATGAAACATTTAATATATCCGTGAACTTGAACAGCCGTTATGACATTCTGCAATCTGGCGTCATTGACTTTTCTACAAATTGTTATTTTATGGGACTTGTGAATGAATGAATCAATCGAAATTTGTTTATTTAAAAGAAATTGATGAACAATGATTGAATTGGTTAATTTTCAAATTTTTTTCTAAAAAAATTCAAATTTCAAAAAGTAAGGTAATTTTTGAATTTCACAATTTTATTCAAGAGTTCATAATTTTGACGTTTCAAATACTTTCAATATTCATCATCACCAACTTAAGTAGTATACCAAACAAAAAATTACTCATTTAGCTACAGCAAGAAAAGCACTATTGCCATTCATTTGAAACAGAGTACGATATAAATATATGAATGAAATTTCTTATTTATGAAGTCATCATCTTCCGATAAATAACGAGACAGCGCGCTAATAAAAAAGAAAAACATTTCTCTACACTTCTTTTTTCGAATGATCTCATGTGAATAGGGATGAGGTAAACTTTATATTTGATTTTATTTTAGTTCAATTGTAATTTTTTTTGAAAAAGAAATATTATGAATGAATATTATTTTTGACAAGTTTTCTGGAAAAATTATTTGTGCGAGATATTTAGAATGTGATAAATGATCACGTCTACTGATCATGCTGAAATAAGAATTTTTAAATCATTAGTTCTACTCGAAATCTTGTTCGATGAAAGTCAGTTAAGCATCAAATTGGAACCATTTTAGATCAAACATTATAATTGTCAAGTGTTAAAAATAACTCATATGAAATTTTGTTATCATGTTCTAAAAATATCACATAAGTCAAAACAATGCAATTTCTTATCTTTATTTTGACATGTCAAGAAATTCATTCATTAAATATTTTAAGTACTTGTGACATCAATTCAAATATTTGCCACTTATCAGCTTGATGTGCCTCCAACTAGAATTACTCACGTGAGTAACACAATATAATTTTTTGTATTAATGAGTGTGACGTTTGGTTCTCAACAAATTAGCTAAATGTGTAAACTGTTAGAAGGGGAATTTTGTGATTTCTATCAAGAATATGTATTTGCAGTTATTTGTGATAATCGGTAATTTTTTCCTCTCCTTATGATAACACAATTCATTTTTATGATATCTTTGTGAATTTTTCAATTTTCAAAGAAATATGAAAAAAGTGCCCATATAAGACTAGATCATTACCTCATACTTTGAGAGCAATTGTCAATTATGATTCACACCTAGAAAACAAAACTAGTAAAAAATTATAATTTTTTACCTCGCAAAAATTGTAAAGTAATGAAACTTGCCAATTGAATTCTTTTTTGAGTCATCAAACTGGGAAACCCACAGGCAAAAAAGTAACTACCGACATTTAGACTCAAAAATCATGCTCTTCAGGCTCACCTATTATTACAATGCAAGATAACAATGATCGCGCAAAAAAATTATTGAAATTTAGCAGAATTTTGTCTGAGTTACAATAAAAAATTTTCCCTTAAAAATAATTAAAATCCGGTTAATCATCATAATCATAGCTTGGCGCTAGAGTAAGAATTTTTTTAGCATGAATTTTCATTATAGAAAGGCGCCGCGGCGGATAAATTAATTAATGAAGGCATGAGTGTGATATTGACGCGATTGTTTATATAATTTTTTAATCAACCGTCAACAGTCGGTTGTATGATGATGCAATTGTCATCAAATCGGAAATATGCAATGCAATTGAATCAAATAATGAACTGTGATTCAAGATGAACAATGATAATGTTGAAGACATGAATGATTATGTAGTGCGCTTGCCAACAGACTTCTTAATAGGCATCAAGACTAGTAATTATTAATTATTTGAGTACACAGTAATGCTGTTATTGAAGATTCTGTTAATTATTGACTATCCTTCTTGCTCATATTGATCGAAAGCAAGTGAGAGGATTTTTTTTTTGAAATCCGTTAATTTTATTTTTCACACATTAAACTCAATAAAACTAGCAACCGATTTCTTTTTTTTTTGAGATCACAATTCGTGATCGAAGAGTTAATTCATCATCTGACTGAAAACAAAGAAAAGCAAGAAGTTTAGTAGAAGACGTCATGATTATCATTGATTAGCATTTTTTTAGTTCTTATCAGAGTTTTTTTCAGCTCAATTTCGGATCGTTCCGGTGTCAACTTCTCATCGCCATGATTAGACTTTTCATTCGCACGCAAGCAATTAGAACGTTTGAAAATGACAAGTTGAATGATCCAATAGTGAGTCAAATAATTAGCAGCTTATAGCCTGGAGATAACCAGATATTTCTAAGGTGTTGTCTTGTGAAATTTTAAATATGAAACTTTCTATAGCGTAACAAATTAAAAATTACAATTCCATAAACATCATGAAAACTCAATTAAAAACAAACATGCAATAATAGTAACAAAAGTCAGTGCCTGTAACTACAACGTCGTAGCAAGCAATAATTCCAATGAACTAATTTTTGAGTTTAACGCCATAAATGGCTTGTTTGTTTACTACTGACAAGGAACAATGACATTCAGAATGCTAAATTGATTTTTTTACACTTGCACTTTTTTATAGGAAAAACCACAAAATAATTTTTGTTCAATTGGTAATGTTCCGTTAATTGTATCTTTGACCGCAATTATCTGCAAAATGAAGATGCTTGTTAGAACTGTTTGCATATTTACACGTGATGTCGCATGAAAGCAAACAGTGAAAGTCATTATGTAGCCTTGACAATTATTCTCATTAGAATGTATGTATAATTCCTAGCCGGAGCTTAAATATTATTACGATTAATTCCGCAAAACGGTCCTCGAGCTCGCGAGCAGTAAAAATCTTGCCGCATTCAGTGCAAGAAAAAGAGAGAGACAACAAAAATGTAATAAATATTGTGTATGGTTCATTTACATCATCATCACTGTGCGGCGATGATCGTAACATAATAACAAGAGAATTCCTCTCGCTTGCTCTTGCTTTTATTCGTGCATGTGTGCAGAAATCAGAATCATTAAACGTCAACACTATGCATGCCATTGCACACTCACATGCAAGAGCGAGTGAAATGCCACACCGTTTGCGTGCATAAATAATAAATAATTGAAATAATTGTTATTGTGTGAGGCTGTTTTGCCAACAATGTTCCGTTTATTTTCTTTCTCTATCTTTCTTATTCATACCCAAAATCGAAATGCAATCATGAGGATTCAATTAAGCCATGTATACGATGAAGCCTTCTTAATGAATCCATCCAAACCACTTCATTCTTTTAATCTCTCGCTCTTGCTTTTTCCTTTTGCTTCTCTCATCTTGGGGTGTTGAATGCATTGCAAAAATAATAATGAAGAAATCACTTGTGCATACGACGAATTGCAACTTTAATCCCTGGAAGAGAGAAGCCAAACGAAGTCCAAATGGCAATTTTAACTTTGTCATTATTTGCATGCTTTTTTTTGGGTAGAAAATTGATCATAATGAGAAATGTACATTTTTTTTGAAAATAAGTATATTTAATCAGAAAGATTCTGTGATTAGCACGAAACTATGACGTTAGGTTTTCCCCATTTTTTAACTTTTTTACTACAATATTTGATAGTAGTAAAACATTTATTAGAAATTTTACTTTTACATAAAATTTAAAATCAAATAATACTCAATTTTTATTTTAAATATTGTCATATTTTTAAAACAGTTCTAAAGAAGCTGCTTGAACTTCAATTTACATAAATATAATGAGCATAGAACCTAAGCATCTAATCCTATAGACTCATGTTTATCTATTTATATTTTTTCTCGCAATCGTTTTTCATCTTTGGGAATTTTTAACACGAGTGATTTAATCTCTGGTATCACTCAGCAATCGCTGTTACAAAAATATTTACTATGAATTCTTTTCTTCTTTTTTTACCTATCAATAAAATCTAATCAATTTTGAAAATATACTGTGGGAAATTTTTTGACGATCATATTAACGGGTAAATAATTTACTGAAGATATCTAAGTAGCAAAACATGATGAAAATATACACACAGGATTTTAGTATGATTTCATCACAAATTAATATTTATAATTTTTTTCGTTAACTCTAATAAATTCAAAATTATTTTTTTAAATGAATTTTAAAACATTTCGAGGATTTTTATAAGTTTATTATTTTTTTTCTTTAATTTTTTGTTTAAAACTGTTTTTAAACTGACAAATTTCTTCAGATCTTCTATAAAAAATTAAAGTTCTTACAAAACGACATGGTAAAAGTTAAAGGTTGAGAAACTCTGTCCTCCTTTAATGATCAATAAAAAAAATTCAAAAATGATAGCAATTATCGAGTTTTAAGATATTATTTGAATTAAACATTAGCTAGAGTTTGTTAATAATAAATATTTTAGATAGTGTTTGTTATTTTTTGTACACGAATTGTCAAATATCAAACGATGATAGCCGAGAGTCATCATTATTGCTTGCAAAAAACTTATTGTTTGTTAAAAGGAAGGACACGAAAAAGAACATGTCGCAAAGGTAAAATAAAAAAGAACTTTCGGCACTTTGACTAATAAGCATGTGATGAAGCTTCAAGAAGAAGAATATTTGAATAAATTAACAGAGAGAATGTGCAAATTAAACACTTCGTATCAAGAAAATCGAGGAAGTGAATTGAGCAAGATATTATTAGCAAATATGCAGAAAAATCTTGATCAAATATTTGTGTATACACAAGGAATTTTGAGTTTCAATTTGCCTTACAAAATGGTTGATATATTTGAGGAAGATTAAGTTGCTAATTAAGCTGTTATTCAAGGACACAGTTTTGTAACTAATGAAATATCAAAATGAAGTATTTAACATTTTATTTATCAATTTTAAAATTTTACAAAGTTTCTTTCACCTTTGGTCTCATTTTTATCCTTCCTGCAACAGTCAGCGAAATAAAAGTTTTTCATTCTCAATTACACAGTTGCAAAAATGTGCAGAAAAATTGCTCACCATCTAAATCTCTATAAGTTGCATCGGCGACTGTAGTTAAATCTACTGACTCATCAAAATCAGCAATATAATCAACACTCGGTGACGGAGAAAATGGCAATTTATTAAGCAAGTCGATACTCTCGTACTCGATAAAAGTATTTTCTGTCGTAAACTGCTCACCTGCCGGCATTGAAGTCACTGCAAAGAAATTTTCAATGAAAATTTTTTCACCTTTTTTTAAAAAAAATTTTCTATTGCTCACCGCGCACAATCACAAGTATCGTGAAAGTGAGAAGAAATTTTATAGCGAATGACATCATAAAACGATCTAAACGATTGTAAAGTCTGACAACTTCTGCATCAATTTCACTCCGAATTGTGCGTTGTTTCTTGCTTTTAACGGTTTTTTTCACAACACACGACCCAATTTTATAATCAACTTTTTTTTGCTCTGCAACTCTCCTGATCGACATTGAGATTCTTCAACAAAAATTAATTTTTTTCTCTCTTTTCATCTTCTCATTCACATGTATGAACAAGCCTAGTCTTGATGTTATAAATATAAATTGTTACTCTTTATATATCCGTGAATAGTGAAGTAAGTAACTAGCCAAAAATAACGACGAATGAAAGAAATTCCAATGACGTGATTCACAAAACAAGACGGTATTTCATTCACAAAATATAACTTGGAGGTCAACAAAAAGGGAAGAGAGTGCTGTCAAGAAAGGAATGTAGCAAAGTTGAATCGGAAATACGCAAAAATATTCACACAGTAATAAATTTGAGTTATTCAATCAGTATTTAATAACGTTAACATTTAGCTCACACTCGTCGCATACTTGAAACATTGATTCATCAAATGGAGCCGCTCTCTCGCAAGAGGTAATTTGTTAAAACACTGTGTGGGACTTCTTGATGTGTTTTTTGTCTCACTTCTCTTTTTATTTTGTTACCGAACTTGTTACTCAGATCATCAAAATTGGATTAGCTATATCTCATTTTACAGATCATTTACAAGCTCTAAATGAGATTATAGTATGATTTGTTGGATCACACACGAGATTAAAAAGATTTAGATGGACAAGTGGTTAAATCAGGGGGAAAATAACTATGACGAAAGATGCAAAAAAACGAAAGTAACGAAAGATAACGAAAGTAACGAAAGATAACGAAAGAAAACGAAAGAGAAGCAAAAATGACGAAAAGAAGCAAAAATATAAATGATGCAAAAAATTAATTGCAATTTAGGAAGTTTAAAGTCGTTATTCTATTGTTTTATAGATTCTAAAATGAACTATAAATCTTAATATTTATGCTCATCAAGTAGCAGCTCATAAAAAACGACTCGAAAGAAAATTTATAATTTTTCTGAATTTCATGTGTTTTTTCAACGTTTTTTTCGAAAATTAAATAGAATTTCGAAATTTCGTATTCGAATTTCGGAAACAAACATTGGAAAATTAGGCAAAATAAATTTTGCTTGATTTATCATAATAATCATGCTTTTTATGAAGTTATGATGAATTATTTACAAACGTAGTGGTTATTCTGAGCTATTAGAAGCAGAATAGGTATAAAAGTTCAAAGAAATATGTATGAAAAATCAATCTAACGAAAAAAACGAAAGTGACGAAAGAAAACGAAAGAAACGAAAAAAACGAAAGCGACGAAAGAAGCGAAAGAAAAACGAAAGAAAAAATTTCTTTCGTCATAGATATTTTCCCCCTGGGTTAAATAAAGAATAAAGAATTTTTTTTGAAATTTAACGAACTATTTTGATATTTGAGAATTTAATTTTGTAAATGTCGTTAAATTATTAATTTTTAATTTATTAGAATAATGATCAATATTTTTGAAGCAATTCATTTTATTTATAAAATTACTCAATTATAAATAATTTACAAATAAATACTCATAATAGTAAAAATTTTACAACAAATATAATTCTCTAATTTCTTCTCATTATGATTTAATATTTTGGCTCATTATTTTTTATAGCTTCAATGACTTATTTCTGTAAAAATTTCTAGATAATCACTTGAGTGACTCTATTAAGTAAGAGTTGATAATTTTTTAAAAAATGATTCTATTAAATTTTGTTTGATAAAATTTCCTCGAAATTAATCAGAGATTAAAACTTACTCATGTTTTTCAATTACCGCATAAAACTGTCAAAAATAGGAAGGTGATTTTATTATCCGGTTCTATGTCAAGGTTTTGAATTCTCACTTTTATTTTCTGGATTTTCCAAAACTGTTTACTATATCTTTTAAATCTATCTGCACGATCACATCATTCTGTATATTATCACATTTTTCACAATTGAAATTAGTAAATAAAAATATTACAGACAAGTTTATTTTTAGAATATATTTGTAATTTAAAAAAGGTAGTAGCATAAAATTAAAGAAATCCCTATTATTGAATTGGGATTTAGCGTTACGTCAATAATCCAACAAAAAGAAATTCTTGGAAAAAAAACTGGCAATATATACTTATTAATACTTTCCTATTTGTTATTAGTTAACGGATCTCGCAGGTTATTCCATCATAAAATATATTTTTGGGCTTATCCATACTGTATACTATAATAATTAGAAATATTTACAATGACAACTTTTATTGCACTTCATTTACTACTGTAATGGAAAAGCACTGACTAGTAAACTCATCTTCAACCAACTGTCATACTTTTGCTTACTGTCGTCATTGCAAGGTAATAAAAATCAAATTATCAATTCTCACTTATTATCAATGACAATTTGTCACATCATTATTAGCTTATCGCACATTATTTCATTCCAAACACACACTTTCCGTTCTTATCTTCATTGCAAGCTGGCGCTCGCCGGTTTCTCACTATGTCACATTTTTTTTCATTCATAAAAACAATTTTTTATTTGCCTTCGTTTTTCGTTAAGCATTTTTCTTGGAATTTCTGATACACTGTGACGTCAAAAAATTCACGATAGGCACGTCGACAAGAACTCGAAACAAATTCGGTAATGAACTCCAAAAATATTTTTTATGAATGAAGTAAAAAAAATTCCTTTGATTAATTTTTGTTATTCTCACTTTCACTTACGTAACAAAAATTTGATTGACAATTGTCATCAATAAAATAAAAGGAAAAAATAATAACAGTGTCAACTGAAGATGGGTGTGCGTCATAGCGAACCAGCAGACAGAAGTATACATAAAAATGACGTCAAGAAATTGAAACGATATTCTTTTTGGGCAAATAATTTGTTTCATTGGTAAGAATCAAGAAAATTTACCCATTTAAGGAATATTCGTACAAAAATCGTTGCTTTAGCTCCGTTAACTCGAGTAAGCAATACCAAAAAACACGTCATCATGCCTACACATTGAATACTTTTTCTATCAATTCGTCATTACAAGTTATTTCTTTTTTTCTTTTTCTAAAATATCTTGATTAAAAACATGTGTTTGTAAATAAATCATATCACATCACATGGCGCTATCGGAAATAAATGTTATGACACATTCTACTTAACTATGTAAGACATTTTTTTCGGCGGAAAATGTATGGCATTTCCTAGAAAGTTTTCGTGAGTTGGCTCGCTAAAAACAACTTCTGATTGCAAATTACTTTGCATTTTTGTGTTGATAAAAAGGAATTTTTTATGGGATTTTTTTTTCAAGATCGATGGCTATTTCTTTAGGTTAGATTGCTTGATCTGTGATGGCCCGAACTTTATCGCCATAATATCTTTTGATAAGATTAAAATGTAGAGCAAAATGTACAATTTAAAAACAAGTAATCAATTTCCTTCTTATCAATTTCACCAAAGACAAAAGCGTGTACAACAAGAACGTGCAATTAATTTATTATCTGGTATAGAAATTTAAGTTTTTTCACCACCTAATCCGACTGACTAATGTCACGGTAAAAAATAATTACTTTTTAAAACAAATGATGAAATTAAATTTTATATATAATCTTCTTGTAGTTTATTTAATACCATTCAAGTAAAAAGTATTATAGAAGTAAAATAAATAGAATTTTTCTTTGTGTAAAACAAAAATGATGAGATTCAAGGAAGGTTAGTTGAATAATAAAATTTTGTGCCTAATAATCATTTAAAAACATCCTGCATTATATAAGTAAAAAAGATTCACTTTTGTAAAAATTTACATAAATGCAATTACTAATTTTTCAATTTTTTCCAATTAATTATTAACGTTAATACAAAAAAAATACTGACATCATATGTATCCAATAAAAAATGATTCAATTAAGCAAAGAATTTTCTTTTTATTTCATATGTGATAAAAAAAGTGTAGAAATAAAACCAATAATATAGTCATTTATTAATTTTGAAAGGAAGTTTCCATAATATTGAACACAATTTGCATTTAATTAACATAAATAGACACGAGCTAAGGTCAATGTTTGGTATAGTTGTTATCAAACAATTTTTCTAATCTATTGATGCTAAAAATACTGTTAATGATGGCCATAAAATCTTATTGGAAATGTAAAGATAAAAATAGACTAAGCTTATCAGTAATAAAAAAATATGATTTCAGATTAGAGTGTCTGTTTTAAAATAAGTTCACCCTATATAGATGTATGATAGAAGAAATCCCCAAGAAAAAGTCCTTGTACAAGATAATCAATTAAACTTATCATTAATTTGACATCCAATTCATATGAAGTGAAAAATCACCATGGTTGTGCTTCTTCAATGAAAATATCTCATTATTATCTTAATTGATGCTTGTTGTCCTGCCAGGTGTGTGGGTGCAATGATAATTTTGTTACACACGCACACCCACATAAAATTGACATAGTCACATACACAAACACACGACAACAAGCAACCAATCAGAATTGAATATTTGCGCAAAAGGAAGAGCTTCATTCATAAATAAATGCTCCTCCAACGCAGAGAAGAAAAGAAGAAATAGAGAGAACGAGGAGATTGTTGCGTTCGTGTATGTCTGAAAAAGCATAAGTCGCTCTCACTCTCGATGGGTACCGCGTGGTTGTTTTTTTTTCGCCAAAAAGAGAAGAAAAAAAAGTGAGATAAGCACACAGACATAAACGTTTTGTGTATGTAACAATGACGCTTTGCCACACATCGTTAAAACCGGCAAAAAATCATACATACATTTTTTTTGTTATTGTTATTCACTCTTTACTCAACTCCGTGTGTTGAGTGTATATATAAAGTGTTTGGCTTATGATGAGCTTCAAGTCACTAAATGTATGCCAAAGACTAAATATCTAAGTGAAATTAATTGAATACGCAATACTAAAAAATAATTTCAAGTGAAAAGAGAAAAATATATAAAAATTATTTAGTGAAAATTTAGATTATTTTTGAATGAAAAACTGACGCACAATAAAATTTGGAAATCCCGAAAAAAATCACAGTGAAGTGATCTATCGAGAAAAAAGAGAAAAAAAAACAATTAAGAACGATCATCAGAAAATTTTCCCAAAAAAAAATTAAGTTACACAAAAAAAGTAAAAAAAACAGACATGGAACACAAAATCAAATTATACAGCGGTAAGTGGCTATCACAGATTGTTATTATTCATAAACGACGAAAAAGAGCGCATCAGAAAAGAGTTTTTCTTAGAATTCAAAAATTAAGGCAAAATATAACGGCTTAGAGTAGAAAAACCACTTGAGTGCACTAATAAATTTTCATTTTCTGTGAGAATCGCCGCAGACAACGAATTGAGTAGATTTTCTGTGAATCATTTTCTGTTTTACAAGTGACGCAAACTTCTTTCGTTTTTCCACTTTCTTTTAACTGATTTTTTATCATCAAGTAGTTCATATTAAATGCATTTTTATTTCTTCGAAATGCGATGATGATTCTTTGGATATTATTGTGAATTATTATTTATGCAAAATAACTTGCAAATTTTATGACAAAATTTATAACGTCTAAAATAAATTATTATATGTTTCTTAAACATCTGTTGAAATAATGGTGAAATGTGATAAGGAAAATAAATTACCTTTTGGTTTTATCAATTTCGACACGCGACTTAATTTTTTAATAATTCACCATAACATTCCAGAGTTATCAAGTGCAAGCAAATTGCAATCTAGGTCAATTCTAAGGCCATTTTTGGGATTTTTTCTTCTATTTATAGAATTTCACACTTACGCGTTTAACAAAGTGAAATCTATCATATGACCATTTTACAGTAATTGTTTGTTTGGTCCAAAACTTATCTTACTTTGCTAAAAAATAACATTACTTCAATTATTTGTTGAAATTAGTTTAAACAATCAACAAAAATCTCAAGTTACATTTTTTTGATATAAACATTTACCAAAGGCATCTCGTGAGGCTCCACTGAGCTCTTGTTTACGTCTCCTCAGATAGCAAGAGAGCGACACATTTTTCACGTGAGTCTCGAATGCAATCGCTTTCCGATGAATAGGCCACTATGAGAAACAGTAACTGTGTGACTCATTATATGAAAATTAATTATCGACATCAGTGGACAGCACTGCCCACACACAAACAAATTAAATCAATCTCGGCATCGTTAAAGAAAAAAAATCGGAAGTTTCATCAAACGTTGAATTGTTTTGTCTATTTATATCGATGTTAGAGCACCGTGGTGAATCACAAATATCAATATGAGATAAAGCGCACTTTTTTCTATTCTTTCGTTCTTTTGTTTTTTTCTTTATCGCACGTGAATTGATAAAAGTAGAAGAAAAAAAAGTGATTTTTTCTCTTCGACTATACTTGAGCTGCAGTAATAAACTGTTTAATTGGACTAATAATAAATATGAAGAAATATTTCTGTAATCATTTGATAATGTTACTTTTCACTATAAATATGTTTCTTCTTCATTTCTTAATGAATTATTGCTTTATATTTACCTTGAATCTTTTATTTTAAACAATTTTCAAAGCATAATTCACTTAATATTACAAAAATTTTAAATTGTTCATTTAAATGAAAATATTTTTTGTTGTTTTTAATAAATTTAAATTGTAACGATGTTTTTTTTAAAATTGAAATATTCAGTTATCTACAAAGTTGATAATAGCAGGAAAGAAGAACATTCTAACATGTATGCCTCATAAAATAACTGATAAAAAATAAAAAAATCATTGTAATAAATTCAATTAACTTCAAGGCGTGTTATTTTGGTGAATTTTCTTGCAAGACAGCAAAAATGTTTCAAATATTTTCCCGATTATGATATTCGAGGCGCTTAAAAGAAAACATTTCCGTTTATTCGCGAAAATATGCCAAAAATTCTCATCTGTTTGTGTCCACCCACATAAACATGTGAATGTAAAAATTTTCATTCATAAAAAAACGAAAATGTTCAACAGGTGAAATTCACTGATTTTTCCACATGACTCAAATGAATGTGACGTAGTTGTGGCTAGTTGGACAAAACTAGAGAGAAGTAAACACGACGAGAATTGTTTGTTTAACGTGTTAATTAATGATGACGACTGAGCATTGTGATAATATTTATTCATAGCTAGAGATCTGGAATCTTCAGAGTATAAAATTGTTTGAATATTTTTAGCTGACTTTGTAGGCTGTTATAAATTAATTACTTAGAGTATCGTACTTTCAATTCTCAATATGTGACTTAATTTTTATATTTACACAAACATGACTTAATCAATTTGAGTTTATATTTATTAATAGCATTTAGCTTCTTATCAAATATATCATTTATTCTTACTCGTAAATAAACAAATAAAATTTTTTTGTGAATGAATCAAGTAGTATATGAATCATACATATTGTCTTAAATTTATTCTTTCCGCTTTTTGTCTGTGAGAGAAGCCAAAATAAAATTGAAATAATTTTAAACCATACAATTGATTCGATTGTCATGAAAATGTGCGCCAACATAGTATGAATCAGCATTAGCGACATACGAGGGAATCCCGCCTTCCACGAAATAGTTTTGATTCACACATAGCCGATGACGTCGATGTGCACAGTTCGGATGTGGAGTGCAAAAAAAGAAAAAGTTCCGTGAGAGTGAATTTTTTTTTAAATATTAACATAAAACGGAAAAAGCAATTTGCAATTTTAATTGCAAGTGAGTTTTTTTTTCTCTTTCCTACAAAATAATGATGATAATATAGAATGTTTAATGAGAAATTTGGGAAATGCCCGATAGAAACAAAAAACTATTTTCATAAAATTTTTCTCTCTCATTCGGTTTTTTTCTCTCTTTTCGTTCATCTTTGCTCTCTCGTCCATACAAAAATGCACAACGAGAACGCTATTGAGCAAGATATTCGTTCACCGGTCATACATGTATGTGTGTACAAGAGAGTACAAAAAAAAGCTTCAAATAAGAAAAAAAATTGTATCCTCAGTTCGTTGTATTTTTTACACAAAACAGCAGATCATATACTTTTCAAGCGTTAACGAGAACGGACGTGTTTTAAAATTTATCTCTTTGAGTTATTAATTTTTTGACAGTAACTTTTTTTTTGTTCGATAATAATTACATTTTATAACGCAAAGTGGTGAAATTATAAAAAAAAATTTTGAACGCTGATAATTAAAGTGATAAAAAAAATTGTGCAAAACTAAAGAAAAAAATTAAAAAAGAAGAAAAAATTTTCAAATGTGCATAAAAATTAACAAATTAGAAAATTGTCAGCACTGCATAAAAAATTTCTTTTGGATTAATACAATTGTGTCAAAGCGAAGGAAACTTTTCTATCAATCATGCAGAGAAGTGCGTGGTGTGTTTAATTAAAATATTTTAAAATAAAATAAGAAATTTGTACACACAGTGAAAAATTCTTATGCAATTCTAACTTTGTTGTCAGATAAAATAAATAAAAAAATCTTGATGAGATTCATTTGAGTCAGATTCACTTGCTGAGATTTTTTAAAACAAAACGAGTGAATTTTTTTATTATTATTAACATAACGCCAACATAAGTTTAATAAAAAATAGCATAAATGCATTCAAGTGATCAATGTTGAGGTGAAATTGACCGTCAATTAATCTCACTTTATTGAAATGTGTCAAACTTATTCTGCTGGAAAAGAATTTTTCTTTTCTCATAATCGTTCATTGCCATTTGCAACTCAACCTGATGTTGAATTCTTCTTCTTCAACCTTTCACCCGTCGGCTGCGACTCACACTAGATTGATTTTCTCTATTTTTTGGCAAAAAATTTAAAACTAAAAAAAACTTAATTTCACAATTAGTCATCAATTCATTCGTCATCAGCGTCAGTTTTAGAGACATTTCATATGAGAAATAATTCTCTTTTTTCTTCTTCGTCATTTTTGTTCTCATATGAATTGCTGTCGATGAAAAATAATTTTAAGAGAATTATGGGCTTGCAAAGAGATTAAAAACTCATAAAATTTAAAATTTCCGATTTTTGAGCGATAAAGCAACATAAAAATTTCCTGCAGTGTGCATAATTTCGTCAATAAAAATTTTTAAAACTTATTGCAAAACAAATTCTTCAAAAAATACTTATTTCGAATATTTTTCTTATTCACAGCTGCGAAAATCATTGCCTGCATCCTGATTATTTCACTAGTATTAGAATCAGTTGTAGCAGCACCACTTGCTGACAATCAACAGCAACAGAAGGAGCAGCAGACAGGCAATAAATTGAACATTAGTCGTGAAAAAGGCAAAAATGTTAAGAGAAATAATCAACGCAATAATAATGGCTTGAAATGGTTTTCTCAAAAAGATTATGAAGCTTGGACAAATCCCTGCAATGCAAACTCATATGAAGATACAGGAAGCCCGATTGGAACTTTTAATCCCATCGAAGAATATAATACTGTAAGTTAACTGTTTGCATGGAAAAGTTGATGTTGTGTGTGCTCAAATTTCCACACAATTTTCTATCTTTCCTTTCTTTTTTTTCTCGCTTTTTTTCTTTTTTCTTCAAATTCAGTATTCTTTATACTCACAGGTACAGCTCAATATCGAGGACTTACAGAGAATCCTCTTCGAAAGTAACAAAATTAATATCACTAATATAGAAGCTTTTGATGAATTTAATGCACAATATTATGAATTTCTTCCTAAATTTCCGACGGTAAGTGTTTTTTTTTATTTTCAAATAAATTTTTCCAATTGGTGAAAATTTCAAAAATGGCTATCATATAAGAGTGAATGAAGAAGAAAAAAATTTCTAATTGGATAATAGAAAAAGAAGAAATCCAATTAAGTCCATAATGATCACGTTTCAAATTCAGAAAAAAATAATCGTCTCGAATCAAAAACTATAAATTTGATTAAATGCTCGTTTTAAAGCGCGACCCCGACAAATGTTTATGAAAAAATCTGTTTTTTATATTTTTGAGTCCGTTAGAGTGTCCGTCTGAGTAGCAGCAAAAAATAGCTCTTTATTTTGGCCGCTGGGCTTGTACAAAAACAGCAAAAAAAATTAAAAAACTATCAAATGCATCCCCCATGAAAATTAGATTGGCTTCATATTGCAGAGCATTGATTGAAGGCGAGCACAAAAAAAGAAAAAAAAATTCCCATAAAGCTTGAATGGACGCGACGCGAAATCTCCTTTTCTTCTCATCAATGAACTTTGTTATGAATTGGAGATAATTATCCAATTTCTGAATTTCGAATGTGGGATATATTCACACAGAGCAAAAAAAAAATAAGACCCAAGAACGCCTTCCAGGCATGAATGGTCTTTTTTTCTTGTACTGCGCTTGTATTTATATGTATGTATGGTGATTTTGAATGAATTCGTTCAGTCGCAAAGTGTAATTCACGATCTTTTGTGCGCTGCTCCCGAATTGATGTTGAACACTCGTGAATATATCATAAAATGCGTCTGGTTGCCCTAAAGCCTGCTCGCTATGAGAAAATATAATGTAAAGCTTACACGACTGTAGCCCATGAGAAATAAAAGTTCAATGTGCTTTATCAACAACGAAAATAAAATGTATAAAATTATTAGCTGTTCTCTCTCTCATTGTTGCAATTAATTCGATAAAATATTTATGTTTATGATAATTTAATAACATAAAATTACGACAACATGTTCAGGCTCGGTAGCTAGCCAATAAACGCTCTTAATTTTAAATCATCCACCTCCGCTCCGTCAAAAAGATCAAAATCGAAAATTTGCGGTGATTTTTTTTATCCTTCAAAAATCTCAAAGTGGCGGCGAGGCAAAATTGCAAACGAAGCTTATTATTAAGTGATCTTGATATTTTCTCCTCCTCTATCGTGCGCACACTCTTTTTTTTTGCGTAATTAAATTGGAACACACCATTTTTTTACTATCAGTTATTGCCAATCAATTTTGCATTTTCATTATTATAAGCTAATGTTTTATTCCCACGGGGCGATCAATTATTATTGAAATTTACTTTCATGTATATATGAAAGAGATTTTATTCACGCTTTCCTACTTTTCTCCTCCTTTTTTAATATCAACATTATTGGCGATAATATGCAAATATGAAGACTGATGTTATGTAATATAATAAAAAATTTAAATATTGCACATTCACCTGGAATTAAATAAAAATCAGCACATATACATGATTAATTATGATATTATATGATGGACTAAATAGTCAACATTTTGAAAACATCAAACTAAAAGACAAGAGAGAAAAGAAAATTTACATATTTTTTACTCTCTTGTCGCCGTAAGAAATTTTATTGAATGGTTCACAATTCATTCATAATAAATTGTATGAACATTCTCGCGAATTTTTTAACATCCGCCGTTGGGAGACAATTGGTGATCGAAGGCTGTCGAGAATGAACAAAAAACTGCGGCATGGGCGCCCGAGTGTGATCAATTGAAGGGGAAAAAATTTATGAAGCCTTTTCGATTTACACAATTTTTAACATAAATCAATCCATCTGGCTGCATTAATCATATAAGAAAATATCGCTTTTCGAGGACTTTTTCATTCATTCACTCTTTGTGACTTTTAGATTTAAAAAATCTTTTTTTTTTCATAAAGGCAAAAAAGACTAATAAATTCTTTCATATTTTTTATTTGACAGGGAAATCATAGGAAGTGGCACTTTGATATGCAAATTTTTACGGCATCTTTTGGATTGTTACATAAATTTCAACCAAAAACTAGCAATGAAGAATTGGCTATTTCAAAAGAGCTTAAAGACATTTTCATTGCAACACGAAAATTATTGTGTGAAATTGAAGGATTTGTAAACACAACTTCATCTCAAAAAATCGGAACGGAAGACTGGATTAAGAAGAAAGAAATGCGTGAACTTTTGGATTTCAAGAACCTAACTGAAATGATGAAATTACATCAGATGTATGCAAAAGGACGGTTTCAAACTTATATTGAAAAATTACTGCAACGTATCAAACAACAAAGCAAGCGCAATTACGTTGAAAAATCGATCACTTTTCCGAAACACAAGTCGTTAGCATTGAGAAAGAAAAAAACAGTAACACGCCGACCAATAAAGGGTAGACGCATCAATAACAACAATCGACCACAAAAACATCAGCCTATTAATGGTGAAAATTTAGAAATGTCAACAAAAAAATTGTATATCGTCAGAACAACAAAAATTAGTGGTCGTAATAATAAGAACATGAAAATGAACAACAAACGACGTCAGAGAACTACAAAAGCATCAATTCTGCAACATCAACAGCAACAACAGAAAAATCTTTGAATCTCTGAGATTTAAATTGTTCAATCAAAAAATATTACAAAAGAAAGCGTCGAACGCAAAACAAATCAACCACGCCATTCCAAGTAATTTTAAGGCTTGCAAAGACTTGCTTACTACTTAATTATTAATACTTACGATAGTAATATAATTTCTTCGTCTATTTGGAGCAATTTGAAATTGCAAATCTGGCAGCAAAAAATAAAAAAAAATAAGATTTTTATTTGAAGTATTTTAGCAAATGAAATCTGTGATAGTAAATTGATAAGCAGCAGATTTTAAGTATTTCTTAGTTGTTTCTTAAACAAAAATCTCAAAGTTTTTATTTGTAAATAATTTCTACGAGAGTTCTAATGAAAACAACTAAAACATACACACAAAAAAGGAAGTTCCTGTACAATTTAGTTATGTAGATAATGATCCCAGTAATTATAATTAATTTAATGCGCACAAATAGACAGAAGCATACAGGAACTGATTCGTTCCGTTCTTTCTCACTTTCGGATAGAATGCAAAAAAAAAGAAAAATGCAAGGCTGAAAACTCCTACTTACAAAATGAAAGAAACAATTTGCCTTAATTTATTTAAATTCCTGTTTGTTTTCTTTCATTTTAAAGTTTAAAATAATTTGATTGATTCTCCTTAAAATTTGCATTCATTTAATTAATCACTATTTTATTTGATAGATATATTATATAAAAAGAATACTTTTAAAAGTTTCTATGACAAAGCCTGAGCAGTATTATGTCAAAAAAGAAGAAAAATTTGTGAATATCAGTAAAATGAAGTTTTTTGGGTATTTGACGGTTGATCTCAATCGATTTTACGGAAGACTAAAAATGTATTTTGAGAAATGCGACCCAAAAACTTTTTTCTCAACTGTATGCACATAATTGTGAATTTAAGTATTAAAATTTGATGCCATTTATGCTCTTCCTACTTAGTATTAGATTAAAACTCGCAAAATAAAAAGAAAAACATGCGGTATTAAATAGAATATTGATGTAAGAAGATCTTAATTAATTTAAAATTTTAAATATAGTTAAATAGAACGAATTTTTATACTTATTTTATTAAATATTTTTAATAAGAATGATGAATCAATTAGTAATTTATAATGTATCAAAAACAAATTATTTGTAAAGAAAATCAAAACCGAGAAGGGAAAATGAAATTTATTCAGAAAAATCAAAATCAAGTTTTTTACTTTTACATTTTTTTCAGATTTTATTTACCTTTTACTTAAATTTGAGAACTTTTTAAAAAATGAGTTAGATTAGATTAAAATTAATCTCTGTCAAATAAGCATAGATTAAAATAAATCCGAATTTGATCACTGATCACTTGCAGTAGAAAAAAAGAAGAAACCAAATGAGCTTTAAAGCTTTTTTAGTTTTGAATTTTTTAAAGTCGTTTTTTCTTCATGTACAATTTGACAAAGGAAATAAAAAAATTATGTCCTACTTACTTACGCGTGCAGTTGTTGACACTCTGTAATTTGAGGAAAATTTTCTTCAATTACATTGTAATCAGATACACTTGAAATTTTTGGGTAATCATCTTAATGATATCTTATAATCAGACAAAAAGAAATTTTTTGAAAACAAATGACATGTTTAAGGACAATGACTTTTGAATTTTATTTTATTATTTTATGATTCATTCAGTTATTAAAATTATTGATTACAATTTATAAAGCTGATTAAATACAAAATTTTAAAGATCAAATAAATTCATTAAGTATTATATTTTGAGTACACAACTCTTTAGTAGAAAGTTTCTATATAAATTTTTATTATTATAAAAAAATGCATTAAAAATTTAAAATAAGTGATTTTTTAATGTCCATTGACACCATTATGACTGCAATATTGATAATTAGCCAAATGGTTCAATAAATCTTTTTGGGTAAGAACTGCAATAACATGCTCAACATTTCTTGTTTCAGTGCTATCATCTGTTTAATAAAAATCAAAATTAGATTAGAATTAAAATTTATTACTTTATGTATACTCACAAGTTTCGCGATTTTGAACGACAACAACAAAAGTTTCTTTCTCCAAAATTCTAGACAATCGTCCGAGAGTTGTGTCTATTTTGATTTTAATAAACTTTGAAAATGATCCCTTTGAAATTGGATCAGTAAATTTCAGTGAACGATCAAGAATTTTGCACATTATGTGATTGACAGTTGCCATTCCTTTAATGCCACCATGTATATCAGTTACAGCAACTTGTTCCAAATGATTTTGCTTTAATTTCTCAAGTATATCTTTGCAGGCAACATTTTCAGTAACAGTCATTGGTGAATTATTTCCAATTAAGTTTGAAATTTTACTATCCCACCAAGGATGACAATGAATATTAACAGATTCTTTCAAACCTCTTGCTTCCATCCAATTGTCAACCAAAAATTTACTCATGTAATTACGAATATTGTCCGGACAAATGACAACACAAACTTGATCTTCTGATAAATCTTTAGCGACTTCGATTGCAGCTGCCATTGCTGCACCAGATGAACCACCACATAAAAAGCCTTCTTCGCGAATTAGACGTTTTGCCATTGGAAAAGCCATCTTATCATTAGATTTGATCCATTTATCAACAATATCGCGATCTAGAACAGTCGGAATAAAATCGTAACCGATGCCTTCGACATCAAAAACCACAACATCCGTTTTATTCAAAGAATCTGGTTGTGCTAAAATTGAACCTTCTGGGTCAACTCCAATAATTTTGCAATTGGGACATTCTTCTTTAATTCGACGACCTACACCAGTTATTGTTCCGCCTGTTCCTGCTCCAAGCACGACCATATCAACTTTTCCATCCAATTGATACAAAATTTCACTTCCAGTTCCATCATAATGAGCCAATGGATTGCCGCAATTTGTGTATTGATTTAAAATGACAGAGTTTGGAATTTCTTTCTGCAAGCGTTGAGCAACAGCGACTAATGAATCAGGCTCATCGAATTTAGCTTCAGTTCTTGTACGAATTATTTCTGCTCCAAATGCCTTGAGTGCATTGACTTTTTCATCTGAATTTTTCTCAGGCAAAACGATAATGCAGCGATAACCACGAACTGCACTTGCCATAGCTAAGCCAATTCCTGTATTTCCTGATGTTGGCTCAATAATTGTATATCCTGGCTTGAGTAAACCTTTTTCTTCAGCATCAAGTACCATGCGATAACCAATTCGATCTTTGACAGAACCACCTGGATTCAAGAATTCACACTTTGCGTCTATTGAAAAAAAAATTAAATTTTTGATAATTTTTAAATAATTCTATTTTATAGACTTACACATTTGACATTTAATGCCCAATGATTGTGGGATTTTGTTCAATTTTACCATTGGTGTCATACCGATTGCATCCAAAATATGAGGAATTGTTTTTGGCCTTTCATGGCTATGTAAAATAAGAAAAAAGACAAAATGAAATTAATTCAAGAGAAATTTCTGTTATCGATCAAACACATGTGCGCTTTTCTAACTTCTGTTGATATTACATGAATATAAATAAACAAAATGATATAAATTTTTTGCACACTAACGTTTTTCTATCCAGATTTTTCTACGTAGGAAGAAAATATTAAATAATAAAAATATATTTGTGAAAAAACTCAAGACATTTTAAATTTATTTTAAGAAATTTAAATTCAAAATAAAATAAATTTTTTAAATTCCTTTTCATATTATTATTTTGAAATGTTAAAGTAATAATTTCTTATAAGCAAAAAAAAATTTCTTTCAAAAATTCATGAATCACTTTATTTTTCTCATTCAGTTCTATTTAAATCAACATGCTATCGTAATTTACTATGTCTTCTAATATTCTTCTTATTATATTGACAAACATTTTTTTCTTTTTTTTTATCAACTTTTTAACTTTTGTTAGGTGAATTCAAAAGTAAGGATAAATAATGCGTAGTTAAGAATAATTTTGATTCAAATTAACTAATTCAAAGCGTTGATAGAAACTGAAAAACTTTAATCATCTTCACAGTTATGTATATCAGTTTAAATTAAATTTTATGTGGAAGGTACTGGAATAAGAAGTTAGAAAATTTCCTTCCAAGTAAATTCCCTCCTGTATACATAAGTACATGTCCTTAATAACTAAGTATGCTTACGACTAGTCATATACAGCTCATAAACGACACGTTACGTATACAACGCATTTATAGCTAATCGTTCACAAATCGTTTTTGTTTATATTATAACGGATCAGTAATGACTAGTAAATAAAAAGTGCAACATGGCGAAATAATTATTTCGCAAAGAAAATTTTGATATAATTTCATTTTGGATTTGACATATCTAAACACTGGAAAATCACTCATAATTTAAGATTTAGATAGTAAAAGTGTAATGTAAAATGATTGATATGTATGATAATAAAATAAAATTTAATTATTGCAAAAATGAAAATATGGCTTTGTTTAAAAATTGAAAAGGGCTCCTATTTATCGAGTTTTGAATGTGTTGTATAAAACGAGTTCAATAGAAATCATTATTAACACGTCATTATCATAATATGTTTAACTGCCGTCTTCCTTTGTATATAAAAACCGGTCCTTATATTTGAGGGAAAACGGTAGGAATTTTTTTCTTCCAAAAACTTTTTTGGAGAAAAACTTTTTCTAAGTTGAATTTTTCTAACTGATTTTATAGCAATTTTTCCAACATAAAAAATTGATGTTCCTAAACTAATTGTTCACCTTCAAGATTCAGCCTAAAATATTCGGTTGTGAAATATTTATAATAGAGAAAAAAAGAAAACACAGCAGAAAAAATTCAATCGAAAATTTTCATAGAAAAATTTAATGATTACGGAAAAAATTTTAGTTAGAAAGTATGGCAACAAATTTTTAGGTTGGAAAAATTGCTGGAAAAATTGCTATACAATCAATCTGAAAAATTTCGGCTAGAAAAAAAAAGTTCCTGAATGAAGGAATTTCTAGCCGAAAAATTTAAGTATACCAAAAAGGTAAATTCCTTTTTTATCATACTTACAAAGGTCTTACAGTATGTGGAGTTGCAGTTTGTTTAGATTTATCGCGAACCCAAGTACATTTTGATGGTTCATCTGGATAAACAAAGTCAGGTTGCAAAGTTTCAGGCATATCAAGTGCCTTGTACTTCAAATGTGTTGAACATGTTGATTGATGTCCATTCATTGCACTTTCTTTACTCTCAGACATTTTTTTAAATTTTTATTCTACGATTTTCCAAATTGCGACTTATCACACCGAAAGCAGTTAGTTAACTGAACTCTCTAAAAATTTTATTTTTACATACAAAATATTTCGATGTTTTTTCTCTTTTTGCTTCTCACGTTGTGCAATCTATGTGATAAATAACAGAGTATTTTGATAAAACAAGAAATTTTCTTTTACCAAAATTTTCTCTCCCCTCTCTCTTGTTCAGAACTGCGGTTAACTTACAATGTTTATTGTGGTTTTTTTTCTCTCTCACGCCGAATTCATTTGATATAATTATTTTTAGATAAAAGTTCTTTCTTTTTATAATCTTGAATGTCGATGAGGAGTGATTTATTTTATTTATATCTTGATATGTTTTTTAAAAACTGGTAGTTGTTTTAGAATTTTTTAACGTCAAGTTTAAATGACTTTATGGACAAATAATATAAATATTCAATTTGTTTATTGAAAAGTTTTTATTCGTTAGATTTTGATTATTATTGATATTGCATTTGCCAATACACAAATAATTTTAAATTTAAAATCAAGGGAAAAGAATGCTACCAAATTGTTATTGAATAAAAAATGGTGATGTTTCAAACAAAATTTATAATTTTCTATAACTTTTTTTATTCGTTGTCAAGATTTATCTCTTAAAGTATGTATAAATAAACTTTTGTTTTTGATACCTGAAAAATATTTTTAAAAAATTTTATTTTGCAATTATTGAATTTATTAAAATATTTTTAAAACATTTGCAAATTGCAACCAACATTAAATCCCAACTAAAAACATTTTTCTATAAAATTAACATAATATAGCCAGACAAATTACAATTTATAAACGTACAAAATGCTACCAATCCAACCCAAGAATATCCTGAGATAAAAAGTGGAATAATCAGATCTATTTTTGTTGAAATTTCATAACATAATTGAGCAAATCACGTTGTGTAATAATTCCGATAATAATTTCCCTTGTAATAGTTTCACCATTTGCATCTGTGAATTTAATTTTTTTTAAATAAAAATTTTATCAAAAATTTAGATTAGTAAAAACTCACATTCTTTTTGTTTCTGAGTAACCAACACGTAAGGATCTTTTTCCAAAATACGTGAAAGACGACCAAGTGATGTGTCTAATGCAACTTTTGAGAACTTCTTGAAAACTGCTTTATCGATCTTGTCTGATGATTTCAAACCGAAGTTTAGCATGCGATTAACGAGATAATTGATCGTTGCCATCCCTTTTGCATTTCCATTGCTGTCAATCACTGGAATTTGATCAATATCTTCATTTTTCATAATATCGATCACTTCTTGGCATGTAACATTCTCTGTGACTGTCAATGGTGGACGCAAGTGCAAATTTGAAACTTGATTATCCCACCATGGATGATCTTGAGTATTGACAGAATTCTTCAAATCTCTTGCTTCTAGCCAGTTATCAACGACGAATTTTGTCATATAATTTCTTATATTATCGGGCAAAATAACAACACAAGTTTGATCTTCTGTCAGATCCTTTGCAGCTGCAATTGCACAAGACATAGCTGCTCCACTTGAGCCACCACATAGGAATCCTTCTTCAGCAATCAGTCTTCTTGCCATTGGAAGTGAAATTTTGTCGTTTGATTTGTACCATTTATCAACAACTGAACGATCAAGTACTGTCGGAATAAAATCGTAACCAATTCCTTCAACTTCATACATTGTGACACTTGATTCATTGAGTGATTCAGGTTGTGCTAAAATTGAACCTTCTGGGTCAACACCAACAATAACACAATTGGGACATTCTTCTTTAATTCGACGACCTACACCAGCAATTGTTCCGCCTGTTCCTGCTCCAAGCACAACCATATCAACTTTGCCATCCAATTGATACAAAATTTCAGCACCAGTTCCATCATAATGAGCCAATGGATTACCACAATTGCGATATTGATCAGGAATCCATGAATTTGGAATTTCTTTTTGCAAACGCTGTGCAACAGCAATGAGTGAATCGGGATTATCATAGGCGGCTTCAGTTGGCGTACGAATGATCTCTGCCCCGAGAGCTTTCAAAGTGTTGACCTTTTCGTCAGACATTTTCTCGGGCATAACAATGATACAGCGATAACCACGAACAGCACATGCCATAGCTAAGCCCACACCAGTATTTCCTGATGTTGGCTCAATAATTGTTGAACCTTCTTTCAAAATTCCTTTCTCTTCAGCATCAAGTACCATGCGATAACCAATTCTATCTTTGACAGAACCACCTGGATTCAAGAATTCACACTTTGCATCTAGAGTAATAAAAATGAATAATTAATTTGATTACGAGTTGATTCATATATAACAAATATGACTTACACATTTGACATTTGATACCCAATGATTGTGGAATGTGATTCAATTTGACTAATGGTGTCATTCCAATTGCTTCCAAGACATTTTCACAAACTTTTGGTCTTTCTTTGCTGAGGAATAAAGATATTTTTACTATCAGATCATTTTATTCTCTATTCATGTTCATGTTTTACTGATAACGCACAAGTCTATCAAAAATTATATATTCAGGACGCGAACTTCTTATCAATTGTCTATTTTAGAATACTTCGCATATTTAAATTATTCAAGGTCGATTATTATTTATGTCGAGTCATTTACTTACAAGGTCCTTTTTGGATGAGGTGATGCAGCTTGCTTGTTCTTATCACTTGTCCATGTACATCTTGATGGCAAATTTGGCAAAATAAAATCCGATGGAAGAACTTTAGGAAGATCTTTCAATATTTTATATGGACAAAGCTGACCATTTTTTGTCGCAGCAGAAGTGCCATTAACAATTTTTTCCTTAGTTTCAGACATGTTCTTTTTATCTTCTTTTTGTTTTCAACTCAAGAAATAAATGACGTAAATGATCTTTTGACTTGAATTAGAAAAATAAATATAGGTAATAAATAAATAATTTGTTTCGGAAGTGTTTTAAAAATTCATATTCTTATCTTAACTTTCAATTTCAATTAATACTCACATTAAAATGCTTCACAGAATAAGAAACTGAAACGTCAGCAGACCGATCACTTCAACAACTTCGTATAGAATGAGCATATGCCGGCGTTCTACGTATTCTTTTTTGATTCTTCTCACATTCCGTTTTGTTATTCTCATTCATTCGAAGTTTCTCTCTCATTTTTTTTTCTACCTACATTTGAATAAAAAACTTTATTTGTTTTTGCTGCAGGCTTATTTGCAATTCAACTTGCAATTGATTATTCTCATTTTCTCTTAATTTTGCTTGTTTTTATTTATGTTTTGATTATAACTTATCAAAACAGCCTGTTTTCTGTTTTTTCACAATTTTATGCCTAAAATAAACGGAAATTTAAATAATTTTATAACATTTCCTTAATTAAATAAACTAATTTAATACTCACAATCAAACTAGTTTATTATTTACGTAACTGTAAATTTTAATTTCACTTGCTTATAAAAGTACAAAAATATCAATATTTAACGATTTTTAAAATTTTAAATGAAATAAGCTTAAAATTTAATGAAATGTTATTTTTTGTATTTGTACCAATAAATTTAATTTAAATAAATAAAATGTCCAGGAGGAGGTGAATCGACTACGTGGGTAATTAAAATTAAATATATATACTTATATATTTTAGATTTATCTGTATGAAGCCTAGAAATATTATCTCTTATTCATTTGAATATGATTTGAGATATTTTTAAAGAATTTGCAATTTAAATTTTGGAGCGCAAATATATTCAGAATTTTCGTTAAATTTTGAATTTTTCTGAATACATAACTGCCAATTTTTCTATCTCCTCCCTCCTGGTAAAATGCAATAAGAGGCTATACATAGAAATATGGTTCAACATTTTTCCTGAAAATAATTAATTTTAAATCCTCGTCCAACTGTTGAATTATTTGTCTTCACTGGCATGAGAATCGGTCCATTCATTACAGATCTCACTGGAACATTAATATTGAAATTAATTGAAACTGCACCATCATTCAGTTTATATCCACAAAGACGAATATAATTGACACTAATAAAATCATCGGGACAACTGAAAATTTCTGCACCCGCTTGTCCTTTAGCCAGAAAATTACCATTTGCATCAAGATTAACTAATTCAAATAGTTCTTCCCGTCCTTTATATTCATTTGTGTATTTAATTATGCAATGTTCTGGATGTCTCTTTATACAAATTGCGTAGTTCATGTTATTCTAAAATATTTTTAAAAATTATTAATCAATCTCGACACCTTGGATGGTCGGTCGCATTAGAGCGTATTTTTGCCTTAACAGATCAGTATGTTTGGAAACGAAATTTCATATGTTTTTAGAGCTATTTTCTTAACAAGCTATAAAACATTTCTACGATATACTGTTGCCGAGTTATGACTGTAACACCCTGCTAGCCAGCCAGCCAGTCAGCAAGCCATTTTGAACATAATACCGTATTCTTTTCGCAAAAATGCGCTAAAATTTAAAATTAACAGTTTTAAAAAATTTAAATTTTAGCTGAATAGCTGAATGGAAAAAATGTAAACATTCGCCTCCACCTCCGATAAAAAAAGTTTCTCAAAAGAGAAAAATTTCAAAAATAATCGGAAAAAGAGCAATAATGGAGTGAAAGTGTAAAGATTAATGAGATGTTTAGATAGTCTGTTGTGCATAGAAGTGAATTCATGTGATAATAACTTACAAAATAAGTTGGATTTCTGTATTTAATAATTTGTGAGTAATCATTATCGTAGTTGAATGTTTTTATCGTTCCTTCAGCTTCTGTATAATATTGAAGACAACCATCTGGTGCCAAATTATCATGAATTGATAGTTGTGTAATTTTTATACTAAATGCTCTATCATCAGCTGTGTGTGTCAAAACACTTAGAAAAAGTTTTTCTGAATTTGTGACATCAACATACACTAAAAAATTCATTTTAAAATCTTGCAATAAAATATTTAAATCATTATTACTGTGTTGACCACTAGCAATTCCACAAATAATAGGAACTTCATGATTTTTACTTCCTGATTCTGTTGATATCATTAATTGATCATCAATGCAGTTTCCATTTGTCGGTGGTAAAATTTCAAAAAACACAAATTCTAAAAGAACTTGTTTAACATTCTTTGCTAATAGAATTGTGAGCGTGCATGAACCTAAGTTAGATTCAGATGCAAGAGGATAATTTGGACTTTCAAAATATGTAACATTATGTCCAGTCACACGACCACAAGAAGTTTTAACTAAAATTTGATTGAACAAATCAATATTGAGTAAAAATCAATAAAAATTTTCTATTTACAAATGCAGCAAACACCAAATCCATTTGCACATCGATCCATGCTGATTCCTCCTAAATTTATGCATTCAGCTTCATTCAAACATGAACCATAAAGTTGACGAAGTGGTTTACGACCACTCATGCATGGAACACTATCAATTCGAATTAAACTAAAGAGATTAAGAAATTTTCCCAGTGATAATAAATGAGGCGAGACATTGGTCTCAACAACGCGATGATCATTACTTATATACATTAAATTTTTCATTCTATTTGCTAGAAAATCTAATGCATGTTCAACTCTATTGTTCGGCTTCATGATATGATGAGTATTTGTTTCATCAACGTTGTGTTCAGTTATTTCAATATCATTGTTATTGCTACTGCCATTATGCACTGTATTTGTCTCGTACTTTTCTTGTTCTTCAACTTTGTCATTACCGTACTGATTTTGTAGTTTGAAAGTATGCAAAGTTGTTGATTCCATATCTAAAACTGATTCACTTGAAAGAGGTGAAATTCCTTCACTTTCAATACTTGCAGGAAGTGTAGTGATGTACATATTGTCATTTATTTTTGACACCTCTTTAATAGTTTCACTTTTATTTTGCTCCTTCCTTTGAGGTGTGTACCGAATACCATAAACATCACGATAATTTAAATAATTTTTTGAAGAATCATTTGGTTTGCTTCTTTCAATTTTATATGAATATTCTTTTGGATGAAAATAAACTTCATTATATTCACTTCGATTATCATGAATGTCTTTAAAAATTAACTTTTGAACTCTTTGAAATTTTGCACTTATAAAAAGTGATGAAAAAATTAAAACACTGAATGCGCTAAACTGCTTCATGATAACTTACTCAAATGCACTGCACGACATTTCACTGTCAACTGAAATAAAGAAATTATCTTTCTTTTTTTGCGCATATTGTTGCGTTTCTTCTTTTGTATATCATCAAAAATAGAGTAAAGTGCTTCTGCTTCGTTTTAGACGCATTTGAATAATGTAGAAAATTAAAGTCAGCCACTCAAAACAACATACGCCTTCTCAAGTTAATTTAGCATTCATTTTTATGAGAATGGAAAAATGATATTTTAAATACATACAACACAACTCAGCTGTTGACAATAATTGTAGTTTAGAGCAGTGATGCTTAGTAATTGTTACCATTTTTGAGATGACATGATTTTTCTTATATAAATTATTACAATTATTCTCTTCTCTCTAAACTTTTCCATCAAATTTTTATGTCAATCATTTATGTCTCATTTCACATTTGAATTGTCATCTTAAAAATGCAATTTAAAATTCTTCCAATTAAAATAAAATATTTTTTATTGACTTCTTGTTCTTACATAGTTAAGGCATGTATGTTGACATACATTTTTAAAGAGAGGGAAATACACACAAAAACTCTGTAGTTGGAGCATAACATTATATTATACGTTAATATACCATAAAGCTAGCTTACATTGCACACGACTAAATTTTTTACTTCTGTTTATTTCTCATTTCAGTGCAAAATAAAACGAAAAATATTACATAATAATAATAATTTAAATAAAAATGGGATCCGAGCAATCACATGCGGCTTCAAATGCTTCTGGTTCAACACATTCAACACCACGACGTCCAGTATCGACATCAGATGCAAGATTACAGCGTGGCTATACTATCGCTGCTCCAACATCAACTACTACTACAAGTGATAATTTAAATAATAGCCAGCTTGTTGACACGAGTCCACCTCCACTCGATTCTCGACCAACTTCGCCGCCGATGAGCGTTTGTTCTGATTCTGATTTACCGTACATATCGTATACAGATAAGCCTATTGGAGGTAAGCAGGAAACTATTTTTTTATTTATTTTACTAACAACATTCTTCACAGACTCACCAAAATTGCGAAACAAAGGTCAAAAATTTAATAAAACACGACCAGCTGTTAATTTGCGACGTCAATCAACTTCAGCAAAAGCTCGACCTGCATCAGCATCTGGTACAATGATAGTAGTTAATAAAGGCACGTCAAAAGATGGAGGTGGTGTTGATCGTGATCCAGATATTCTACGTCTTCAGGTAAATATTTTTATAAAACAAATAATTTTGTGTGTGTGAATGAATTAAGAATTATCGCGGCAAAAAAATTAGTTAAGACATGGATAGAAAGAATTATTGAAAGTCAGGCAGTCCTACTCCTACACGATGATTTGCTGCAAAGTCTCGCACACTTAATGGCTTTCTTTGTTCTACACTTTGATCATATTCATTGTCAGTATGAAAAATATTTGATTTAAGATTGACATGATGACGTCGTCGTGCTTCACTTATTGACATTGAACGAGCAACAGGTTTAATTGGTGGACGAGCAGATGTTGTTTGTTGTTGTTGCTGTTGCGGCAATTGTTCACTTTCAATTTCACTCTGTTGTTGTTTTGGAACTTTTTGAACTTTTTCAAATTCATTACTAAAGCCATTCATATTTCTTTGATTATTGATTCGTCTTTCTTCTCTATATGAATCATAATATCGATCATATTCACGTTCTGGTGAAAATGGTTGTTGATAATTTTTGCTTATCCTTCGTCGATCATAATAATATTCATCATCTGAAATGTCAGGCGAATAATTTCTTCGTGACATTGTACGTGAATATCTTGATCTAACTGATCTGTTGTCATAATAGCGATCATAGCCATCATCATACTCATCATCAAAATAGTGAGAATTGTAACGACGTGGGCTTTGCTTCTGCTGTGGTATTGGAGGTCTTCTATAGGTTGCTTGCGGTAAATTTCTATCCACGGGAGGTTCTCGATAATGACGTGGCTTTTGATATCGATAATTTTCATCTTCTGACTCACTAAAGCTGTCAATATATTGAGAATTTTTGTTGTTATTTATTGAAATTTTATTCACACCATTTGTGAGTTCATCGACAATTGGATTTTCAATTTGTGGCGCTTTAATAACTTCGGGTGATGGTTCATTCACTATTTTATTATTATTCATTACTTCTTGTTCTTTTTTCACAACTTCAATCACTGAATTTTTATCATCATCATTATTTGCATCAGCAAAATCATAAAATTCAATTCGCGATTTTAAAGTTTCAAGTTTTTTGTGCTTTGTTGGATCAATTTGTCGACTATAAACACTTACATTGTCTGTAGCTGTATCAACCATGTCATAAAATTCTATTCTTGATTTCATTTGATTTGTGCGTCTTCTACGCGATTCTTCTGTGTCTGTAGATGCTTGTGATTGACTAATAATCGAAGCTGTCGAGAGACTTCTATTTCTCATGCGATTTCGTGGTGAAGTAATTTCTGGCGATCGTGTGTCATCAGGCCAATAAAAATTTGTCTGTTGACGATTTGCACCATTTGGTTGACGCATCATGCGTTCTGGTAAGCCACTAAAAAATTTTCTATTTGACATTTTTTTCGCACTTACTCGATTTTAACTCGTCGCGTTCTCAAATGAGACTGAAATTGTCTAAACTCAATAACGTAAAAATCTTTAAGTTTTTTTTGTTTCTTTTTTGCATAAAGGCTGAAGTTGCTATTGCCTATTTTGTAAAATATCTTTATGTATGGAAATTGTTATGAAAGAGTAAAGAAAAGAACGTAGGGTGTGCTTGTGATCGTGATGAATTTGAGTTAAGTTTGTATGTAAGAAAAAATCTTTTGAATCACCGTGTGCCTGTGTATTTTCAATAAATGATCACCCACGCATCATTTTAAATTTCATACACACTCACGGGCAATATATTTGTGTATTAATATTGGTTTATTCTTGCAAGCTTTTCCTTCTCGAACGTAACAATATCGACCTTCAAAAAACACCTACTTTTTACATTTGTAGTACAAGAGAATTTGCTGTTAGATTAATTAATTTTTTATTACAGAGTATTCCAATGTTTTTACCCGTCATGCGTGGAACACTTTCGCTACCTGCTTATCGCGATCCAGAAATTTTAGAAAGATTACATCCAAATCATGTACTCAATATGTGTACTCGCTTACAGGTGAATTTGAATAAACATTTTTCATTTAATTTAAGAAATAATGAAATTTTCATTTCAAAATTAGACTCATTACAATTTATGTGCTACAAAAATTGCACAGGACCAAGGTGTAATAAATAGTAAAATTAAAGAAGTCGATCAAGATGTTGGAAAACTATTAAACAAAATGACTGAACGCCAAAAACAATTCTCAACATATGCAGATGCATTCACAAAAGTAAGACAAATTTCTCAACAGCTGAGTCGTTGCAATTCGTTACTCAATCAAAATATAGAATTAATGGAGTCATTAAACAACGTTTTGGATGTGGAAAATCGATTGGAGCCGTTTGTATGGACAACTAAATAAAGATTTTAGCAATTGGCAATTAAAAATTCCATTATTTTGTGTTAAGTTTCTATTATTATTTATATATCTATAAACTATAAAGTGCTTATTATGGGCTTTGAAAAAGATGTGACATAATTGATAAAGTTAAGATTCCAAAATAAATAAATCAAGCATTTTCCCACATATAAAAATTGAGTTTCTATTTTTAAATAAATTAAAATTGCTAGAAAAGAAATTAATTAATTTTGACATCAAACAAAAGTTAATTGATATACATATAAAGATTGAATAAAAGAAATCTTAAATTTTTATTTTTCTATATAGATTACAATCTTGAATGAATAATTTTCTTTATCTCAAAGCTAAACATCAAATTTTAATTCCATATGCCATAAAAAACAAAGTAAATGGTTGCGAACAAAAGAAACTGTAGAAAGAGTTTCATATAATAAATCTTTTGAAGTTTTTGTCGCGCTTTTGGAAGGCTGCTGATGTCGTCTTTTAGAACGTAGGTTCTAATTCCCATCATATAGCGACCAATATAATCGTCCCAATCTAGAGATGTCACATCGCAGCAAAATTCATTAGCATCAAGTTGTGTCTGATTTGCAGCACGAATTATTCGTTTCAAATTTTTCGAATTAAAATTCCAATCATTTAATACAAAATAATCTCCAGTATCTTGTGCTATTTTTACACGTTTTGCAATTTTAAACATTATTGGCTTTTTGCCTTGCATTCGAAGCAACACATCGAACATGAGTGCTGGTAGAAAATGCATAAAAATTTCAATTATGTTGTGCATCAATCGACTTTTTCGATAAACAAAATTTGGATACATTGCGATGTATTTTGATGGATTTAAAAGTGAATATTTTAAAATGTGCTTTCTTAGCTCTTTGTAATTCATTGGATTGAAATGACCCGATGTACAATTATAGACAGTGATCTCATTCGGTGTTCTTATAAAACTGTTTGCCCATCCTGCTGTGATCAATGTATTGCAAACAATATCTACAGGCATTAAATCAACAAGTCCCTCTTCTACACCCATTATTGTTGTGATTGTTCCTCTTCCAATTTCCATTAAAATGCCTGTCGATCATAAATAAAAAGCGATTAAGAAATCATTAAATTTCAAAAATTATAAACCTGTGATGCCATAAATATTGTCAATCCAACCAGGATAAGGCTCATTAACTGCTGCTGTAACAATCGATGGTCGGACAATACACAAAGGAAGCACATTATTATATTCGAGAACGATATGTTCAGCCATATGCTTCGTCAAAGTATACGTATTTGGATGTCGTTTATTAAAGCGATTGGCAATTGTCTCAGTAAATTCATCAGGTAAAATGCCGACACTATTAATGAACAGATGATGATCTGGTGTTGATGTTGTTCCATAAACCTGTTCGTCTACATTCTTCAAATTGGGATTGCTATATGCTGTGCTTACATGCACTAAACTCTATGAATGCATTTTTTGCGCAATAAATGAGAGGAGATTATGAGGAATTTGCTTATTTTACATAACTTACTTACCTTTAATTTTGTCATCTTAGTGCATAGCTCCATTACACGACGTGTACCGAATGTGTTAAGATTGGCAGCGACTTTGAGTGGTTCATTGAAACGAACAGTTGCCGCGACATGAAAAACAATGTCAATATTTTGTTGCAACAGTTGAATGTCACGTGCATGAAGGCCAAGATTTGATTCATTTATATCACCCGGAATACAATATAATTTCTTTAATATATCTGGATTATTATTGCGAATGCGCTCAAAAATTGGATTACGAAGATATTCTTCAAATCGTTGTTCACTTCCGATGCCACGCTTTGGCCTTAACAAAATGTAAATTTTTCGAATTCCATCACATGAGCGAAGGAGTTTCTCAATCAAAACTTTGCCTAAAAGAGTGAGTTTAATGTTATTATTATTGTTTTGTTGCTGAAAATTGAAGCATTTTGGTTCTTTATGAGAATAAACACAAATTCACATGATTGATTTTTTTTATTGAGAATTTTAGAATAAACTCACCCAAAAAACCAGTAGAGCCAGTAACAAAAATATTGCAATTATCGTAATAATCTTTAATGCAACGTGTTTTAATCAATGGATTTTTAGAAAAATCTTCAAGATTATTATTTTCATCCATTTGCAGCTCTTCCGCAGTCTTTTTTCTTATATACTTGCTCAGATCAATTTCCATGTTGAAATGACTCTCTAACAGATTATTTGGTGACATTGTTTAAAAATCTTTCCTTCCGAAACCAAGTATTGTTTTCTTTTGTTTAATAACGAAATAACTACAACGTTTCCGACATCAAGTTATCTAAACAATCAATTAAAATTCAAAACTTAGAACTTTTCTAGAAAATTTTTTTTAAAATGAACCAAGTTCTTAGTTACGAATTTGATTTCGATAGATTTGTAAATTTAAATCGAAGATTTTAAAGATGCTAATTGCTTTCATAAAAAGTAAGAGCAAATAGATAAAAATTAAAATACACAATCTAATGATAAAACTTAAATTGTTAAAACTTTATGAAGTTTTTCTGATAAAATTCAATTTAAACTTCAAAGTTTTGTATTAAAATTTCTCAAATTGCTTAATTTATTCTTCAATTGCATAAATTCATACAATCTTGAATATCTTTTTAATTAGGTCAGAAATTAATCACCTATAATTTTTTTAACGACAATTTTCACAATCAATATTAATTGATAGTCTATAATTACACGTCAATTATCAACAATATTGCATGAGAATATTTTTATGTGTACACCTGATTTTTTTCTTACTCGTTCAAGTTCTTCACTTCGTTTTGTCTATGATATAACTTTCACTCGCTCACGGAAATTTATCCACATAAAAAGCAGAATTGCATCATTTGTGCAACTTTTTTTAATGCAAACACTGTGTCAGTGAGGTCTTTGAAAACCAGATTGAAATTATATAATTACGATGCTAACGAATGATGATCAGCATAACTGAAATTTCACTCTCACGTGCTCAAAAATTTAAATTTTTTTATTTGCCGAAAGTTTCCAAAGTCACGGCACTTGTCACTAGCACAAATTACAATCTAATTCGCTCTGATCAAGACACGTCTTAACTAATTGAGCTCAAATTTCGAACTAATCTCACGAAGCACCGAAAGCTCTCTGAAAATCTTTTTCCATGGCAGTGCCAAAAAGAAACAAACTTTTTTCTAAGTGAAAAGTGGGAAAATGCATCTCACTCAATTGGAATGTTTTTAAACTTGTTTTCTGCATTACTATAGACAGATATAAAATATAGGAATTGTTTGAATGACTAACTTACTGCATAAATAAATTCAAGTCGTAAGCCACTGGTTAGATTACGCGAAAGAAATGTGTGTTGCAATATGCACATTGCACATATTTATGCACTTTCTTTCTCTGTCACTCTCTATTACTGTGGCTCTCTGACTTGATTTGACCATTCATTACATACATTCGGCTTAAGATTTAATTGTTTTCCAAGATACAATCAAGATCATTTGTGAGAGGCAAGTGTTGTTGCAATACCGATTTAGCATGTTGATTAATGTTACTGAGTTTTTATTCCTTTGGTAAAATTTATTATTTATTTAAATAGAGTGTGAAAAGTAGATCATGATAATAATAAATTATTTACAAATATTTAATTGAAATTTAAACGTCTTTGGATTTTCTCATCAACATTGATGAATTTTACTAATAAATTAAACTTTTTTAAATCTTTCACGATTGATTCTAATCCTTTTAATGATGAATAATCAATTGAAGAAATTTTAATGAGATCCA
The DNA here is from genome assembly GCA_018290095.1 of Polypedilum vanderplanki. Taxonomy (NCBI): domain Eukaryota; kingdom Metazoa; phylum Arthropoda; class Insecta; order Diptera; family Chironomidae; genus Polypedilum; species Polypedilum vanderplanki. The sequence continues at coordinate 28,032,570 of CM031379.1, read as the reverse complement.
ATGTGATTGGAAATTTAAATTCTGTTTTAACCAATGCGATATTTATTTGTTCTCTCAAATTATCAATTCCTGGGAAGAAAATTCCACTTGATGGTCTTACATAAATGTGTTGATGATCTTTTGTCTATAAATAACAATTTAAAATTTATCAAAATTATAATTTATGTTATTTCTTACCTTTTCAACATAAATCAACAAATTAGGTCGAGCTGCTTTTATAAAAATATTCAAAATACTTAATAAAATTCCAACTAAAAGTCCAGCTTCCACACCAGCAACCATACAAGCAATGATACATCCACTCCATGATAAAAAATCAAGTTTACTTTTCTCCCATAATTTTGGAGCAATGCTAAAGTCAATCTATGATAGAAAAAATAATGTCAAGAAAAAGCTGATAAAGATTCAAGTGAAATTATCACCAATGTATAAACAGCACAAATTAAAATAGCAGCCAATGTCGCTTTAGGAATAAAATTGAAATATGGTGTCAATAAAGTCAGTGCAAGCAATGCAATTATTGCACTATAAATCCCAGCAAACGGTGTTTGAACACCACTAACATTTGATAATGCTGAACGCTAATAAATTTACATCAGTTAATGAAAAACAAACAAAGAGAAAATTGATAAATACTCACAGTAAAAGCACCTGCTGTAGGCATTGATTGAAAAAATGAACCAAGAACATTGCACATTCCTAAAGCAATCATTTCTTGAGTTGCATCAACAATTTTTCCTGATGCTGTAAAACCAATTGTATTCAGGTAAATTCGTTAATTTCAATTTAAAAACTCACAAAAAGCTTTAGCAATAGCAACATTAGCTAAAATAGAAACCATTGGAAGTAGAATGAAGCCAGATCCAATATCTGAAGCAATTTCAGTAAATTCAATTGTTCTATTTCCATCCATTGCTGTGAATGGTGGTAGCTTAAATGATGGAATTCCTTGAGGAACTTTTTCAGATAATTTAAAAGGAATTTCAATATCAGGATTTTTTGCCAAAGCATAAGCAATTGAAGTTGTAATAACCACAGCAAGAGCATTCTTAGCCAGACTCAAATAGAAGAGAGATCTTTTTAGAATTGGATTAGACACTTTAGCCTTGATGTCGTTTAGATACTAAAAATATGAGAAATAAAGTTCAATGATCACAACTGACCTTGCACAAAATTTTCAATGTTGCCTGTCTCACACATTTTTTCTTATTCAATTATTCATAATTTAAACTTACTTTCATGAATAATAGAAACATTATAGCACATATTCCTAACATAGCGTCGCCTACTCTCAAATATTTTATGTTCTCTCCAAGTTTTAATATAATTGCAGGCAAACTTTTTCCACTGAAATTTAATCCAAAGAGATTTTTTAATTGTGCAACAATGATTAAAATTGCTGTTGATGTTGAGAATGCTGATACAACAGGAATTGAGATAAAATCAACGAGAAAACCTGAAGAAATTTTAAATTTAACGGTTAATTTAAATTTAAATGAATTCAAAATTTTAAAATTCGTTAAAATAGAAATTTTTAAAACTTCTCATTATTGAAGTAATTTACAGATAATTATCTATAATTATCATTATATGTACTTAATTATCATTTAAACATACCCAATCGTAAAATTCCCATGATCATTTCAACGCACCCGCAAACAAAAGTCATAATGAAGACATATTCGATAGGTTTTTCATATGTATAAGAAACAGTGATTATTGACATAAGTGAAGTTGGACCGATTGAGACTTCACGAACTGTGCCCATAAGTGTATAAATAATCGATCCAGCAAAAGCAGAATATAATCCTATTATTAAAATTCAATTTTAAGCTTCTCTATTTTGTTATTTTATTTATATTTTCTTCAAATACAAACCATAAACAGCTGGCACGTTAGCCAAATTCGCATAAGCTAAACTCTGTGGGATCATAGTTAAACCAATCGTTACTCCAGCAATAAAATCACCAATAGCTTGTGTTTGATCATATTTTGGCAGCCAATTTATTACATTTAAACGACGTTTGACAAATTCAAAAAACTTTTGAGAAATTTTTAATTCTTTTTCACTTAAAAGTTCTTCAAATGGAATTTTCTCACTTGCATTTAAATTTGCTAATTCAATATCTTTGCGTCTTTCCTCTTCCATTATGATTCTAGCACTGAAAGCTTCCGACTGTTTATCTAGATAAATTTTGTATACAAGTGATCTAATGATGATGATGATAAGATATCGCACAGAACACAATCATACAATTTTAAATAAATCACATGCATTTACTCTGCCGACATACTGACTGACTCTCTCTCAAGTGAGATTTTATTGTTATTTGCACAACACACACTTACCTGCACAATGAGAATACTCTTGACAGTGACTATGACTAATGATGTATAAACAAATTTTTTAGGCAATTTTTTAAACTACAAACTCACTTTTTTATTGTTGACAAACATTTATTACTCTAAATAATTGGACAATTACTTACAGTATGTGATGTGAGTTAAATAAAATGTAAAAAATTTTAAATTTGGTATTTTTGTTTAATGAAAGTGTTTATTGTACTGTGAAGTTCTTCAATTTTAGTTTTCAAATTTTAAATTTCTTGAAAAATACAAGAAATCTGAAAGAAAAAAAGTAATAAAAAATTTAATTTTGCATTTTTAAAGCAATATTTTTACTAAAAATTTTTAATCCTCATGAGACCTCAACCGTTCGATTATACAAAAATGCAGGAAAACAAAAAAAGTTGTATATTTTTCAAATAATTATAAAACAGAACAGTAAAAGTATTAGAAAATGTTTTTCATCAACTTCCTTACGTTATTGTTAATAAATCTAACAAAAATAAGAGAGAGAAAAAAATTGCCACAACTAGCGAATTTTCTTAACAATAATGTCAATTAATTGATCGCATCTGTCACTCTTTCCGCGAAAATCTTTAGGATTTGGTCCAATCATTTGAATAAACTGTGGGATGTCTGGTGAGACCTGATGTAAATAAAATATAGACAATTAATCAAAGAGGCAATTTAAACAATAATAAATATTTTAAATTAACGATTTTTTAAAATTCAAATATTTGAAAAAATCAGTTACTTACAAAAACAAATTTAGATAAAGCTTTTAGTACTCTGAATAAAAATTCTTCGGCTGGATTTGAGTTCAAAAATTGTAAAATAGCCATAGAAATTTCTACAGCAATGTCATCAAATACCTAAAGATTAAAAAATGTCAAAATAAATAAATAAGCTCAAAAAATAAATTTCTTAAATTCTTTTTCATTTTCGAGTTTTACACTTCAAACCTTTGATTTGCTGCCTTTTGGCAAAATTTGTCTTAATTTTCGAGCATGTTGGAATTTCTGTAAGAAGAAAAAACAACAAGAGCTTTTTCCTCATATTTAAAAAGAACATCAAATAGAGAAAGTAAGATAGACCAATTTAGAAAAAATTTTGTTTTTTTAAGTTTGTTAATGAACACAGATGAATTAAGCGCAAATTAAAGTAAAACTCGATAATGAATTTAAAGAAGAACATTAAATATGGACAAGATATAAATTATAAAATGATAAGAAATAAGCTTGAAACTTTGATACTTTACAACAGTCTTTACTTCCTTGATGCCCAAATTATAAGTGAGTGCTGTTCCAAGTTCTTGTAATTTCGGGCATGATGACAGCAAGCAGTGGACGACAACTTTTGTGGTGGCACGGATATTCGACACTTGTTGATTGCCATATGGCCATTCTGAGATATACAAGCAGAATTCGCTAACGTTTGTATTTTCAAATAAATTGCAGACCTTGAGAAGAGAAATAAATAAAATTTTAATGTAAACAAACTTGGAAATATTTTTTAAAGAAAAACTTACAAACATGGCGACAGCCTGTTGTTCTTCCGGTTTAATTTTTTCAATGTCCAATAAATAACTCATCAAAACATGATCGCGTCTGTCTTGATGAAGAAGTAGAATGACGTCATCCTTAAGGGCAGCATAAGCAAGTGCACGCAACAAATGAACTCGTGCTTCAAGTGAAACTTGTGGATCACGAAGAATTCGTCCAACAAAGACAAGAAAGAGGTCACTGAGTGCCCAAGCACCATCACCCATCAACAAATATTGATGAAGCTCTTCCAATGCGAGCTGCAAATTATTAAGAAAATTCATTAAAGATCATTGGGATTAAAGTAAAAATTCACTCACTTGTTCATCTTCTGACAAATTTCCATCAACTAATTTCACTAATTCTTCTAGTTCATATTTTACCTGCAACGCAATAATTTAATTAAAAAATTGCAACTAAATTCAAATGACTTTGAAACTTACGTCAATATCCTTATACAAAATTGGTGGCTCACGATTTTTCTTTCTTTCTTCTTCGAGTCTTCTCTCTTCAGCTTCCTCCTCTAATACTTTCTCAGATGGTAGCATTTCTGAGTTGATGATTGGCTGCTCACTTGTTCCATTTGCTTCTTCAATTTCAGACATTCCTGTTGAATTATATTCACTACTGTCACTAAATGTTACTCGATTGCCTGCTTTCTTTTCTTTCTTTCGCTTTTTCTCCTTTTTACGTTCCTTTTTGGCGATTTTATCAAGGCTTTGTTTACGACGTTCTTCAAGTGCTGATGTTTGTTCTCTAAGCTGTTCTATTTGTGTATTAATTTCTATATAATCTGGTGATGGCTCACGTGCCGCGATTGTTATTTGTGGTTCAAATGAAAAATTTGTGCTTCCTTCAGCTCGTTGACCGAGACTATCTGTTTCGGAAATAATTTAAGAAAAAACGTTAAATTTGAAATTTTTGAATTTTAAAAAACTGTTATTTTTTAAAATTCTAATTTTAATTCTTTAAAAGAATTTTTATAAAACAAAAGAACAATTAATAAATATAAAAAGTTATTCTTACCTATCAAAGGTCCTAAACTTTGTCCAAGTGGTGTTGCTAAAAATTCTGATGGCAAATCAAGAATATATTTAGGAATTGAAGAACCGCATAAAAATTGACATAAATCTTCAGAGAATGTGTTGCAATTGTGTTTTAAAAGTGAATAGCAAGATCCCCTTTGAATAGCATTAAAAAAAGAGAAAAAGAAAAGTTAATTTTCTCTCACATTCTCTCTTTACACAACGACTTGGATTCGGAAAATGGAGGAAGAAGTTTCGGAATTTTTTTTTTGTTCACTCACCTAAATGAACTTTCAGCGAGTCCACGCAAATAATCCTTAAATACTTGATACGGAATAAAAGTGTCACCAATTTTTTCGATCTTTGTTGGATGTCCAAGCACTGTCGATCCCTGCAATAAAAGAATTAAAAATTTGTAAGTAAAATTAAAAAGAAAAATTTTCCACTCACACCGCGCCTATGTGATGCTGTCTCGAATAAATTTAAATTTAAACTAATGTGAGCGAGTTTTCGGAAAATGAAAATTTTCAACACAGAAAAAAAGTAAGCGGAGAAAAAAACACACAAAGAGACGAGCACGACGGCGATCACATTTTTTTTGTATTTGCCGGTAGACAAGTCTCGTATGATGATAAAATTACAATTCTCGCTACTTAATTGCGCGTAGATCGCGTCAAATTTACCGACATCGACTGGTGAATCGTGAGATCAAGTGTTTGGTGTGTGTGGAAATGAAAAATTCTTTTTCGTGTAAAAATAGCACTCGTCTTCCGTGAATAATAATAGGAGAAATGAGAGCGAAGTGACATGAAAGTGCACACATTCGCTCTCTCACAGTTGCTGTTGCTGCGAGAGATGAAAATGATTTTCCATTTTAAAACTCGGAATAAGAAAAACATTCGCGTGGTCTGAATTATATTGCGATCTTATTTTTATTATACTAAAGTAAAAAAAAACAACATTTTCACCTTTTTGATTTAATTTTAGCAACACTTAATCATCATTTCGTTAAATTTGATACAAAGAAAGAAAAAATGAGACGAGTTTTATTTTTTATTATTATTCAGTCTAAACGTGATTTCTACATACATTTATTTATTGATGGATAGAAAATTCAACTACTAAGTTGAGTTATTTTTATCATGTCGCAAACAAAAATATTTTTTTCTATTTGCATGTGCAACAAGTTTTCTCTTCTATTCTTTGTTAAATTTGTCAAATAAAGGATGATTTGATTAAATATTTAATACCAAAAGAAAAATATATTTAAAAGAAATTAATATATTTTTATTTCAAACATAATTTTAACTTTTTGCGTTTATCATCATGAAGAAACAATAAATTTAAATTAAAATTTTACTGTAAGTGTAAATTTTTCTTAAAACCACTTAAATAATATGTATTTGACAAAGATAAATAGAACTTTTAATAAAATTTTACTTTCGTCACATGTTCAGAGAATTAAAAACATTATGATAGTCTCTCTTTGGAATTGTTTTAGATTAGATTAAAAGGAACAAAAACAGATAAATTCGTCTGCAAAAAACTTTTGCATTGTTGTAATTTTATGAGTTTTTATGATATGTTTGTAGAATGGATTATTTCTACGTAAAGTTTATATTTAAACGTTTTTTTGATAACAAAGAGTATAAAAGATGAAATCTCATAACTAAAGATTCAAAACAGTTTTTAAGCGAGTGTTGAGTTAAACTGAATAAGAGAAGAAAAATATGAAATTTTTATTGTGAGTTAAAAGAATAAAAATTGTGAATTAATTTTGAAAATTTTTTTTAATTTAGGTTTCAAATTGCTACTTTAGCATTTTTTCAAGTAAATTCAGTTTACTCTGCAGTATTAACTTGCAAATCGACAACTCCACCATGTGAAATCTCTTCAATCACTCCAGTTAGTTCAGCAAACGAAATTATTACTATTTCTGGAAAAGCATCAAATTATGTAGATGAGACAACAACATATTTAACTTTCAACGGACCAAACATTTTAAATTATGTTCCAACAAAACTCTTTACAATTTTTCCAAAACTCAACAGTATTTCTTTTAATAACGTTTCACTCACAAATGTTGTTTCAAATGCTTTTGCAAATTGTGGAAATTTGATGACTATTATGATTTCTTCGAATGATTTTACAACACTGCCAACAAATTTTGCATCGACTTGCATCAATGTAACGACTCTTCAACTTTTTTCAAATAACATAAAGTCAATTGATGCTGATGCATTCAAAGGATTAACTTTCTTATCATACCTTTATTTAATTAACAACAAAATCGCATGCATTCCACCAAAACTTTTCCAAAATACACCAGTTATTAGCTACATCGATCTTAGTAACAATCAAATTTCAGAAATTCATGCAGACACTTTCAAAAATCTTCCAAGTTTAACAAATATTAATTTGATGAATAACAGCATCGTCAATTTACCTGCTTTTGACTTAACAGGAACAAACTTGGCTATGATGTCACTAATGTTTCAAATTTATTACAACCCAATTAACTCAATCAGTCCAAAATTTATTTCTAACATTTATTCAAATCGTGGTGGAGCTATGTCGGCTCCCAGTGTGATGCTTTACACAACAGGAACAAATTCGATTATTAATACTTGCATTCCAGACAATTCCAATTCATATTCAATTTATGGTTCAAACTGGCCAACTGCAAACCTACTTTTAGCACCATGCTATGCTAACTGGAAGGATTCATATCAAACAAGCTTGAGTTGTGCACCAAACTACCCTACTGATATCGGAAATTCTTTTAATTCAAGCTTTCCATTTGGTGGCAAAAATTTCTTTTCAATCATTACAAACATTGTAAAAAATTTTACTGCCACTGTTACATTCTATTAAAATTTTTACGAATCAAAGGCATAAAATGAATCAATAGTCAAACGTAGAAATTCAAATGTAGAATAGAAAGAATTGTAAAATGCTTTGTTATTCCATAATCAATTTATGATTACAAACAGATTTATAAAACTCTTTTTATCAGAAATAAAACTTGTTTGATGCAAGCATAATTTTTATCTTTTGTTGATTTTAGAAAATGATAAAACACTTGTTCTCATCTAGAAGTTATTTATTTTATGATTTATAACAGCAAATTTTCAGAAAAAAGACCATAACATTCAATTAAATAAATCATTTTTGCATTAGTCAAATAAACAATAATTTAGGTCGGTAATTAAATTTCTTCTTATTTAGCAATAAAAAATTCTTCAAATTCTTCAACGATCATTCATCATAAAAAAAGCAATCAGCTGTTTTATTTTCAAACAATAAAGTTCATTAAAAATGTCTCGCAAAAATCATTTTTAATTGCCATAGAACTGTCTTTCTTTTTGTTCTCTTAGTTTTGTACACAATAATAAGCCTTTTACATTGCTCGCAATAAGGAAAACAAAAAAATTTCTCTTTGAATTTTCATCAGAAAAAAATAAATTTTTTTTCATGTCTCTTTGAGTGGGTCGTTAACGTTTTCACACAAAGAAAATCAAAAATTTTGTGTATTAATAAAAAAGAAATGACGATTTAAGAATCTTTTTTGTATACATAGGAAGCAAACCTTCCATCATCATCAATGACATTTCATTTATCAACGCGTGCAAAAAATTTAAAGAAAGAAAACTCAAGGTTGTTCACTTGGCGTGTAATTTGAAGGACTCTAGACTTACCGGTGAACATGAAGTGATTCCTTGACTACCAAAAAAATACTCGCGTCCAAACACAACCACTGCTGTGTGCCAAATCCCATTAATTTGTCGTCCTGCGTGGAAAAAAGAAAGAGGAAACTTGTGAAATAAATATAAACTAATCTGAGGAAAATTTAACGCCTACCTAAAAGCAGCGGTGACATCATGCTCGCCATTCCCTGCGTCATATCGTAGATATACAATTCAACGCTATGACTGCCAAAATCATCCATATTTGCCGCTTTCTTTTAGTCTCTAAAGTAAACACAGAATGGAAGAATTTTTCTGAGTTTATTTATGGTTAAACAAAGAAAAACATGAAGGTCAGTCCACTTTTACAAGATTTGTAGACTTAAAAAATTGAAAAAATATAATTATTCCCATAGAAGAGATTAGATTAAATATATAGTAAACGCACAGACTATAAATAAAATTTATGTATACACTTCACGTCATTATGTAAGCAAAGAAAGATGATTTTTCACCTGATTTTTTTCTCCCATCATTTCAAGTGTACTATTTTTATTTACATTAAAATAATCTAACTCTGAGTTGAGGTGCTAATGGATTGATTTAGTTATTTTAATTAGAATTTTTCGCTTTAATGAAATCAAAACAAATTAATTGTGATTTTTCAACCTGAATTATTTGAGACTACCAAGAGATGTTCACTGGGAATAAATGAGAATGCAAGCATTGGCACAAGTATTTGTCATTAATCAAATTGTCTTTTACTATTTTATGTTGGCCATTACATATTTAATTGAGAAATGAGAGATGAAGTCAAGGTGAGGTAAAATCGTTTTAAGTCATATCAAAATATAAAATAATTAGATTCATTTATCAAGAATTTTCACGAAAATCAGACAACAATGACTCATTATTTCATATTTAGTCATTAGAGTAATTTAGACAAACATCTTTTTCACCTCTGATTTTTCTATTTTAAGCATTTTCATTTGACAACTTTGGCACATAATTTTTATGTCACATACATACAACAATAAGTGTAATGAATTCTATTCCTTCTTTCTGTCTTTTGTTGTCGATTATTTTTTTGAAAGTTTAATGACATTTTTTCTATTCAAATCTACTTAATTTAAGAAGTTCAAAAGATTTCATAAATAAATCTTTCGATTCTATTAATAAACAATCATTTCAATAAATTTCACCTTTAATCAAAAAATAAAATTTTCCAGACTCAATTTCAACGGCTATTATTTTAATCTACACTAACCTTCAGTACAAAATCAAAAATATTTTCCCTCTTGTATTATCACAATTGTTCCTTTATTCCAAAACTTTTTTAATTCACAGCAAACAAAAAATACCATCAAATTAGTAAAATGAAATAATTTTGTGCATGAAAAATTATAATTAAAAAATTCCTCTTCTGCTTTACTTTAAACCGACTTTGCTCAATGTATGTATAAATTCAACTGAAAACTTTTTCCTCTGAGCGATTATTTAGATTTTTTTTCTCTTCGAATTCGACCAGTGAAACACCTCTAGTTTTTCTTTCTTTTTCTTCATTCGCTTGCATATTTGACTGTGCTGTTTTTAAAAGAAAAATCGCGAGTCGGTTTTAGGCTTCATTTCTTCTCATTAAACGCATATGGAGTATGAAGTCAGTAACTGGGGACCGAATTAAGAGGATAAATATTTTTATAAGCATCACATGCAATTTAATTTTTCATAGCGTGGGATTCAAATGTCCCTTCGGACAGTTGCTCTCATTTAGATTTTTTTGCACGATCAATCGTTCTTTTGTGCGATGAAAAAAAGAAGAAAAAAAATCTTGCACGCGAGCAAAATGATATAAGATAAATTGACGAAGGTTTATTTTTCTTTAACGATCTGACGATCTACGCAACTAATGACTCAGCTTCTTCTATGCTCTCTCATCATCAGTGATGAAATCTGTGGCGTCAATTATTTAAAAAGCTTTTTTTGTAAATTTGATTATTAGGTGATGATTGATATGAAAATATTTTAATGTAATAGAATAAGGTCAAAATATTGATCAGTCCTTGAAATTCCTTTCTTTATGGATAATTGAATTTTTTTCCAAAACTTACATTTTATGCTAAAAACTTTATAAATTTTAAACACTTTTAAAATTGCTAAATGAGTAACTTTCTTCTTTCACTATCACAATTTGGAATGTAATGTTAAACTATTGAACAATAAAGGAATGATTTACTCAGATTTTTTGTGTTATTTTTTTCAACAAATCATCATGACTTTATTTACAAAAGTTTGCATCCCCGCAGGGTTCGTTTATTAATTTTGCAAGTTGATAAAACAAGATTTTTAAAAATGTTTTTACATTGAAATGAAAGCAATATAGAAACTATAAGTATTGCAACGATTGAATTAAATGAATAAGAATGAATTTATGACACTTTACAAAACTCCCACTTAAAAAATTTATGTTGTTCAGCAACTTTTCAAGTTCATTTCATTCCATTTTGTTTGTAAACATTTTGAAGAATAAAAAGTTGAAAGTTTTTCGAGCATTAGGCTCAAATTTAGCCTTTTTAAAGGCCATTCTTGGCTATATTTCCACCCACAGGGTGTGTTTCAAACGGGTCAATTGAAATTTTGCCATTTCAAATCAAATATTTGGTGAATTTCACAAATCTTGAAAATTATTAAAAGAAAAAAATGGATCCACTGGAGTATTTCTCATATGCACCTCATATATTCGATTTAATTCTTAATCATTTGAGTGTTGATGACATTTTGAGTGTTAGTCTGGTCAATTCCGCGTACTATAAAGTCACAACTAATTCACTTACATTTCGTCGACGAATCAAGCTAAAAGTTACAAAGGATCTATTGGTTTGTAAAAGTCAAATTGTGGAAAAAAGTGATCGCAATTATCACAATTTGGAACTCAATTTGAATCATCGATTTTATCAAAATATTTTCTGTGTGCTGACAAAGTTTAATGGATTAAAATCACTCGATCTCAAAAATTGTTTGCTAACTACAGAAGAATTCAATCGAATTTTCAAAATATTGACGAATTTGGATGAATTAAAACTTGACGATCTCACATTTGAAGATGTAAATCCAGATGAAATCAAAAATATTGAAAATTTGACTAAATTGCGACACTTGCAGATGAAAGCAATTCCTGAAATTCTTATGCATCCGTTACTTATTAAATGCAAGAATTTAAAAAGACTTTCAATCATGCAATTATCACGTAAAGCACCAGTTGATGAAGTTTTTAAGCAACTTGCCGAGGACTCTCAATTTAAGCTTGAACAGTTTGAAATCTGTGATTTTGGTTATTATAATTTTGATCAAAAAAAGTTTGGTCTGCATAGTTTTCTTGAGAAAAGTTTCGACACTTTACGTGTGCTTGAATTTGATGTATGGATTGGCATTGCCTCACTTCAATTGGTTTTTAAAATGCCACACTTAGAAAAATTGCGTCTCTATGAATTAGCACATGCAGATAAAGACATTGATTGGAATGAAGTGACGTTGCCATGTAATAAAAAAATCAAACATTTGAATCTTCAAGATGTTAACAATCATAAGAATCTGTCATCAACAATTTTTAAGGCTGTGCCCAAAGTAGAGTTTATCGAAGTTTACGCTCTTAGTTATGAGGATTTGTGTGAAATTGGCAAAAGTTGTTTAGAATTGGTCGAACTTAATGCCTACTTTTTGGACATCAACGATTCTAATGGAGCAATCTTTAAGGAAAATTTGTTCAAAAATTTAAAACGATGCAACATTTCAGCTAGTGACGATTTGAAGCAACAAATTCTCAGTCGCAGCGAACACGAGCGTTCAAATTTCGAAAATCTTCTACTTGTAAACTGAACAATTTAAGAAATAAAATAAAAGCACTTTGAAATTTTCTTGAATTGAGATAAATTTTTTTATTCTTTTTTCTCTTTCTATAAAAACATCTTTATAATTTAAAATATGACACATATACAGCACTATCTAATTAATCCGCTCATTTTTACACAAGAAAAAGTGTAATTGAAATTGTAATCGCTAACATACATTTACATCATACAAATATCTTCTAGACTTTCGCAAAAAGAAACTTTAATAAATAATTGTTTTAATAATTTTTCATCATTCATTATCATGTGGCTTAGGTACTAATTAAGTTAATTTGTATCGCTCATTTTGCTTCTCATACATATCTAAAATAGCAACTTAAATTACAATTATAAAGAATTTTTACAAATTTATTTCCGCTTAATTTAAAGACATTTCAATTTTCTTTTATATAAAAGCAAGGCAAAAGGTTCTAACACCATCTTGTACAAAAATTATTTTTTGTTTCTTCTCCATTCAATAATAATCAGATCTTAAACATTATTAGATACGTTTACTTCATTATAGCGTAAAATTTTCATGTTTTTAAGAAGGCACATATTTCATACTTTTTTAATTACTACACGCGAGTAAGAGAGAGAGAGATGAATTTTGACAAGGAGGATTATTTCTTCATTTTTCTCTTCTTCTTATTAAGGCAGTGTGTCTATAATTATTTTTAACAAATTGATCGATTAAAGATTTTTTTTGAACTATTTTATTCATAATGCTCTCAAAAAAGATTGATTTGATGGCGAGTAGTTGAAATTGTTTCTATGCATATAAGTAATTCTTTTATTATATTGCACAAGCTGTATATATTTTTTGAATGGAAATTTGGTGTGATTTTTATAATGTTCAGACTTCTACGCCATCTCTATCCAATAAAAAGCTGTACTTTTTTGCTTCCTCTTCAGTAATTTCTCTATCATTGTTGTGATTTGTTGAGTTTGATGGAATTTCAGGTACTGATGATGCTCCACGTCTAGTGAAAAATGCCATTTTTTCTCTGCAAATAAAATTTATTAAATATCTTCAATTTTAACACATTTAATTTTAAAACTTACTTGAAAGAAATCATATCTGGCTTCGTTCTATCAACTTTAGCCTTGCGCAGCTTGTAAATTTCTTTTGATGTCTTACGAAGAAGTTTTTGCACTCGTTTATCTTCTTCCGAATTTAAACCACAACCATTGACCAATGACTTGAATTCTTCATTTTCTAAAGCCCAATTTGCAATTTGAACATCATTGGCATCACGCGCTTGTTCCAAACGTTGCTTTAACTCTCTGAGTTTTGTAATTTCATCATTGAGTGACTCAAGACGAGTTTGTTGAGCTTTTAAGTCAAGTTCTAAGTCTAAACTTGTTCTTGGTGGAAGTCCGCCAGGATTAACTTCTAATAAAAAGAAACAAAGTTTAGAAATAATTTCAAAATATTTTAACACATTCTTTGACTTACTTGTTGAAAGAAGACGAGTGACTTTTCCATGATATCTCAATGATCGTCTCTCGACAGCACCACGTCTAAAATGAACTGCTTGAGGTTGTGCAGCTACTGCGGCGGTTATATTGAAATGCATTGCACTATCACTATCACTTCGTCGACAAATGTATCGCGATTTGTTACAAGCAGCACTTGGCGAAAAAGTTTGTGACCTTTTTACATTCACCAAACTACTGCGATCCTCGATGGGGTAAATTTTTGGATCACGCAGCGATGTAGTTGAAGCTGAAGTTCGATCTCTAAGTCTAAGCATCATCAAATTGCGCTGCTGATAATCCGGCAAGAGTTCAGTATTTGTTTGAGCATCTACTGTTTCCACATTCACTACATTACTGTAATTTTGTACTTCGTTCATGTATGTTTCTAACATTTGAGCTGTTGAATCTGATAGAGAAAGAAAATTCATTAAAATATTTATAGAAGAAGTTAATTAATAAAAAAAAAAATTCTTACCATCATCATAAGCTTCTTCTAAAGTTCCACCACATGCCTCATCATTGCCTTCTTCTTCATCACTTTCTTCATCATCACTGCATAAGCTAAGCTCTTGAAGATTCATTGCTAAAACTGCTTGTTGCATTTCATCATGACCTGTGAACAAAATTTTAAATCCATTAGCCTCTATTTTTAAAAAAAAATTCTTAGCTTTCTCACCTTGATTTCTCGTTAAAGTTGAAGTCTGTGACGAAATGACTGTTGACTCATCAGACGACTCTTCCTTTGCAGCAATTAAATTCTCATCTACTTCTGTCTCGTTCATATTTTCACGACTAATTATGTTATACCATCTGCTGTTTCCATCTTGCTGTGTACTAAATTCTGCTAAGCTTATTTGAGCGCTTCCCTGAAGGCATAAAAAAATAAGAAAGAAAGATTAAATAGAAACTTTATGTAAAAGATAAAGATAGAGTAAAAAACTTACCACCCAATCCTCCTTTTGACTAAGCAACATCATTATCTTAATCTGTAGAGATTTTGTATAAACTTTACTTAGCGCAATTGGAATTTGCACGCTCGCGCCAAAGATTGGCTTAACGAACTCATTGAATGTTTTTGTTCGCAACACAACAGCACTGCCTGATGTGCTTGGAAGTAGAATTGCTTTAATATACAATTGACAGCCTGATGGAAGACCAAGAACCATAAGATTGCGAGCTCTTTCGATTGTAATCAGCAGTGCACTTTCATCTGTTAAATATTTAAGTGTCACTTGAATTTGTGCTGATTCTTTCATTTGTGTTGATGCACGCGATGCCTCAAAAACTCCACTATCACCAGCTACTGATTCATCACTAACTGCTGCTGATACTGTATTTGATGCTGATGATGAACGACTTAGAGCCGATTGTGGAATATCGAGTAAGGCTTTTTCATAAATTGGTGACAATGGCTTCTGTTTTGCAAAATCTGCTAAATGCTGATTGAGACGACTATAGTCAGCAAGTTGTTGCGATGTTGATGGCATAGCTTCAAGTAATGCAGCAGCCAATGCTTCTTGAGCATTTTCATACATTGGCTCAGGCTTAAGTGGAGATGCAGGAGGTGTTTCATTTACTGCAGATATACTACTTCGTGATGACAAAGAAATGTCACTAGCTGACGGTGGCAGGAAGTATTGAATTTGTCTCGAGAGATCGACCATGTCAATTCTCGGGTCTGTCATCAATGGATCACCGTAAATATCTAATTTAAAAATTGAAAATTTTAGAATAAATTTAAGAAATATTTTTTAAAATTATTGTACTTACCAGTAAAGCTTATACCACTTAATGATCCTTTACTGCTTGCTGTTGATAATGAACCAAGACTCGATCCACTGCTACTTATTGATAATGTGCTGGCTGAGACAGATTTTAATTGATTTTCAAGATGTGTTACTTCACGCAATGCATCGAGTAGCTCTTGTAGTAGCATCTGTTTTTCTTCATGTAATTTCAGTCGATTTGCGATGCATTGATTTGATTCTTCATAAGCATTATTTAAGTCTGACTCGAGTTTCTTGCACAATTCCTTAATTTTGATCATTTCTTCTTCTGATCGTGACCGTGGCGAAATGCTACGATATTCAAGTAACAACTGCTTCTTCTCTTGGAATAACAATAATCGATCCTGATCAGACTCAAGTTCACCTGGTCTTATTCTTTCCTCCATTGATGCCAGTTTCTCTTGAATGTCCTTCACTTTCTTACGATATTCATCATATTTGATTCTAAGTTTTGCCATTTCACGTGAACCAATTGGAAATGCATCAAGACAGATGTCAGTTTGTGAAGCAGCTGATACTCGATCATTGAGATTGAAAGTACTTGCATCGGGACTTTCTTGCCTAAGCTGCAGTCTCGTGAGGTCTTCTTTTACTTGTGCTAGACTATGCATAAGTTCTTTCTTTTCTCTTTCGCCCAATAAAAGTGATTTTTGAATTTTCTTCACTTCTTCCATTATTGCTTGTGCTTCATTTACACTATAGCAACCATTCTGATGATTATTAAGCTTCTGTTCCACATTATGCAGCGTTTCAACTCCTTTCTTTGTATATGACATTTCATGCTGAATTCGATCCATTTCTGTTCGTAAACGATAAACACGTTCTTTAGCCAACGCAAGATCAGCACGAAGAAGTTCAGGATCAAATTTGGTACTGCATGAACTCGCTGATGAACATAAACTCGTTCGACTTGTGGCCAATGCATTTAAATGATTGTACTCGTCTTGTGCTAGCAGTAATCTCTGCTGTTTTATATCGTAAATTTCTTTCTTTGCCTCTAGCTGC
The DNA here is from genome assembly GCA_018290095.1 of Polypedilum vanderplanki. Classification (NCBI taxonomy): domain Eukaryota; kingdom Metazoa; phylum Arthropoda; class Insecta; order Diptera; family Chironomidae; genus Polypedilum; species Polypedilum vanderplanki. The sequence goes on along the minus strand of CM031379.1, from coordinate 28,015,814 downwards.
TCTTCTGCTGATGACATGTATTCGCGTAACATTTGTTCTTGCATTTCCTTCCATTCTAATCGTGGATCTTCTAACTGTGTACATTGACTATTGTGATTGATATAAAAGATGCCAATTTGTGGATCATATGCTTCTTCCCAACCTAATGGAAGCTCATTGCCAATACAATCTGCAAAAGTTTCTGGCTTTGTATATCTGGAAAAAAAATTTTAATTGAAAACAAAGTTAGAAAAATTATGATTTTTTGCACTATAATAAATCATTTAAACACCGACAAAGAATTTAATTCAATAATTTTCCATGAGTTGTGAATAAATTTATTGATAAATTGCCTTCAAATGATTATGAAATTATATGAGAGATAAAGAGGCTTAATCGAATGCAATTTACACATTGTAAATAAATGAATTTACTCTCTTTTTAAAAGAAAGAGCAATAAAGAAATCTAGAACAATATGTAGGGTCATAAATAAAGCTTAATTAATTTATAGACAAAAAAAAACTCCATTGCAATGAAGTTTAAAAAATTCTTCCCCGCCATCATACCTATCGTTCATTTAAGATAGGTGAAAAAGACGACGATGAAGGCGATGATGATGAAGAAGAAGAAATGAAAGAATTTCAGTGTTTTTATATCGTTCTTTTAGCTCTTTCCAAACAAAAAGTAAATGAACTGTAAAATTTTTCTTTTATATACACAAAAAAAAAAAAATTTCAACACACACACATAATAATACTGTGATTTCTTTCTTTCTTTCTTTCTCTTTCTATTTCACTTTAAATTCATTTATTTAAAAGTATGTGTAAAGCAAAGAATGTCGAAAAGGCACAATGTGCTTTATATATATAAATAAAAAAGTATTTAATATTATTGATGATTATGTTCATGGAATTCCACAATCATCATCATCATCATATGTCATGGTATACTTAAATAAAGATGAATTTCAAATTAAAATTAAGTATCTGCTATGCATGCATTAATGAAACAACGAATGGAATGTCATCCATATATAAAAAAAGAGCATGCAGATGGATGAACAGAAAAAAGAGTGAGAGACAAACGTGCGAATGGCTATTGTTGAGAAGAAATTGAGCTGAACATCATCATGTGGATTTGCTTATAACAAAAAAAAAAAGAATAACAGAAACAACAAATAAAACATTTTATCGCATTCCATTGCTGATGACGTGCCGCAACGACCATTTTTTTATTCGCTGCTCGCCTCTCAAACTCTATCTATCTCTCAACTGTTATTATTATTTTTTCTCTCGCTCCACAGCGGAAAGTATATAATAAAAAATTATTTTTTAACTCCTTACACACAAAAAAATGAACAAAATAAATAAAATTTATGTATGGAATGAGAGAACTATAAATATATTTAAATAAATTACGCGTTTATTTTTCCACACTATATAATTGTAATGAAATGTTTCCCATGTCTAATGTGCCATTTTTCTCTTTCTTTCTTTCACTCAAAATAAATGCGAACGAGAAAAGATTGCAGTAAAAGAATGAATGTGGCTCAACTTCTTGTATATACACTTTTTGAATTGGAGGCAATACTTTGTGTCTGTGACTCTCTTTTTTTTTATTTCGAGCAGAAGTTTTCAATAAAGAGTTCAAAGATCTTGCAAAATTTATAGTCTGATTTAATTCTGTTTATAACGGTTTTATAAATTTGAATTTAAAATTTGTCATTAAATTATTTCATGATCATATTTCATTTTTTGACTTTTTCTCACTTATAAATTCATTATAAAAACCAAAAAGTTTCCTTTACCTTATACATGGCAACATTCAATTTATTCTCAAGAGGAAATTCCGTCTCAATTTACACATTTTTGAGACGAGTAAGAAAAGTTGTTTCATGTGTTGTAATGAATGTCAGCTTATCATAATATTAAAGACACTTAAGACCAACTAAAGTAAGCAGTTATCCCTTAAGCAGTCACAGGAATTCAAAAATAAAGTGAGATAAAGTTCATTTATATGTGAAGATTATTTATAGGTGCAAAACTCTCCTTTAAGTTCCATCATGACATGATATTATGACAAGATTTACATTTCAAACAATTCTTATTAATGTCAAGGCAAATTCTTTATTATATTAAAAAGAAAATCCAAAAGTTTTCTTATCTTTTAAGCTTCACAACGTAAACACCTTACAACGGCAGAAAAATCTAATTTAATCAATTAAAAAAACAGCAGAAATGAATCAGCTACAAAAAGCTTAAATATAGACAAGTTGTTTTCGCCTCAATTGTCAAGTTGAGGCAGTGAGTAATTAAATTAAACATTTTTTTGATATTTTTGTGTCTGTATGACTTACTCATACACCGCGACGGAAAAATATTGATCTTCAATGCTACTTTAGACGAGTAGGTATATAGAAAATATGAGTTATACACGATCACTCGACGTATGAAGGAAAAAAATAAAAATATAATATATTATGAACAGTTCATTCTATTGGAATGTGAAAAATGTGTACACATCAACTTGTATTATGTACATGAAAAAAATATATTTTGATAAAGAAAATTTTGATATTTAACGAAATTTTTAAATTTAAATCAAGAAAAGTCGTTAAAAAAGACAATGAGTAGTCAATAATTTAAAATATTTTTATTATTAAAGAAAGACTATAAAAGAAATTGAAAATTTATATTCATATTATCTGTCTCAATACAGCCATTAGCAAGCAAGCAACAGTAACAACAGGCCTATATCGGAGCGTAATAAAAATTCCTCAATGCAGTGTGCTTACATAGAGAGAAAAGAACATGAGAGTGTAAAAATATAATGAAAGAAAGAATGTGGAGTATACTTGTACATATTAAACTGTAATCATAAGTATCGTTCCGTTTCTTATAAGATTCAACTCTCTCGAAGAGAATCATTAATCAATCGAAGGAATGCAAAAAATAGCATATTAAAATCAAATTGGCGCCAATCTCTCTCTCCGGTATGAATTAAATTTCATTGCAATTGACCTCATAAATGCCTTCATTTGCTCTCTCTTAGCTCTCACTCATTCAGCTCTCTATCGTTCTTCGGTTGATCGAGCGCATTAAGCTCAATTCAAATGCGACATTCACACGATATCGAGATAAAGAATGGATGAATAATAAAAAAACGAGTGAAGAAGTAAAGAGAGATAAATACATGTGTACCAGCATCTATTTGGAACTATTACCATTTTAACTTGCAGGCATTTACTTTCATAAGCGAGTCTTTGTTGATAAAATTGTTGCATGCTTTTCTTGCTTCTATTGACGCTTTTAAATTAATTATTTTATTGCCTGCATAACTAAATAGTTATAGTTACTTTAGAGCTACTTTATATAGCATCAACAAAACTTATAATCATTGCTGATTGCTTTTACTTCTGTCGAACGAGTATACTCATTAAATGATGAAGAAGAAGAAGCAACTCTTATTTTTTTGTGTCTCTTTAAATGTTCAAATTGAAATTGAGTTAAGTGATGAACAATAAAAAAATATTTTTTATTGCTTCTATCTTTTTCCTCTCCATGTCATAAGTACAATAAATATTTTTATTTTCAAGAAGTAAAAGACGGTAGTATAGTAGTATAGTCGAGTGGAGAACTTTAAATTGATTATGAGATTAGATTTATTTCTTTTTCTTTTTATTAATTGATTAATTTATTGCTCTGCACATGTCTGAGTGATAAAAGTAAATAAAAATTAATGGAATGTTGATTTTTAAGAAGAAAGGAATTTTCCATTTTTTAACTGGATTTTAAAATTCAAAAATTTATATTCTTAAAAATTCGTTAAATTTAGAATTTAATATTGATTTATTTGATATAACTTTTATCAATCATTTATGAGTCACACGTGTAGTACAGTATATTTAGCAAATTTGAACATTCTTCATAGAAACATCTGTCGAGATAAAACTTTGAAAAGTCACTGGGAAAAAGTCGATAATGATTGTAATCATTTTAGAATAAAGATTTCTCCATCAAAAGATAAAATATTTGTATTACACAATTCATTCTATATAGAATATTATTAAATATTGCAACAAGTAAGTGCAAGGCCACAAAAGTTGATAATTGCGATATGACGACGACTAAAAGTCTTACGATACTTGAGATTACAAATACAAATATTTATTTTCATTTACTGACTCACATTTGAGTGCCTTAAAGTCTAAAATTCAATCGTATTGTAGTAAATAACGATGAACATTGAATATAAGTTAAATGATGAACAATAATAATTGGTTGTTTTGCAATTAAATAGACCAACAATTCCAAGCATTTTATCATTACAAGTTCATCATTCTCTAGAGGTTTCCGAGAAATCTTAAATTTTCCACAGAGATAAAGCTACATAATATTGCTTGAACAAGCTAAAAAGAATCTTTGATGGAAAGATTTCATTCATTTTAAATCAAATATTTCCGACAGTACTTGTTCCTTGAACTCGGCAATGCATTTAATTTAATTAATTCAAATGAAAACAAACATTAATTACGATGAATTACGGAGAAAAGAAGAAAAAAGGCAAAGTTGTTTTAAAATAGTTGAGTGGAATTTAATTTGTCTGTTTATGATCGTCAAATGTTGTTGTTAATTCCGTCGAGTATTTGTTTTTGAAAAAAAAAATGAATTTTCTTCTTCAAACTGATAACACACGTTGTGTATGGTGCGATAAGGTAGGAATGTTTAGTGTAAATATAGTGAAATTTCCCTTCCTCAAAATTCACATTTATAAATGCGACTCAATTCGTGAATTGGAAACTCTTTAATCAATAACCTACGCCTTCTTCCGCATTTGCAATTGAAAATCAGTCTATCTCTCTTTTACTCTTATCACAATTTCAAGCTTTTACGACATACAATTTGACCTTTTTCCTCTTTCTTTCTTTCTCAACTCTATGCAATTTCCTATCGAAACAGGCCTACATGATATCGATCACATATTTCTATAATATACTCACGCAACTCACTTCTCTTTCATTCGGCTCATTATCGCGATTAAAAAAAAATATTTTTAAAAAAGTCACACGTTTGTATGTGAATCAGATGTGCGAAATACCTTACCCTTTTAGCAAGTAACTAAGAGCAAGCATGCATTCATTCCAGAATAATCGACTCATTTGAAAATGTCAATTATAATGAAAATACACATATTCTTTTATATCAGCAGCTCTGGAATGCCTCTCTCGATGACGAGGAAAAATATTTGCACGAATCAGCTAAACAAATACAAATACACATGCATATAAGCATGGAGAAAGAAAGACACGATTTAAAAATATTGTGTAAAGTTAAAAGATAGCTATAAATATACACAAATATGTCGATGTATGCGAAAGAACTTGTATAGCAAAATCATCAATATTCCAAACCATTGGATCAAAAAAATTAGTCAAATTGGACTTCGACTTGTGACTTAAGCTCTCACAAATAGCTTAAAGAGTAAGAGCAGCAGCTTGGGAGAAAGAAAGAAATTTCTTGTACATTTTTTTCGTGTTGTATAGGCAAAAAAATCACTTTCACTTTTTCTCAATTCTTCAGCGAACAAAAAATTACCACTGCCAATGATTTAAATAAATACCAACATCGACATGAAAGAGCCTATTGAAAATATGTATTTTTAGGTGCAATTTGGTATGCAGAATAAAATTACTTTGTTTTTCAGTAGCTAATTCTTTTGCTCCAAATAAACAACAGAGAAAAACACATTTTTTTAACATGAGGTAAATGTACACATACAGTTAAAGAAAGAAAACTATGCTTACGGAAGATGAGTCATTTTTGCGGGTTTTAAAAATTATTCACTACTAATGGTTTATTGAACTGCATTATGACAAAATTTCTTTCATTAGAAGTTACTGATAAAATTGTAAACAAATCAAAAATAACATGAAAACTCTAAAATTATTACTTTAATCAATTGAAATAAGCAATAAAAAAGTAAAATAAAGCATTCTTTATACTTTCTAATAAAAGTTATTTACAAATTTCCAATTATTTAATCAAATTTCAAAAAACTTTTCTAATTTTTCTATTCCTGCTAAAATAAACAAATTTTAATGCAATGATTCATCAGAAATTGAATTAATTAAACCGAAAAACTTGAATAATAATAATAAAAGAAAATCAGCATAGTTTTGCATGCTTCAGTGCCTTCTATAGAAAAAGAAGCAAAGAGGAAAAAAAATGAATTAAAATAAAAATGGAAATGCGATCATAACACATTGACAGTTTCATTACAATTTATTTTTCTCTTGAATCACAAATAAGTGTGACTTTTTAACATATGCAAGCTGAAATGAAAAACCGTGTGTGCTCATTGCCTGTACAGTGAAGAGAATTAGTTGTGCACATTTGTCAGTATGTAATTAAAATTGCATAATGCATTTTGCCAGTAATTTATTTCTCGCAATTTCTCTCTCGTTTAACTGCGCTCGCACATGTATGTGCGGTATTTAAACTGTGATTTCCACTCTTTTTTCGAATGAAAAAAAAAAGATTGCACATTCTAAACATTGGAATCCGTTGCACATTTTTTTCTTCTTTCTCGCTCGATAATTCCAAAATGAGGCAGTCAGCAACTAAAGCATGTTGAGAGTCGACATTTTTTTACTTCTTTTTACTTTTCTCTCTTCAATAATCATCATCATGCTGATCGTTTTAGTTTTTTTTAAAAGTAAGTAGAGCTCCAATGTGGCTTTTGCGATCTATAATCATTTTTCTTTCTCTTTTTTTCTTTATTCACTCTCTCTATAGGTCAAAAACTGACTAGAAATTGTAGGACATGACGTCACTGCAAAAATATCACAGAAGAGTACGCAAGCAAGTAGAATGAAAAATGCGAGCATCGCAATTTTTCGTAGAATCCTAAATAAACTTAAAACCCGGCATTTTTTTTGTGCTGCCGCTACTTCAACGGTATTTTGTATTTTTCCTCTTTAAACAAACACACACATACATTCAGAATTAATCGCAGATAAAAGTTGGGCGATGGAAAAGAAGAAAAACATTTCCTCAAAGTGAGAAATGCTTCTTGCAAAAAAAATTAATATATTAATCTGCTTATTTCGAAAACAGGAAAAGAGAGATGCAAGAAAGAAATTCCTATGACTTCAATTTATAGTGCAAATTGCGAAGCAGTAAAATTCATTATGCACGTGTGTGATGGAAAAGTAAATAATTACAATCAATTCAAAGTGAGATTTTGAAAGAAATTTTTTTAAATTAAGACATTATTCAAGTACAAATGACTCAAGCACGTTTTGTATATCATCAAGTCGTGATAATTTTGAGATGGCGCTTAATTTATTGTCAACGTTCTTTTTTTGTATTTCTCAATAGTAAAATGAATCAGTAAGGACCCACACTGTCTAGCTCTCTTTACTTTTGAGAAAAACGAAAATTTCATCATTCTGATGCTTTACATTTTTTTTACGACTTTGTTTATCAACCTACTAAAAAAAAGATTTTCTTCGTCATTAACTCATTACCGAGAATTTCTTAAAGTGATTTTAAGTAATTAAGAAAAATTCAAGGAATAAAAAAAGACCAATGACATTTAAAATAAAAAAGAAATTTAAAACAGCAAAAGAAAAATTTTCCAGTCACACAAAGTTTCCACTTCCATTTATTTAAATTAAAGAAAGAAAAAGAAAAATACACACATTGAGAGCAATAATTTTTTTTTTTTGAAAGAAATTTTTCTCCTCTGTTTCAGAGCAAGCAAGCAAGCAAGCAACATCTCGCTGAGAGAAAGATGAAAATGAATGTAAGAAGGAAAAGAAAGAAAGAAATATAGTTCAAGTAAGAAGCCGAAAGTGTTTGTATGGGAATGGACTAAAAATAAAATTATTTTCTAATAAACAGAAAATTTCAAAAATTCCAATGCCTTTTTCCGAATTTTTCTTCTTTCTTCTCACTCACTCATTCAAAATGATCTTCTTTTTTTTCTTTTTTCAACCCGTATATTCACACGACGATCACTGATCAGTGAAGAAATTCTCAAAAGAATTTGCATAAGAATTTTATTTTAAAAGGAAAGAAGGCAAACAAGCAAGCAAAAGGTTTATATAGTAGTAGAAAAAGAGAAGATAGTCATAAACAAGAATTTAAAAAGAAATAATTTTAAATTTCTTTCTCTCTCTCTCTCTCTTTCAATTCCTCTTTCTTCTCTCGATTTCTTCTGTGTTATTTCAAATTTTTTTGTGTGCTATTAAAAATACACACAGAATATGTTGAAATAGGAGAATGGAGGTAAAAACGAAATAAAAAGAAAGAAAGAAAGAAGCAATAACAACAACAACAGAAAAAAAGTAACAGCAGCAGCATTTGATTCAAATGGAATGTCGTTTTATGTGTATAAAAATAATAAGATACAATAACAAAAACAACAACGAAAATTGAATTCAATAATAAAATATTTTTCGTAAAACAAAAAAATAAAAAAATGAGTTGTCGTAAATGATCTAGAATTCTAAGAATTTTCATTGCATAATAATAAATTTGAGACGTGGAATTTTTATAAAATAATTATAATATTATTATTATTAAATACCAAGAAATGATGCTGCTGTTGTTGCCTGCCTGCCACTTACAAACAACCAAGAAGAAGAAAAGTTTTACTCAGGCCTGTTTATATTAAATACACTCTCAAATATCGCTATATGATGAAGAGAGAACGAAATGTATTGCTCTGCATGTATTGCATAGCGAAACGTATACAAGCTCAACACAAGTCAGCGTATGTATACGAGTTTTTGGGTAAAAAATCTCACGCCACCTATCTCAAAGAATTCAAAACTTACAGAATATATTTTTATTGACCTTTATTATAAATTTAGTGAAATATTTCACGAACTTTCCTTCGCTTTTTTGGAGATATTTTTTGCTTTTTGTGTCACTTTGCTTCACTTTTGGCAATTAAATTGTGCAAAAAATTTAACGATCACACTAGTGTGGCAATAGCAGAAAAAAATGAAAAAGGATGAAGATGATTTACCTATCTCTTGGATCTATCCATGTCGTTATCTTTTTCGCATGATCAATGTAATATGTTTTTCCATCATAATCTTGGGCTTTTTCCCAATTACAAGGCAAAGGCAACTCTTCATTTCTATTCATGCTTTTGGGCAAATCTTGCCTCTCCACAAGACACTCCACTTATATTTCACTTCAGCTTCTATTAAACTGAAACACTCTTTAATGCTTCAAATATATTTTATTTTTTACTCTTTTCACATATATATTCAGGATTTTTCCATCATATGTGAATATTTTTATTTATTTATTTACACAATTATGCACTTTGAATTCGCTAAACATTAAAATTTTTCTTAAATATAAAAATAATTCACGATTTGCTTTGATTATATGTCACATTCCTCGATCAACTCAAATAGAAATGAGAAACGAACAGCAAGAAGTACACTACAGCAATTATTGAGCAGAGAGAATGTATGTTGTGTCAATGTATGCGTGTGAAGCTTATACAAAACCCTACAATTCTTTACTTGTGTAGATTTGATATGTAATTAGGAAATTTTGTGCAATTTTTATATTTTAAAGTCTTAATTTATAAGCAATTGTTTATTTTAGTAAATTTTCTTTAGTTTATAAAGTGATGCTCCAAAATTTTATTAAATTTTCTTAAATTAACGGAAAAAATTTTAATAAAATTCCTCCCTTGAAAAATTTAAAAATAAAAAAATTTTTTATCAATAAAAACAAAAAGAGATTAAAATGAAAAATTAAATTTTTTAATGTTTAACATAATTTATAAAGAAATTGATTAATTAGTGCCAAAATAAACTGCATTCTTCACTTTTCATATTAAAAAATACTCTTCAAAATCTGCTAAAATGGAAGGATTTTTCATTTTTAATATGGCCAATGATTTGGTCTATCAATTTTCCAATAATAAGATGAATGAAAAATTGTCAAATTTAGCAAAGAATGTTGGATTAATAAGTGATGAAGTAGCTCCACAAGAAAATTTATCATCTGATGTGCTAATGCAAACCTTTAATCCACTTCTTGCAAATCTTCGATTTATGTTGATACAGTTTGATAATTCCTTTAATTATGTGAAATGTAAACACGGCTTCAACATGGTATTTGATGATGAAAGTTATGGATTTTTATTCATAACAATTAGTAACACTAAAAGTATTGAATTTATGCAACGATCTCAAGGAGTTTATAAAGTGAGTAAAATGTCATGCTTATAAAAAATTAATATATGACAATTTTGTCTCATTTTTAGGCATTTGTGAAACATTTAGTTGGTCCACTTGTATATCAATTAAAAACCGATAACACAAGTTCAGACTTTCTAACAAAGTTGATAATCACTTGGAATAGACTTTTTGTAGAAAATCAAGATGTTTGTCTCGAAGCCATTGAACAGCTATCAATCAACAATGATGTCAAGAAAAACAATCTGGTGTCGACACTTGAGCAAGCGTTAGACAAACTTAAACAAGATACACAACTTCAACGAAGTCACGCAATTCTTTTTCACGGCAACAAGTTTCTAACACTGTTCTCAGCCAGGACATCTCAACAACTCATTCCTTCAGACATTTTCTTCCTTAATATTTTCATTCAATCAATTGAGATATGTGGAAAAATCGATACGAAACTGCTGTTTATGCGTGGCTCAAATAACAGTTGTGTGCCATATAAAGTAAATCGAATTGCAATAACTGATGATATAACATTACTGCTATTGTCAGAATATGGAAATACGATAATCTCCACTAATCTCTACGAGTCATTTTTATTATTGAACAAGATCAAAGTACTTCAATCACAAAGTGATTTGGATAGCTTAGTTATTGAGACAGAGAAACTCGATAAATGCATAAAAAGTGTGATTGAAATTGAGAAAAAATTGAAACACAATTCACAAGAGATTGAAGAGTGTGTCAAGAACTTTCAGAATAAATATGAGAGTTTACGAAAGAAATATGTTGAAATGTTAAAAGTGATGGACAAATCGAAACTTTTAAAAGTTGAATCTTATTTTCCTTGCTTTATGGATGCAACGAAAGAACTTTACAAACTCACATATTTCAATGAAAATTCCAGAAGAATTACACAAGAGCAAGAGAAAATCATTTTCAATATTTCAGCTTTTGTGACCGATAAAGTTCTTAAATTGGCTGAATTTCTACAAGTCAAAGCTAAAAATAATTTTTCAGTTAGTGCATACCTTGAAGATTTCGCTGGTCTCGTGCATTTCATTTTTGTTGATCGACAGCGTGGCACTTGCATATTTCCTGATATTAATCAAACTGCAAAAGAAACATCTCCACAGATAAAGAAAAAAGTTTGGGAAATGATTGAGACAGCAAGAAATTATTTACAAAACGGTCAGACGACAGTTATTTGGAAAGACTTTGCATTTAGCTATCATTACAGTCTCTGGTTTGAAGATGCAAATGGACAAACTTTAAGGCCAAAAGATGAAACTAATGTGCTTGCTAACAAACAGAATCTAGTTCCTGGTATCATTGCTCATGATTTCTATCAGTGAGTATAGAGCAATAATAAAAATAATCTAGAATAATTGAATTTCTTTACAGAAAAATGACAGAAACGTTCTTTCCAAAAATCACCAATGGCATCAATAAGATAAAAGTTTTTGAACTTTTTACAATACATTTAAATTTAGTCACACCACATTTACAACTTGAGCATTCCAGAAGGCTTATTGCCACAATTTCCGATGAGGTTGTCAGTAATAATTTATTTGATCTTTTATAAATACGCTTTTGTCGCCAAAGATATAATTTCCAAGACTTTTATGTATATGCAATAAAGTAGAAGTTTAAATGGGAAATCAATTGTTGTATTTATCCATCAACTCATTTAATATGCTCGTACCAAGGTGAATAGGTTTTTCCTTTTCATTTTTCTGCTTCTTTTTTGTTACTACTTTTTTCTTTATTTTTTGCTCTATTGAACATTCTTCATTGACAATTATATGTGGGTTGATTTTATCACTTTCAAGTTTCTTTCCGAATTTACCCTTCCACGTTTCATCCTGTGTTACTCCACCACTGATACTTACATCATTCTTCTCCTTTCTATTCATTATTTTATCATAATAAAATTGTTTGTACACAAATTTCCAATAATTTTTTCGCATTTTGTCATACTTGTTTGCCATGTCATTGCAAAGATCATAAATTTTTTGTGTTTGTACAAACTCATTTGATTCACAAAAATCAAGCACAGATTCAATTTTTGAATCAATTAAAAAAGCCATAATGTGTTGGTTTCTATTATTATTCTCGTTATATTCATGTTCACAATAATCAATTAAATCTTGAAACTGCCAAAGTCTTTTCGATCCAAATGTCTGTAACAGACCTCTCATGTAGTTCCATGCACTTTCATTTCCATTTGCCAACTTAATTTTCTCAAGTGCAAATTTTAATTCTTTTTTTACCAATGGAAAATCAGTTCGTCCACGTTGACTCACAATAAAAAATCTTTGATTCCATGCAGAATTATTTCGTATATCTTCATTAATAAATTTTTCTGTAAAATTCATTTCATCAGTAAGCAATCCAAGATTTGTATACTTGAAAGTATTTATTATCCATTGTCGATAACTCCATGCATAATAATTTTTTGCATCGCGCTCGAGTACTCGTTTAGTCAGACTAAATTCTTGAGCAGATGTGCAGCAACTAAGATTTAAATTTGCAATAATTCTACGATGATCCCATGAGAGGAAATTACTTGGATTCTCAATAATTAATTGCTCACACCAACAGAGCTCTTTATATGGATCATACTTAAGATTTTTCAATATTTTCCTTCGAAAAATCCAGAAATTGTAATTGAATTGATTGTAACGAATTGCTTGAGTGGTCAAATTGAAACTTTTCTCAGAAAAATCATCCTCACTTGAAACTTTCTCGAAACACTTTATGATTTTCGCATCTGTAATCTAAAAATTTTTTAATTTCTGCTGAAATAAAAATCATTATTCATAACTCACACTCGTCAGAATATTCGATAGACACAATTGGTCCATATCCGTAAATCATTCTTAATTAAATATCAATAAATCAATTTTTCATTCAAGCTGAAAATGAATACGCAACGGCAGTGACACACAAAAATAAAGAGACTAAATGATTGCGTTTAAATGCATTTTCTTTATTTTTCTTTTTAAATTCTCTCATATAGCAATTTTATCTCATTGTTTTGAGTCAAAGGGAAGCTTTAAAGTCATTTCTCATTATTTTTCTTCTCTCTGTGCAAATGAAAATATCAACAAAGTCATGAATTCTGCTACTACTAATGCTAATCAGATTAATCAATAATCCTAAAATTATTCATACATATGAACTTTTTTTGACTGTACCAATATGTTTCATCAAAAAACTCAATTTTGATCGATTTTTCTTTTTTCGGTTCTCTCTGCAGTATTATAACTTTTTCAAACTCTTCTTTCTTTCTAATCTATATTATAATAATTTCCATATAAACTTTTCTCATGAGTCTGCATTTGTTTTATGAGAGATGAAAAAGTTTTTCTTTTCATACTTGTTGAATTTTGTGTCCATATGGAAATTAGTTCTCATTCTAAATATATATACTGCAGAAGAGAGAAAGAGAGAAAAAAAGTGCTAAAAAAATTTGAAAAGTGTTCTATAAATAAAAGCTGACAATGTTGATTGAGATCAAGTTTGAATTGAGGTATGTTATGTGAATTTTTTTTCTAATATTAATTAAGCGCCATCATCTTTAAACAAATGTTAGATAATTTTGCGCACTTCTATTTTCCAGAGTCCGAAACCGTTTGAAATTTTAGTTCCAAATAACTTAAAATCGACTAATTTTATTCGGTTAAAAATAAAACACTAACCGGTTAAATTTTAGTTGTTTGTTCGGATAAAGTCAACTAATCCGAATAATTTTAACCGGTTAAAAATTTCAACTAAAAATCAACTAAAATTTAACCGGTTAGTGTTTTATTTTTAACCGAATAAAAATTAGTTGAATTTTATTTATTCGTGAAACGGTTTCAGACTCTGCTATTTTCAAAATATCAAGCTCTTCCAATGACTTAAAACTAGAATAATTTAATACTAATAAAGTACATAGACTAATGTTCTTAAGCCACTTATGTGCTACATGATAAATTATTTACTAAATATCATAATACATCTTTAAGATGAAATAAAATTTCAAATGTTTCACATATCCATTCTTAGTATTTAGAGCTTTAGAGCACACTTTCGATTTTATGTATATCATTAATAGTTGATTTTCTAAACATTTAATGAATAAAAGTAAATAATTTTACAAATATAGAGTATGTATAGCCTCTTAATTTTCACTTCTATAAAAATTCAAGGAAGCCAATTTGATCATTAAGCATTAATTAGGTAGATTTATTTTAATATGTTTTCATTTCTTTCTCAAATCTTTTCATATTATTCTTCTTCTTTTTCTTCTTTTGGCGTCATACGCAGATATGATGAAGTTTCATTAAAATTGTTCACAAGCATAAAAGCTTAAAAAATTTTATTCTCTAACTTTAATATGTCTTGCAGTGCATGAGAAAAAGTTGATTTTAAAAAATCTAAAATTTTTTTTAAATTACTTTAAAAATTCCTGTGAACCTGATGCATCGAGAAAGATAGAAAAATAGCAAATAACACAGTGAAAGCTTCTTTAAGATAAAGGAATTTGAGAGAAATGCAATATGTAATGAAATTTTTTTTCCTCTGACTGTAAAACTAACTTTTCGTTGTGCTTCATTCGAAATTTTCATCCAATAAGGGAGTTTCCTTAATATTTTCATTGTTTATTATCATGTTTTCTATTATATCGATATTATTATATCACAGATATATCAATTTTGTATTAGAATAATGTATTAGTGTTCTGCTATTACAAAAATATATGTCCTTATCGTTTCTTCTTATTATTATCATTAAATATTAATCTTGTTATTATTGGTAGTGAAAATTCATCATCACATTATACGTCTGCCATCATTTAAGCGGCAATTTCTTTTTTGGAATAAGAAGCATTGTTTATTATTTTTCTTGTATTACAATATCATTATTATTTATGTATTCCATTTTATTTGAACTATTACCATAAAATAATTAAAACGAAAATAGACAAAATAGAGAGCACACAATAAATTCACTATAAAACAATAACTGAGATTGAGTTAATATTATTATCATCACTATTATTTACTCACAATTATTGGATGGAAATTTCGAATGCCTCAAGTGTGCTTTCAACTTCATCATTGTCATGCTGTCGTCGTTGTATTTAATGGAATGCCAATAAAAAAATTGTTGTTCACATTCCTTTAACGATTATAATTGAGAAAAGAAGGAATATGTAGAGAAAGATAGAATTCACGTTCTTTTACTTCTACCCGAGGGTGCATTTTGTTTCATCACATTTTCGCAAAATCAGCCATAGCAAAAAATATTTTTTGGGGATTTCTAGTTTTTATCACAAATTGAGTTTACAAATGGAAGATTTTTGAGTTGTTTTGTCATATCAATTTTGCATTGTGCATAACATTTTTTATCTATAAAAAACTTACACAATCTTAAACAGTCCATCTTTATTGCAACACCTCGAGTATTTTTTATAGTAAAGTGAATTCTAAATAGCACAATTATGATGATGTGTGTCATTGATATTATAATTTTTATGTCTACATTAAGTAGCAATAAGTGCAGTTAGTTGACAAAAGGCCTAATTTTAAGTGATTTTCAATTTCAACTCAGAATTTTATTCTTAAAAATGTGAGAAAAAGTGAAAAAGGGAGAAAAGTGTCAGTGTGTAGTCAAGCATCTTAAATAGATTTTCATTTTTCATTAAAACTTTAGAAGTAAGAGATTGCTTCTTCGATAATGAATATCTAGAATTTTTTCTCTTATTGATTCATACTTTGTGATTGTTAACTCCATTGTGTGTTGTTGTATTCCCATTTACATGTTGTCCATCGTTCGTTATTCTTTTATTATTGTCTTCATACTGGAATGGTGTAAAAACAATGCGAGCCATATCAAAGAGTTTTTCAAAACCAAGTTTCTTATACAGACTCTTTGACGCCTCATTCTCATGACGAATGACTACAAAGGGCTTATATCCACGCTTTATTACTAAGCGAGCGAGATTTTGTGCCAAATAAATTCCATAACTAATTTTAAAATTAAATTAAATTTAATTTCTTATAAATAATATAAAAGCTCACCCTTTTCGACGATGTTCAGGTTTAGTTTGCATAGAAAACATTGCACCATAATAACTTTGTACCATCCATGCAGCAAGTTTATCATCAGGAATTGTAAAAATTCCATATCCAGGTAAAACTTCGACAAGTCTTTCGAAAACTTCAACACTTTCAATTTCACTCGCTGGATAAAGATCATGAATTCCTTTCACATCTTCCATACGTAATGGACGTAATTCCTAGAAAAAGCATTTGCAATATGGACGTTTATTCAGTTAATTATTAAGAAGTTTCTGTGTCCAAATAAATTTACCACTTCATTGGACGGCAATTCACCTAATTCCAAAGCATCGAGATCATCTTTGCACAAATATACTTCGCCCTGAATACGTTCAATGCGGCCAATAGTTTTAAAAAATTCTTCCATTTGATCCACAATATTTACATGCGTGTAATTCAGGTACATGGGCACTGACCAATTAAAAAGAACATCTTCAGTTTGAAGCATACCGACACATTCGAGTGAGTCTATGGGACAAAAGAAGCCAAAGCTCTCATAAATGTGATTATTTGGCGTCATGGTACAGCCAGGAAAATGAAGAAATACCGGTGCCTTGTCTTGCTCGGGCCAATTTTTCGAGACATAAAAATAAAACTGCCATACTCGATGATTCAAATATGTTTTGATTGTTTGATGAAACTACAGTGAGAGAATAAGAATAAAAAAGCATGTTAAATATATTGATTATTGAAGACCCCAAAGTAAATTGTTTTCTTTTCTGCACTCTTAAAATATGCTCTTTTTTAAATGTACACAAGCATGCTTTATTTGCTACTACCTAGAATAATAATATGTTCATACAATTGTGTGACTGTTTTTGACAGTTATTTACGTTGATATTGAGCCAGAAAAATATTCATTTCGAGAGATTGTGTCATAGTGATTTGTTTCAGAAAGCATTATTTGTGTATAATCATTTTTTGTGTAAATAATTTAATCATTATTTTACCAACTTGCACGTGGAATCAAGATGAACTTTGATATAAAAAATAAATTAAAAATGGATAAAATTTCAGTTGAGTTTCATTAAAATTTTCATAATTTTGTTATGTTTCACGTTAAATCAATTAGCTTATTACAGTGAATTTTTGTTAATTTTCAATCAAGAATTTTTTATAATAATTTAATCGGCTTAACTTTCAAATGTTGGCAAAAAACTTCAAAATTTTCGATGTAGGATGTAATTAAACAAGAACAAATCTCTACTTTGATATCTCTCTTTTAGTTAAATTAAAAACAGTTTTCAATTAAAAAAGTTATTTTTACGTTTATTGTTAATCAAATAATCTTCAAATCTAAAACTCACACATTGTAATCACTAAAAATATCCCATAATTAATGAGCATAATTTCAATGTCAATAGTCATCATTTCGCTTAATTATTCAAAAGGGAAATTAAAGCCTTTAATCATAATCAAGTCAATTTATTTGCTAATAATAAATCGCAGCGTACAATGAAACATCGAAATATTGTTGTCATATTCAATAAGTTGTAACTTATGTTTCACCAACACATATTGCCCTTCAGCAAGTAATCAGATCAAGTTCACTTTTCAATTACATTTCAGTTTGCAACGTCATAACGCCAGTGAAAGGATATAAAAAAAGATGAAAGTTCACTTCATAATGCATAAAAAAGTGAAATAAAAATAAAAAATTTCAACTTTAGTTTATGATGCAATGATTTCTTGCTGGTGCCATAAGAATAAACGAAAAGACTGCATATTTAGCCTGTAAAATACACAAGTTGAGTGAGAAAAAACATGCAAAGTTCAGCTAAAAGGAAATGACAACAATAAAAAAATAAAAAGCTGAGAAAGTTTTTCATGCTTTTAGATGTCAAGGACAACTTTGCTTTAAATGTTTGGCGCATTGATGACCATAAACGGCAGTTATGAAGGTTCAGCCAAAAAGTGACTTCTGTATATGTATAAGAATCATGGACTTGAAACAGCTGTAAAATTAGAACAGCTCCTTCAGTGGCGACTAGCCACTCAATATTAATAATTCACGAACGTTTCAGCACGAAATGCTTTTGCACTTGAAATAATGTCAATATTATGTAAATATAATTTTTAACCGTACGAAGGATAATGAATGATAAAAAGTAACACGACATCGTGCGAGTCTAATAATTAAAACTTTTATTGAATTTATGAATTTATACATGCTTTATGTATGTGTCTGACTCGGTAACAACTAGCATTAATAGAAAGTTAATAAAAACTGTGAAAAATGAAAATAGAAAAAACAGAAGTGTGAGAGAACCGAAAGGAAAAGTTTTTTGCATGCCATTACTTTGTTGAGAAAAAGAAAAATCAATATAGAGAAAGTGTATGCAAATTACAAAGTTTTTACTTCACGTGAATAAATTGGACATGTTGTGTTTGAGCTCTATTGAAACAAAAAGAATTAAGTCTGATTATTTAAGGTCATTTGAGGAACTATTGTTATTATCATTATGCCTTTGTCATAACATCACAAAAAAGCCATCTAATATGCTAATTTATTTTTTCTCTCCGTACAAATTTGACCCGAAAATTCATCTTGTTTTTTTGTGTACGTGAGTAATCATTATAGAAGATAGTGAACATTTTATGTTGATCTATATAATGTATTGTCATTATCATACGTTAATTAGAAATTGTCTGATGAATTTTCTATTAAAGTTCAACAATAAATTTAATATTTGCATTCAAACAACTGAGAATGAATTTTTTTGTGGTTTTGTTTTGCTTTTCGTATTGAAATTATGGTTTATTGAGCAATTATTTATTTTTGCAAAATAAAGTTTTTATTATTATCAAAAGAAAATTTATTTTTACACTTTTCACAAAACTTTTATGATTTTTGAGCACTCACTGGTACATTAATTAAATTTTAATTACCATAAAAAACCTCCAAGCATAACTCACCTTTAAGGAATGCGGTAAAAATTTTTCCAATGCATCTAAAATACTCGGCAATTCATCGTCATGTACCAATCGGAAATTTTTGCCCTCCGAAATAATTTCCATTTCTGAAACGATACGACAGAAACAAAATTATTCATATTAATTACATGGAAACAATTAGATTAGTCTTGATGACGGTTCACTTGAACTAATTGAGATGTAAATATCAGCAACATTATAATTGCTTATTTAGTCTGTAATTCAAAGATATTTTTAACGACTAAGAGATGAATTGACGATAATCTAGCAGAGTGTTTTGTTTATTTCTGACGTTCACTGACACTAGCTCTCTAATAAAATAGATACTAAGAAATTTATTCAGAAATTTCTCTTGGTATTTTTTTATATTTATGTACAATACACACTTCTCGCTCATTGATTTTGACATGTCGCTGAATATAGAATTATTGTGTGTTGTGACGAATTTACATAAAAATATTTTTGAACAAGATTGAGCTACCGTCTTCCCTCGAAAATAAGGATTGTTCATATATATTCAAACAGAGCCTTATTTTTTAAAAAATCATTTTCCCAATTTCTGTTCGAATATAAGACAGCTCTTATACTCAAGGGAAGACGGTGAGCTTAACATACACATTATGTGGAATTGTGAATCATAATCATAATTTTTCCTTTTATATTTCAATCATCTTTTATTCAAAGACTTAAAAACAAGTAAATTTGGTCTTTTTTTATAACCTACGCTCTTGCTGCTCATAAATACGCGAACCATTAGGATTAGTTCAATAATTCAGCAAGAAAAAAACAGCAGCATACATGAAGATAATCTTTTCTTCGTTGAAAATGTATAAAATATATGGGATTAAATAACTTGATGTTAAATCATATGCTTTTGAGAGCAAATTTTTTCACATCCTTTTTTGATTAATGATCTATTAAAATGAATTATGTATGGCAAGTTGTTAATTTGAAAAATTATATATTATGTCGAAAGTCATAAAAAACAATAAAAAGAATTATGAAACAAGGTAAAGATATTTAGAATAAAATAGGAAACTAATAAATGTATTTTGAAAGAAATTTAGAATTTTTTATCTATTGTAGAATTTTCAAGATTATTTTTGAATTCTTTCAGAGTTACTTTATGAAATTTTTAAAAATTAACAAAATTTTTACTTTAATGATAAAATCGCGAATAGCGATTAAAATTCAAAAACAAAATGACTTTGAAAGTGTCGCATTGCACTTTTTAATCCTCTACATGCATGATAAAACAATGCAAAATGAATTTCACAATATTTACATCACAATAAGAATTCCATTATCAAGAGTATGCACTAAATATGCTAATATGAAGATTAAATATGATAATTTATGTATTCAATTAAAAGACACTCACCCTTAAAGTATCTGAAGGTTATTATTTTTTTTTTATAGACTTTTCAACAGCAAAAATAGAAATAAAGTGATGATGATGAAATTCCTTAGAAATAAGACGACGATAAGTTGAGAGCAAGGGAGTAATGGCCTTTTTAGAATGCGGAGGATTTTGTTACCTCCTAGGCCTCAACCTCGTCTCACGAATAATCGCCTTAACTGATTTCTTCTTCTGTCACTTATTTTGTGTTTGTCACAAGCAAACAAATCAAAGATCAAAAGGACACTTTTCTACTTTTCCACGACAATAAAAGTCTTTTTTTTTTGCTGATGGCACTATGGCACTTGTGAGTTTTTTTATATTAATCAGAAGTGGAGAAGGAACTTTAAACACTCATCTTTAAAATTTTCAACAATTCATACTCTTCTATCTTCGCTTTTAATGAAGTAATAATAAAGATTATTGTTTTTATTTATACAATAATTTTTTCCTTCTTTCGTCACAAACAACTACTTCGGATGTATAGAAATTTCTCACTTCTTTTCTGGGAGTATGAGGGTGTGTTGGTTATTTCAGTACTGTCCTTTTTATAATTTCTTTTTTTTAAATATTTGCATAGAGATATTCAAAAAACTTAATCGCAACTTTTTTTTTGTATAATGCTACCGAGTTGAGTTCTTGTCACTGACTGGTGGCAGAAGAAACTTAAAAACTTTGCTTTTATAGTGACTGGCAGACGATGTGCTATGAGCCTTCTACTTTTCCTTCTCTCCACTCTGATGACTGCGAAAAAACTGAGAAACTTTTTCTCGCAAAATTCAACTGGCTGATTCAATGTGCTTTTTTCTCTCTCGTTTGTACAAATGAGAGAATTGCATTTATCCTTTCAACTTCGTGCCATTATTTGCTCGCATTTATGAGAGAAACTAAATTTTATGCTCTCAAAAGTTATGTATGGAGTGTGCATGTGACACACATGATAAATTGAAAAATGCAGGGTACACAGAAATGATAAAAAGAATGGTAACAAATAAAGAGCCGATTTTCATGAATTTCATAATTTATATAAAATGCTACTGATGTTATTTTATAGAAAATAAATTAGTGACAGTTGCTGAATTTTGCATTATAACATCACGATAAAATTAAATATCGAGAAATGAAAGTTTTGCAACGCAATAAAAAAAATTTTCGGTAAAATTTTAGAGCTTGCGCGATTAAAAGAGAATGAGGAGGAAAGTTTCCTTTTATAGATTTATTATTATTGCGAGAGACAAACTTTTTGGTTCCTTTATAACCTGATTACAATTTCATGTGACATTGAAGGAATTTTCTCTTTCCTTCTCATTTTCTCTTGCCTTAAATGAATCATGCTACAAAAGGAAGAAATTATTTCATATTCAAAATTTATTATTATTATGAAGGTACGCACGTTGCAATCGTTATGTTCTTCTTCGTCTTCTGTATGTCTGTGTTGTCAGTCTCGATTTTGTCGTGTGCTTCATTTTAATTATTCACTGCTAGGGCTTCGCTTGTTGTAAATTGGAAAGCTTATGTATGTAATGCTCACTTACTGATGAAATTAGTTTATTCGATTTGTTTTCTTTCTTTTTTATTGAATTCTGTTAAAGAAAGAAGAGTTAGAAAATAAAAAGTTATGTTTGACATTTCATATTATAAGTGAAAAAGTTTCGCAAGGAATTTTCATGTTAAACCTTTTTATAAATTTGTTTATTGCTACAAAACTCAGAATTTAACATCTATTAAGCATTCTTAATGCTTCATTTAAAAAATGATATTAAACTTTTTTAAGTGTATACACAAAATACTTTTAAATATTTAGCATTTAATTTTACTTATTCCATACTCATCAATATCAAAATCTTAAAAATTCATTATCATCAATCTGAATAATTCAATTTACCATTCATTTAAAAAAAATTCAACATATGGCAAATATTTTTCATCGGAGCTTTGAGACACATAAAAGTGAACATCATAAATAAACAGCTGACTGTGAACGAAAATCGAGAGAGAAAAAGTTAACCGGCTGTGGTTGTTTACTGATCTCTCTTTTCCTCTCTCAATATTCTTGTTGCACATTTTCTCTCATATTATTTTTTTGTTTAGATCGAGTGAAGTCGCGAAGGCGAGTGGTTGATAATTTACTTTGCTGAAGTTAATATCAAGTAATTTTTTAAATTTGTTATAAAATAGCTTGAAGATCTAAAAATTTTCCTAATTTATTGAAAATCTTACTAAGAAATGAAATTTGCTTTTATTTTCAAATTGCGTAGTGAACTAATTTAATTTTGGATATTTCAAGGTCATTCTAATTCCAGTTTGTCATAATGATTATTTGGATTTTATTATTGATTGCCGCAGTCATTTTGCTGTACAAATATGGAACGAGAAATTTCGATTACTTTCAAAAGAAAGGACTGGCTTTTAATAAGCCTCATTTTCTTGTTGGGTCACGCCTAAGTACAGTTCTTGGTACAAAAAATATGATCGAAATGCTCACTGAAATTTATAATGAGCATAGAGATGAAAAGTGAGTAAAAAAATTATAAAAAGAATTCTTTTAACAGAATTGTTAAAAATGAAATTAAAAACTTAGAATTTCCGGCATGTTTGAATTCAATCGTCCAGCATATTTTATTCGTGACCCAGAGATGATTAAACGACTTTGTATTAAAGAATTTGATTCATTCAGCGATCATCGACTTATTCTTTCTAAAGAAGCAGAACCTCTCTTTGCTTCTGCACTTTTCGGTTTGACGGGTCAAAAATGGAGAGGTATAAAATTTTCGATTTATATCAAATAATATTTTATAAATTTTTCATATTTCTATAGACATGCGAGCAACACTCTCTCCAGCGTTTACTGGTTAGTTATACACATATTGCATCATCTGGAAATAATAGCGCACGCTCAATTTTTTTGTTTATATTCTAATAATAGAAATGTGATGAAAACTTTTTCTTTTTCATACACTTTAGGCAGCAAAATGCGTCTAATGTTTAAGCTCATAAACGACGTTGGCTCTCAAATGTCGAATACTGTTCTTGAACAAATAAATAAAGGAGCTGACAACAAAATTGAGTTTAAAGAATTTGCTCAGAAATTTACAATCGATATTATAGCAAGTTGCGCATTTGGATTAGAGGTATCTTATCTTTGAAAATTTTATCGTTATTTTAAATTTAATCTTTTATTATATAGATAAATTCATTCAATAATCCCAATAATGACTTCCTGAGAATTGCAAGAAAAGCAACAAATTTCGCTACCTTTAAGACCACAATAAAATTAGTGGGTTTACTTGGTGCACCATGGTTAATGAAAATATTTAAAATCAAGTTTTTGGATGAAGAATTTTATAAATTCTTTGGTGCAATGATGACAGATACTATAAAAACTAGAGAAGAGAAGAAAATAACTCGTAATGATATGATCGATTTGATATTGCAAGCAAAACACGGTAAACAACTTGATTATGACAATGAAGAGCATACAGTTGATGGTTTCGCAACAGTTGAGGAATCACAATTAGGAAAAGAAAAAGTTAAGAGAACATGGGAAGATGATGAACTTTTAGCACAATGTGTTGGCTTCTTTTTTGGTGGATTTGAAACAGTTTCGAGTGTCATGACTTTTATGGCTGCTGAATTGATTATTGATCCTAATATTCAGAAAAAATTACAAGACGAAATTGATGAAGTTCACAAGTCATTGAACGGAGAAACTTTGACATACGAGCATGTACAAAAAATGAAATACATGGATATGGTTGTTTGCGAGACTCTACGAAAATGGCCACCTGCACCAATTGTTGATAGAAAGTGCACTAAAGAATTTAATTTCGAATATGATGACAAAAAATTCATTATGGAATATGATAAAAATTTCTATGTTCCTATCTATTCATTACATCATGATGAACGTTATTTCCCAGAACCAGAAAAATTCGATCCTGAACGATTTAATGATGAAAATAAGAAAAATATCAGACAAGATTGTTATATACCTTTTGGTATTGGTCCAAGAAATTGCATTGGAAACCGTTTTGCTTTACTTGAAGTGAAAACAATTTTTTACTACCTCCTATTAAACTTTACATTTGAAGCGACAAATGAAACTGAAATTCCCCTCAAATTGGGAAGAAGTCAAACAACATTACAACTTGAAAATGGATTGAAATGTGCCTTGATTCCACGAGCTGAAGAATAATATTTATGTCTTTTAAATATCTTTGATTAATAATAAGCAATTAAACATTTAATGACGTTTGCATACACAATTCACTATGGCCATCTATCTAATAAAATTTATTATCACAAAGGATAATTTTAATTACGATACTAATTATTAATGCTACTCATAACTATTTTCATGTAAAATTACTAAGAAGTATAAAAGCACAATGCTTTAAAATAAAGCTAATCAGTTTATATACTAACTCGTTGTAATCAAAACTATTTTGAGAAATTTTTATTTTTTTCTGTTCGTCAATGTGGAATTAAAATTCATCCAATAAATTTGAATGCTTCAAAGAATAATTTTTTTAATCGTAATATAATAAAAACGTCTCAAAAATTTCAAAGCAATTTCCTTTTAAGAGTTGCAGTAAATATTTCACCACCTTTTACTGATACATATGAGAAGAAGAACAACATGAATTTTTTCTAAAAGTTATGTTAAAATTATAAGTGAAATAGATTCCACTTTAAATTTAACACTTAATATAGAAGTGTTTCATCTCAAGTTGACATGTATATTGGTTTTCATCCTCTAGATATTAAAAAAAATTGAAATTCATGGATAGCAGTTTTCTCTATGATTTTTGCGAATTAGTTTTTGCTATTCCACTTAGAATCAAATTTACAGTATTAGAAAAGGTTTTTCAATCATTTGACAATCAAATATAGTTTTTCATTGATTTTATTATTTTACTTGCTCTCATATCTACATATATAATAAATATGCAATCACTTCAAATTAGAAAATTTGTTTTTGGAAGTGATATAAAGCTGTCGTATATAAAAAATATTATTGGAATTATTCTTGGGACAAATTCACATCAAATAAAGCCAAAAAGAATTTTCATCAGAATTTTGAGAATAACTTTTCACTTCTTTGAACTTATATATCGCACATTACATCAAACTAATCTATATGAACTTTTACAAAATAACGAACACAGCAAAGGATTTCAAACATTAAATGAAACAGACGAAAATAAATTAATTGTCTATACTGAACCAACATTTCTTGACTATTTGAATGAAACATTTAAAAGGTATACATATAGCCGTATATAACTAGGAAATTTTTAAAACTGCATTAAATTTCCTTTTTCTTTTAGAATTAAAGTTATTAAAGAAGATGGTATAAGACAAATCTTTAAAATGTTTTTAAACACTAATTTTGATGACAGCACAGATAGTACATTATTCTCGAATAAATTTAAATATTTTGAAATACTGAAGGCACCCAAGTTTAAAATACTTACAGTTTTTTATTTTCGCAAGAATTTTTATTTGATCAAAGAAATAAATGACAAAATAGAAATTTTAGAATCATCAGGATTAATAAACAATTGAAACAGTTTTTAAAGATTTCGCAAATCAACTAATCTTTATGTGAAGCCTTCAAAACTGACTATAAAGCAATTAAAAATATTATTTGACATTTTAGCAGTGGGATTTCCGTTATCACTTGCTGTTTTTATTGCTGAACATTTATACCATCGATGTGTTTGTTCAACGAAATGCAACTTACATAATTTTAAATTTAATAATTTCCACCTAAACTGGTTCATATTTTATTCTTTTGAGTTTCTTTGTGCTTCTTCTTGTCATCTTGTGGTTGTTTTTCTTCAAACTTTTTCTTCATTTCTGCAATTGCATGCATTTGTGATAAACAATTTGAACACATAAATATATCGTCGTGATTAATACGATAGCTTGCAAGCTATTAATAAAAGAATATTATCTTATTTAATACATACAGAGTAGAATTGTTTTATTTTAACTTACTGATACATCAAACAGTTCCTCAAAAAGTTTGCAGTCTTGTAAATTTAACAAATTAGCATTTGTAACATTTATATCACAACATGATCTACAGAAAGCAAATTCAAATGCTCTTTTATAATTTTTAACAGTAAAGATATGGTCAGACATTATAAATAAATAAACACTTAATTTAATTTAAAAACTTGTCAAATTTATTGCATGATGCAATCGACTGTACTGAAAATTTATGTTACAACACACAATGTTTTTTTGGAAATTTCTCTTTAGTTAAATAAAAATTAATTAGATAAATTAAACAAATGGCTTAAAAATAAAGAAATGACTGAATCACAACTTGTTTCTTTGATTTAAATAGTAAAAATCAACGTTGTATATAACGGTCACAAGAAATTTGAAAAAATTCTGTCACTTCAGGAAAAAATCCTCAACGGTCATTTATTGTTCTCAATTGGAGGGAATTAAAAAACACGATTATTCAACGAAAATAAATTAAATAAATTCTCTAAATAACAATGGAGGACTTTCAAAAAATTGAGAAGATTGGTGAAGGCACATATGGGGTAATTTGATGCAATTTTCTTAATTTTTAAAAGCTCACAACATTGTAATAAAATTTGAATCCTTAGGTTGTCTATAAAGGCAAAAATAAGAAAACTGGCGAGATAGTAGCAATGAAAAAGATACGCCTTGAATCTGAAGACGAAGGGATTCCTTCTACAGCGATTCGGTAAATGAAAACTCTTTAAATTTGAATAATTATTAAAAAATATTTTTTGTAGTGAAATTTCGTTATTGAAAGAACTGAAACATCCAAATATCGTCTCTTTACAAGACGTTTTAATGGAAGATAGTCGACTGTATTTAATCTTTGAATTTCTCTCGATGGATCTTAAAAAATACATGGATTCACTGCCCTCAGAAAAGATGTTGGATACAGAATTAGTTCGAAGCTACATGTATCAAATAACTGCCGCAATTGTTTTTTGCCATAGACGACGAGTTTTGCATCGCGATTTGAAACCTCAAAATTTACTTATAAATAAGGATGGTTTAATAAAGGTAGCTGATTTTGGATTGGGTCGTTCATTTGGGATTCCTGTCCGTAATTATACACATGAGATTGTTACACTTTGGTATCGTGCGCCAGAAGTTTTGCTTGGCTCACAACGCTATTCATGTCCAGTTGATGTATGGTCTTTAGGATGTATATTCGCTGAAATGGCTACGCGTAAGCCTCTATTCCAAGGTGATTCCGAAATAGATCAATTATTCCGAATGTTCAGGATTTTGAAGACACCAACAGATGATATCTGGCCAGGAGTCACACAATTGCCAGATTACAAACCAACATTTCCATGCTGGACACAAAACAATCTTGCTCAACATGTCAAAAATATGGATTCAGCTGCATTTGATTTATTAAATAAAACTTTGATTTACGATCCAGCTCTTCGCATTTCAGCAAAAGAAATGCTTGAACATAAATATTTTGATACAATCGATCGCAGCATCATAAGCTCGATCCCTCTTCATTAATATTTAAGTGCTCTCTCACTTTATATTGACTTTAAAGTCATTTTATCAAACATCCTATAATACTTATATTTTTTATATTTGAGCATTATTCGATTAATTATAATTATTTTAATACTTCACCTACTTATTATTGGTATATATATTCAAAAATGATTTTTTCATACTATCCATTAAAACTTTCTTTTCCTCTTGTATAATTAATAACGAACGATGAGAAAATCCAATAAAAACTGAAAGAAAAAACTGAAACTTTAAAACATGAGGTCAATTTTGAGTCAATTTATTGAATTTTTTGATAAATATTTTCTGTTTATTATTTTCATTTCATCTTATATTCAATATTCCATCATTCATGCGAATTTCAAATTAGAGTTGACTTGACTTTTTTGTGTATCTCTTTTTTTTATATCAATAGTTCCTTTTATTTATTCTTCGCTTTATACCATTATTCACATTCAATTATTTTAATTATTTTTTTTTCTTTATGCTATTTTATTATGTACTATAAAGTCATTCATTTTTATTTGCAATGACAATTACGCAATGTTACTCATTCAATCAAGAAAATTTTCATTATTCATCTCATCATCATACTTAAAATTAAACTTTACTATTTTCATTAATTTTTTTATATTCATCAAAAGTTTGATTAGATATAAGATAAGACTTTACTTTCATGTGGTAAGGATTTTATCATCATCTTTAATTACTTATTTAAGAAAAATTGTGAGAAGGGGGATAAAGAGGGGAGAATTACGAAAATTTTCAATCATTTCTCAAAAACCTATTGTTTCTCTTAATTTTTAATTTTTTTTTTTGAACAAGAGATAATTAGATAGGATATCTATCATTTTTTACCTATTTAATGATCATCGATCGAGTTTTCTTATAAAGAGATGCTCATTTTTTAGTAATAAGAATCAATTCTAAATTTTTTTTTCTAATCAGTTTACTCCTTCCTCATCATCATATCAAAATAATTCAATTCGTCTTTTCTCAATTTTCTTTATTTTATGACCTAAAGTGCAAAAAAGAAAACGGATAATTATAAATGAGGATAAAGCGAGAATAAAATAATAAAGAAAGGAAATTTTTCGCTCAAGGCGAAGAACATGTTATCTGTTTTATCATCATTCAATATCTCTTATCTTCAACATCATCCCATTATTTTCATCACCCATCGTTATTTTTTCATTCATACCAATTATACAATATTTTCCTTTAATTATTTTTTTCTTATGTTCCTTTTGTCTTAAAGAAGCTTAAAAGCGGAAGAAGAGAAAAAATATGAATTTTTTGCGTTTCAAAATGGTTTTCTATTACAATAATTTAAAGAAGAATTCTACAAAGATAGAGAGAGAATTTATATGTAAAAGTGAGACTTGGAGAAAGGAATTTGATAAATCTAAATAGCAAGTCATATACGAGAATATATGTTTTATTTTATTTCTCATGTAAAAATCTGAGCTCGGATGGACATTGACATTTTACAATTAATTGTAAGTATATATTGAACTATATATCGAAAATGCATATCAACTCATAAATTTGAAAGAAAATTAAGTCGAAGAAGAAGAATTGGACGTTTCTCAACCTGTTATTCATTTTTTTTAAATTTATCATTTTGTCTTAAAAAATGTGCAGTGCTTCAAACTTTATCATTTGGTTTTTTTGTGTTAGCAATTTTCTCTTTCTCCTGTTCATAATTCATTCTGTTTTTAGATAAATTTGTTTGCAGTCGTTCTTGTTAGTGGTAAAGAGAAGAGAAGAAGAATAAGATAAAAGAGAAACTTGAAGAATAAATATCATTTATTATGTATGTTTGCAGTTAACGATATATTTAAGTTTTATGGCATGTTTCAAAAGGACATGATTTCCTTTTTTTGTTAATTTTTTATTTACAAATGAAAATGTCTTAAGTTGTGGTGTATGTGGATGTGTGTGTGTGTAAGTCCTGGATTTAATTTTCACTTTATCAATATAAAAAACATTGCTTTATTTTGTTGTCGAATATTATTTTTAATTCATATAAAACCTTTATGCTGTTGCTGTATGTAAAAAAGTGTTTATTGATTATGTGCTTGAAATGGTTTTGAGAGAAGAAGATGGACTTGTCTGTTTCTTATAGATCAACAATTTTGAAGGTAAAAGCTTGAAATTAAAGCTCATAAACAAAAATAGACAAAATTAAACCCTTTTCTAAAGTTTCCTTCACTTACTCTTTAATCAAAATAAAAATCTTTCCCACATTAAGTCTCATGCGGAAAAATAATCTATAAGGGGTCAAAAATTGAATTTTCTTCAGATCAAGCTCGTTAATCCCTTTAACTTATCCTTCTTCTTTAAACGCGAAAATAATATAATTAAGGTATGAGCTTTCATCCGAAAATAAAACCATCTACCACTTGAAAAAGATGAAGTCAAGTAAAACTTTGAGATCGCAATGAGAAGCAAATTTCAATTTCTTTGCTGTTGCTATAGACACAAGCAAATCTAGTAGACGAAAAATAAAGGATTTTCTTACGTAAATATTTATTCGCTCATTTTCATTCAACAGCCTTTGGTAATTCAAAGCTATTGTGTGAAGATTAATTTTTATTCTTATCCTTTTTCTTTAGCGTCTATCTCAGTAGAATTTGTTTAATAAACGAAGATTATTATTGTTGGTAGTGAAAGTTTTCAGACAAATTCCATCGCGCGCAACGATATAGTGAATGAGCAAGGAAAAGAATAAAAAAAACTTTCATTAGGGTAATAAATTTATGGGAGCTCTTTAATTTGCCGTGTATGTTGTTATTTTTTTTCTGCACAGACTAAGAATAACCACATAAAAATTCATTACTTCACATTATGTAAATGCTATGACATTCTCTCTTGTGCACATTTATCTGCCACTGAATGAGTTTAATTCTGATGAGCTTATACAATTTCTGTTTGTGTTTTGCAATAAATTTTCGTGAGGAATTTTCTAAATGGTATATGAAATGACAACAACTTTCGTTTTTATCGTTTGTCGCATCTCTTCTCTCAAGGGATTGCTTTCATTTGTTGCGAGACTAAAACAGTGTTGGGAATAATTGAAATTTTATGCTCAGCAAGTTTTTTCCATAAATTTTATTTTTAGTTTATTTGAAGTGAAGAAATATTTTGAGAGAGATGAAGATGCATGCATATTTAATGCTGTTCAAGAATGAAAGAGTTGCTTTTCAATATAAAAACTTAAGAAAAGTAGCTGAAGAGCGAAGATTGGAAAAGAAACTTAAATACTTTTCTTTTACTTTTTGTTTAAAAGTCAATCATGATAAAGTTGCTCTTAGTCATGCTAGGTAGATATTAAGAGGATCTTAATATTTTATTACAGAACAGACGTTTCGACAATTCATAATGCGATTATATAAGCTAAAACTTTATTTTTGCTGCTTTCATCCGATTTAATACATTTAAGATTTTTTGTAAACAAAAATGGCGAAATTTGCCATTTTGAATTTGACCATATTCTATCAAAAACACCATTCTATTCTTAAGATATTCAGACTTTTGCTATACTTAATATTGATTAGTTTATCGATTTATAAATTGTCAAAATGTTTGTATGCAATTATTAATTCAGTTATCTCTAGATATTAAATTTAATCATCAATTTCTCTCTTAACTTTGTATTTTTCTCATTCTTCTTCTCCCTCAAGCATGAACAACTTTTTTTCTATTCATTGCGACTCAATAACATCGCTTCATAGGTGATAGAAAAGAAATAAGAGCAGCGAGAAACTTTCAAACTTTTTTTTGCATAATTTCTTTTAAAAATTTTCAAAAAGAAATCTCTTTCAAGCAAAATCCCTTTTCATTACATAATTAAAAGTTTTTAAACTTTCGCAATATTGCACAGTCTCAATATTAAATAAAAAATTATTCTTTTATAAAGAATCATAATTTATTTCTTCTTTCTCTTGCATGCTGCTGATGTTTGCTTGTTGTTTATGAGTGAATTTTTTTTAGTCATGTTTTGTTTGAAAATTATTCATCATGCCACTACTAATTTTATTTAATTTCTTTATGTTTTGTTTTGAGAGATATTACAATAATTAATAATTTAAGTATTCATTTTTATGTTGTATTTCTTTCTTTTCTTCTCACTCATCTCTAATTCGTCTTCTTACTCCAAATATAAAAAAGAAATGTATTTCTTCTATGGAGCATGACGCATAAAGATTTGCAATAGAGAAGCGAGAGTGAGAAAGGAAAATGAGAAGAACAAACTAATTAAATAATTGTGTGATTTTTTGCTAATGCTAAAATTTATATTTAATTTTTTCTCATTTTATCGAGAGCTTTTAGCTGCTTTTAATGACTTTCGCTCCATTATTATTATTTGCATATCTTTTCTTCTTCATTCAACCTAATTATTATTTTTTCTCTTCGCTATTTACAGAAAAAAGTATTTTTTATGTGACGTGGAAGAAGGAATTTTTATTATTTTATTTTTATTTTACTCTGACATTCTCATTTACGTGTTACATGTCCAGAACAGAGACACTTGTGAACTTTTGTCATTATTTACTTTCTTCATTAGTTCCTTTTTTGTCATATCGTGAGAGTTTTGCTTGTGCCATTGTCATCGTCATCATCATCGTGTGTATGTTTGAGTGCGCGCGCGTTATAAAGAAAATTAATTTTTATTTTCACAATATTATTTTCTTCTTACATGCATGTAATCTTTTTCATTTCTTTTCTTTTTTTAAATAAAACTGTATCACTTCTTTGTTATGCGTGCATATATGCTTGTGTCTCTTTTCACATGAAAATTTTATTATCCATACTTTTCTTATCATATCAAACTTTTCTTTTTCCATTCATATTTTTTTTTACCTCACTCGACGAGAGGACATGTGTCACAGGGCCAGGAAAAAAAATTTAAAAACTTTTTTTTTGTATTATTTTTTATATCACTCATTATGTAATATTCTTTTTTTTATATAAACTTGGTTAAGGAAGAAAGTCCTTAGTTCACCACTCATTTTTATTATCCTTTCCTACGTCGCTGATTTTTCTTTTTTCTTCAACACACAATGCATTGTCCAATGATTAAACAAATCTAATATTTGGTTGCTGTGCGTAAGAATACGCTACCGATTTCTACCGCGGCACTTCCTCCACATGATTACGACCTTCATAATCGACAACTTCTCCATAAATGAGTTCCTTCCATTGTTCTACAGTGTGCTCACGTTCATCGACACTATGATCATATGGACCAGGTGCGGGCTAAAAGCAGAAGTAGAAAAAAACATGAAAGAAATTTATGAGACGTTCGTGATGTGAATAAATGAACGAAAAAAAAGACTTACCGCATTTACTTCGCTCTCATCATACCAAACGTAAATGTAACTATGTAATAATGCCTGATCAACGGATATACGATGTTCAGGATCAACAACTAACATTTTGCTTAGCAAATCCCGAGCTTGTGATGCTTTTAAGCGATTATGCTCATTAGAATCGCTCGGGAAAAGGACGTCGGGAAAGAGACGATCGAATGAATAGCCTTGATAACGCGGTCTATTTTCCACATAATTTCGGACTGTCGGCTGAAGTCGCTGCATAAACGATTGAGAAGGTGTGCCGAGTTGCTCTAGAAATAAATAACAACATTTTATCAAAAAGATAACATTTTTTATTACTTTACTCACCTATAATTTTATTCCACTGATCAATGTGATCTGTGCCAGGAAATAGAACACCACCTCTTATCATTTCACCCATTATACAACCTACTGACCATATATCGACATTTTCCTTATAACCCATTCCGAGAATAACTTCTGGTGCACGATAATATCTTGTTACAACATACGGTGTCATCATGAAGGTAGTGCCGGCAGTGCGTGCCAGACCAAAATCGAGAATCTTTAATGTACAATCTGACTTTACCACAATATTTGATGGTTTCAAGTCCTATAAATATAAAAAAGAAGAAATTGGATAAAGTCATAAAAAATAGAACAAAAAAAGTATGGCTGTTTTGAAGGAAGTAAAACCATTATATGAAAGAAAAAAAGAGAGAGAAATTAATTTTTGCCATCGTAAAATAAGTAGCAGTAGCGTCGGCAGATGATGAATGAAAATATAATATAAAAGAGAGCTTTTAATGCTAGAGATAAGAGAGATCATATACATAAAAGGAATGTAATTAACGCCAGATTGCAAGTATAAAGTATGTACTGTAATTGCATTTTCTACTGAAGCATGCTTAGAGACCTTATGTGAAGAGTCTTAATTAATATTATAGACTACATAGAAAAATGAAAACGACATTTTAAAAGCTAGCACAACAAAACAATGCCATACATTTTGAGGCACTCTCATAATTAACTCTTAATTGCTTTATTTTTCATTTCTTTCCTCTTTTTATGCATCCTCATCATGAGGAAGTTCTATGATGATAATAATTGATAGAGCACACATATAAAATAAACTCATAAAGTTTTTCCGTTTTTATTTTTGCCAAAAACGAATTTTTTCCTGAACATGAAACTACATAAAAGTTTGTCATTAAAAGCTCCACTTTGAGGGATTTTATTTTGTTATTGAATTAAAAAACTTTTATTTTTACCGTATTTTGTAGTTTTTGCACATTCTGAAATTTTCATTCTTGTAAAATGACTAGTAAGAATGGGTAAAAATTTAAACATTCTGCCAGTCATTTCCTACTTTTTTTTATAAAAAACACGTATCTAGTTTTAAAAAGTATTTATAAGACATAGTACAGACGTCATCAAAAACTTTTGAAAATTTTGCAACATTTTGTTCTAAAATACTCGAAAATAAACTTTTTCTCTTGAAATACACACATAAAATTTTCTGAACAAAAAAGAGAAAACAACTTTCTCAATTTGAGTAATAAATACCACATGAATAGCAAGCAATGTTAATGAACTTTTATGATATTATAAGGAAATAAAAAAGAGTTAATAGGTTTTTCTAACTGCAAATATTCAATTAAATTCAATTCAATGAACTGAAGGATTTTGAACTTCTTGTGTGATGCTTTTACAT
This sequence comes from Polypedilum vanderplanki, assembly GCA_018290095.1. Classification (NCBI taxonomy): domain Eukaryota; kingdom Metazoa; phylum Arthropoda; class Insecta; order Diptera; family Chironomidae; genus Polypedilum; species Polypedilum vanderplanki. The sequence goes on along the minus strand of CM031379.1, from coordinate 27,980,580 downwards.
ATAAAAATGTCTATAATTAGGCTCCTTCATTTGAGTTAAGTGAACTATAAATATCACAATTTTAATCCTCTTAAAATTCAAACAAGTTTAAAATCTCGAACCTTTACGCCCAACAACACCCACCATCCTCAATCTTCATGCGCGGATGAAATTTTTTTTCACATTATGGAAAATTTGCGTCTATTAATATGATCAAATTAATCTTGTGTCAACATAGACGCCATAAAATGAGTTAAGCATATATTTTAAATAAAAATTGCTAAAACTTATCACGAAGTAACTCGAGTCTTCGTTATGTAAGTAAATCTTGAAAACATTTAGCAGTTTAAATTACTTCAAACCAGAGCATGATGATGATGATGATGAAGATGGCGTGGAAAAGTTTAATTGAAATTAAATTGATTTTGTTAAGCTCGACAATTTGTGTCAGAGTCAGCGACATTTTACTCTGCATCAATTTCAATTATTAGAAAAGGATGCCGCGTGTCTACCAATTTTCATTCATTTCTCTCTTTGTTTTATTGTGCTTGCAGCCAAACAGACATAAAGTTTCAATTTAAAGGTTTTCTATTGGTGGAAATTAAAGTACACCCATGAGTTTTTTTTAATTACACATTAATGGAATTGAAATTAGTTTAGCGGCTGTTTTTATAAAATATGTTTTTCTGTGGATTTTCATTGACCAATTAATTGCTAAAAGCAGAATATTGTTAGGAAACTTTTATTAAGCTCTGTTTATTTACTAAACTTGTCAATTTGGAGTGAGTTGTTTTGATTAAGTATAAAGTTGTAAACAACCAATTAAAGTACTAAACAATTTAATTAATTAAAAAATTTCATTTATCACCAAATAAATTCGAGCGTTCCGATTAATTCAGACACAAATTTATTCAATGTGATTATTTTTCATGTTCCATAATCATGACGAATTGAAATATTTGGCGTCAATTTGAATGAATTTTATAGGTAGAAAAAACTTTAATTAAAATAAAATACGCAAGAGTGACTTTAAAAGGAATATTAAAGTTATATTGAGTTTTATGCACGTAATATGAATATGAAGCAATTCAATGAAATTAACATTTACACAAAAAATAATTGAGAATAGAAATTAAAATTGAGATCACGACAATGTAACTGCATGAACATTCAAAAAAATGGAGCGTAAAATATCTTGGCGTACATTCACATCTAAAAGAGCATGAAAAGGGTCCTTTCATACAATTAAAAACTTTTATTCATTGCCATTTAAAAAGAAATAGTCATGTATTAACATAGAAGTAAAAGAATGAAGCGGTAGCAATACATTTTCATAATTTCTTTATTCATGAGCTTCGCACTGAATGAAATCGATATGTGTTTATGGTATCAAAAGAATCACCACGCTTGTTTGAATTTATTTCATTATTGGAACAATGATATTTTTGGAAATAATCGGAAACTGTTACTAAAATTCTATTATTTCTTGCATTGGTTAACTATTTGTGAGTATAATGCTATATAAATTTCATTGTTTTATGATTAAACGATTTTTGGCACAGCTTTATTCAGCGTGAATATGTGTTCATGCCTTTTTTATTATTGTACATAAATATCATTGTCAGGTTATATGCGTATAGAAAGAGAATAGGATTTAGAGAACAAATAAAATGTATTGCAGGGATAATGGTGTAATCTAATCTTTTTTAAAGGTATTTTGCCTCATTTTTGATTTATTTGAACTTATACAAAAACAACAAATTCAAAATTTCCTTTAGAATAACGAAAATATTCGAGTAAAATTGTCATTGGAAGAACTCAATTTAATAGCAATTCGTTGCTATAGTTATCCTTTATCTCTCTCTTTATTTCTATTTCCAAAGACACCAGCTGTGATGAATGTGCAATATATGTGGCTTCTTTTATGTATCCTCCTCATCGTTTGCTTGTTTACTTCTTCCTATTAACGATTACACACACACACTCATTTAAAAACGAGCAGAATGTAATCGCATCATGAGAGACATTCATGCCATACGCAGTTAAATCATAGAGAATGAGAGAGGAGGAAAGTTTCGTTTGCTCCAAAAATATATATTTATTTTGACAACATAACGACAATCAAATTTAGTCGAAGAAATTTTCTTTTTCCTCATCTGCTGCCTATATGCAACAACAAAAGCACAATCATGCTGTGATTTATATAACATTCTTCGTTTCATGAAATCGTAAAGAAAGAAAAAGAGTAGAAGGAGAATCTGGGTCTTGGGGAACATTTTTTTTTTGGTGAAAAATTAAAGAGAATTGCATTAAATCTCGCTATAAATTTTCTTTTTGTTAAAAGTCATATGCTGCCTGTGTGTATAGCCCAAAAAAATAGAACGACAACGATGTTGAGAAAACTTTTTCTCTACTAACAAAATTAGGGTTTTAAATGTTTGAAGTGAGGGTGAGAAAGAGAGAAATTCCCTTGGTGAGCATATGACTGTAAACACATTTTGTCGCTTTCCATTTCCACCTGCCATTTATCTTCCATCTTCTTTTTAGTGCACTGAAATGCTTGTATGTATTTTTAGAGAATAATTCTGTTTTCCTAGTACTCGGGTATTTGGTTTGTTGTATTTGTGTGTACACAAGCATTCATTTAAAAGGGCTCATAGCAAATTTATTAAATGGAAATTTTTTTTAGAATTTAACAAGAATTCTAAATTTGATTTTTAAAAATTCGTTAAAATAAAAAATTTTCTCTCTCTTTATAAACACTTCATAAAAATGTTCAACCCTTAAGAGTTATGACCAAATAAGTATTTTTGGTCATTCGTTATCGCGCACCATGTTTGTACAAGTATAGGCAACGAAAATAATGTCATAAATCAAACTCACCCTATGTATGATTCCGGCCGAGTGTAAATGCTTGATGCCGCATAGCATCTGATAGAGCAAATAGGACATTCGCTCATGATCGAGGTCCATTTGTATAACCTGACACAAGTTCGCGTCCATAAGCTCCATAACGAGATATACATCTTGAAATTCTTCAAGTGTGCGCTGAGGTGTAAACGCATTTAACAAACCAATGATCTGAAAATATACACAAACATACATACACACATGTTGAGTATAAATGAATATAAAATTTATTTATTGATCGATATTTTCGAAAGAATTATAAATGTCTATCTTGATTATAAATAAGCCCTTTTAAAGCATCCTGACAGTGAACGATTGTATGAGATTAACTATTAAAGACAACAAATTGGTACCACGTGAGCTTCAAGAAAAATTGCACGCATTACAAATTTTGCTGACCTAATTCTTTTTTTTTGCACAAGAAACCTGCTGTTTCGAATGAAAAAGATTCCTTATTCATAAATCATTGCCTTAAGTTTTGAATATATTTCGAAAAAGGAAAATTTTCTTTCCAACTTCCGTAATTTATCCCTAGACAATTTCCTAATATTTAAAATGTGCTGATATGACATTTTTAAGTCGATAAATCATATATAAATGTAAATTTATGAATAAAAATACTCACATTTTTATGATTGACTAATTTCATAAGCTTAAACTCCCTGTAGGCTCGTTTGGCGTGAGTGACATTTTGGAATGGCCTCGATAACTTTTTAATTGCCACATTTTGTTGTGTTACTGTATCATATGCGGCGCTGTAGAAGGAGAAGAGAAAATATTATTAAAATTGTCGCATGTATATTTATAATCCACTTAAACAACTGGCAATTCTCATCCAATTATTACTGTGCCAAAGCATGCATGAATTGTGTATTAAAAGATAACTAAAAAACATTTAAAAGCAAATAAACATGCGAATATAATGAGAAAAAATCGTCAGAAAGCTAGAGTGAGAGCAATGTGATAAATCCTGCGTACTAAAAATGATTGTTTAGACCGCCCGCGGGAAATGAAGCTTCTATTAACTCAACAAAATCTCCATTTATATTCAGCGTGTAAATAGACTATAAGTAGAAAATTGCTCATCCCTTATGAATGATACGAACAGAAGAAAAGAAAGAGAAAATAAGTGTATATTGCATTATGTACGAGCCATCACTTTTGCCGCAAATCATCTATTCATTGAATCCATTTCACATCAGGTGTTAGATGAGCTAGCTATACTTTTTTGAAAGGTTCATCACTAAACATTTTCTTTTTCATCTATAAAACTTTTCAATTTACATTATTATGAAAAAAACGAAAGAAATTTACTTTTTGGCCAGGAGAGAGAATCAGATCATACCTTTTGTTTCTCACTTTGTGTGCACACTTCTCTCCCCAAAAAAATCGATTTTTTCCTCATTCTTCTTTCTTTATGCACTGTTTTGTATTTTTTTTTTGCTACTCTTTAGCTGGGATTCAAAGTTTTTTCATCTTTTTCTTTTATGGTAAATAATAAAACATATTGTTGGAAATTGAGAGCATATACACACATAAAAAAAGGAAACAAGAGTAGAAAAAAGTTGAATTAGTTTTCAGTAGTCAATTTAAATGCAAATTTATAAATTAGGTTTTATTCACTTGGTTTGTTTGTTAATTTGTTAAATTCTTATCACGTTGATTAAACATTCTCATGAGCTTAATTTTATTTGTTTTATTCAGTATATTTCTTGGCTATTTAGTTGACCACAAAATTAATTTTAGTTTCTCTCAAATGATATCCAATCTTCTACCATAAGAAAATAAATAATTCAATCTTATGGTATCATTTTTGCTCGAAGAATCAAGAAGATTAAAAGATGAGTTATTTACGTTAGTGGTTCACGTTCAAAAGATTGATTTGACATGTGATTAGTTGAATGTTGTTAGAAGAAGTCGAATATCATTCACCATGAAAGAGAGTGATATGTTGTTGGATATTAATACTTACACAACCATGCCTTGTGCGCCCGTGCCTCTCGCTTGTAATTCTACGTATCTTCGTGGCACCACGAATTCTGTATCGCCAAATGTATAGCGAACGAACGTTTGATTATCCTCGTCTGTCATTTTCTTTTTGTCAATTTTTTTTCACAAAATATTTTCTTTTCTTATCTAATCCCCACAATCTTATCCTCTTAATAATGATTTAGAAAAATTGTCTTTATGATTCGTTTTTTTCTTTCTTTTTTTCAATTATGTAACACAAAGTAAAAGAACACATAAATAAAATAATAATTGTTGTTTTTTAAAACCTAATAATGAAGAGAGATAAAAATAAATTATAATTAACTAAGGTGCTATAAAGTTCCATGCAATTAAATCATATTTCACTCAATGTCATAATATTTTGCTATATCAAAATCATTCATATGTAATGGAGTAATAGTAAATTGGATTCACAACACCCATTAATAAACTCAATTCAGAACAGTTGATGAGTCAACTAAAAATGGATGTTAAATATTTAATTTCCCATCAAAATTACATCATAAATGTCACACTGTGCAGGTATGAAGTTGAAGAAGATTTTCATGCTGTGCAATGAACTTATGAATTATTTATGACATGACAGGTGATGCCAAAAAAAGTAAGTTTACCGTATTTAGGATAAACTTTTTATAAAAGGATTAGTTGCAACATTTAAAATTTAAAACACCTTCAAAACTTGCACAGTCATCAGAATAAAAATGTTGCAAAACAGTTGCTTATGCACATTATTTGTCTGTATATACACAATGTTTTTGTGCCAATCTAAAAATCTCTATTTCAGCACAAAATTGCTTTGTCTACTTTCATAAATTCCTTTCCAAATATACAAACACCTACACATTGTGTGAAGGCAATTTTTCACAAGCTTGCGCTCTGTTTTTATTTAACAAATAAAAAATCAACAAAAAATCCTCTATGCTATGAATAAACATTCTAGATATGTATCAAATCATCCTCAATAAATTAAATTTTTTCTTTATACTTTTTAATGCATTGACTTGAAAAGGATTTTGTATGAGTAGAGAAGATAAATTGATTGCAAACTTTGTAAGTTTTAATAATATTTAAATATTTGTGTGAATAGTTTTCAGGTTTTATATTGTTTCGAACTATTCTTTGATAAATATTTGTAACATTAATTTATAAATTATCATAGTATGTATCACTCATTCGAAAACTTTCAAAACTTTTTCATTTAATAGGAAATTTATTAAAAGACCACACAAAAATCAAATAGCACCTTTCCGAAAATAAACAAATTATGTAATTATTATGAAGAATGTGTTTAAAGGCAAAAATTCTTAATTTAATTGCCTATTTGCCTTCACGCACTTCACATAAAGTTCACTCTCAAGTTGTCAAAAACACCCACACATAACGTAAAAAGACATATTTTGGAATTTATTATTTAACTATCAAAAAGTCATGTCGTTATTTATGTTTTTAATAATATTTCCTAACGAGCTTATAATTAAACTAATTACGCTTCACTTTGTGTCAAAAATCTTTAATCAAATACCAACCCGATTGTTGGCAGCAGTGGTGTGTTAATTATATAAATTGCTTTACACAAAAGGCCATTGATTATAGGCATACAATAGCAGTAGAGTTCTCACTCACTAAGCAAAAAATCTCACATTACGATGTCGCAAAAATAATTACAAACTGTTCAAAATCACCACAACCGACCACTGCGCGATATAATTACAAACTGTGTTTATGTTTGGACAATAATAGAAATTTTCAGTCACTCGATACTCAATATCATCGTCCTCTGATGTTCGGTTTTATTTTTGTTATATTTTTTATCGTCTATATGTTATAAAAACTCAGAATGATAAGAAGAGTAAAAATTCCATTGGCGAAGTATTATCAGCAGCAGCCGACATTTGTTGAATGACTGAGAGTGAAACTGTTTCGCGTATAAACGCGATTCTTCATTAATGAGTCATCGGACTAGAAGCACGTTTTTACTTTCTTGTTTCTTACTCATATACGTCAAATTTTATCTACAACTTGATGATTCACGCAAAATTGAAAAAAAAAAAAAGTATTTAATCGTCATACATGAGTGAGTCTGCTTGTCGCAAGTTTTATTTAATGGGTTTTTAATCCATTAATTTTAATTAACTATTAATTTAAAAATTCTTATTGGTGTGAGATGAAAATCATTAAAATGCAGCATCACATTGATGAATGAATTTCAGCAATTTACATAACGGGACAACAACAAAAAAAGTGCATGAACAGACTGAATGTGAAATTATCATATAAAAAAGGTGTTTATGACTGCAAAATAAATAAAAAAGCGCACAGACAAACATTTAGCTACGACAGCAAAAAAATGAAATTAAAATATGATACAAAAATAGCGTTGGTAAATAAATAAAGAAAATTTATGAGAATACTCACCAAACAATCCCTTGAGCACCCGATCCAATCGGTTTCAGATTCTGATAGCGTTTTAATATTGTGAATTTAGTATCACCCACCTCAACGGTGTAAAGTGCGTGACGTGAGCTCATGATGAGATAGCACGAGCTTTCAATCGGATCACAAATTTTATTGTCTGCAAAAGAAAAGAAAGTAAAATAAAGGTTTAAATTTATCACTCAATTAATGGTTGGAATGAGTTGATATTTTAAAAATATAACAAAATAATAATCACTTAACCGCACGATAACTGTCATAATGATAATCTCACTTTAAGAGCTTCACATTTTACGTCAGAAATTTTTATTATATGAATTTTGTTGTTATTTTTTTTAATTTTAACAATTCCATAGAGATTTTCACTTATCAAGTATTTTTAGAATTTTAAGAGTAATTTGTGGAAATATTTCCAAATAAAAATTAATGATCGATTTTTCGGAATTATTATTTCCAATGCGTCATTTGATTCAACATTATTATGTCACTTTGAGACCATTGTCAACAAACAGAAGAATGCATGAAAAAAAAATAATTTCATGTCCTCAAGCAACAATTGTTGGTGTTACCAACAGTTTCTAAGTATAATTCATTCATGAAAAATGATTGGTTATCAGTTTCATCTTTTCCACTTGAGTATAATCTTTTTCTTGGAGAAGATAACACATGTGTGCTTATGTGAAAGTGTTTTGTGTTTCAACCTTGATGGCGTATAAATAATAATATATATTTTTGTTAGAATCATTTGTGTGGATTCACATGAATCATTCTTATTTGAGGCAGGAGTTATTTTTATACACGTTTCGTAATGTTGAACGATAAAGAGTGATGAGAATTGCTTCATGCCTCTTATCGGTTACTGCTCTCTTTTTCATTTGTTACGTGTGCGTTTTCTATTATTCATTTAAATAAAAAGGGTATTGTGAGGTCGTTTTAAAAGAAATTTTTCAATTAAACGCAAACAGATTGAAAAGAAAGCGAGAAATTTTTCATGTTGAATAATGTGAAAGGAGTGAGAGATAAAAAAAAAGTTGATGATTATTCGCGCTCACATATCACACAAACTCATATCGATTTTATGATATAATAACTTTTTTCTATATAGCAAATGGATTCTGAATGATATATGAGGCGCCAGTTAGAATGAAAGGGATAAGAAATAAGAGATTTTTCTATATTTAGTAGAATAAAATTTTATATTTTCTTTTTCATAAGAGTGGAAGGGGAGGATTTTCTAAAGATAACAAAAACGAGAAATTGATTATAATAATTCCACCCTATTTTCAGTTCTTCATTGACTAACTGAAGATGAAATAGAAAGAATGAAGAAAATGGATAATGTTTATTAGTTTTCTCTAATGCAACCCTATGAAAAACTCCCCTAATTCAGAAAAATACTAGAATTTCAATGCTTTATGTTGCAACAATAAAAATCAAATTCGTATCCTCCCTCCATTATCTATCAACATTATAGTGACTGATAATTGTGTTTGTTATGCTGTTGAGTTTTTTTATCAATGTTTGACCTATGCAATCCAATTTGTCCAATTTTTGTTTGAAAATTCCATGGAAATTTGTCTGACAATGCTTAAAATTAATTTATTGTAAATTTGTATTCTTTGAAATGCTATTTTAGTTCGAAAATAGGCATTTCAATGAATATAAATTTTACATGAGACAAATTTTCAGCTTAAAATCCAATAATTCATGAAAAATTTATAACTTTGCTTATTTCTAGATGCAACCTTACGTGTTATTTTCTGCTTCATGTCATATCCAATGTGAAAAATATTTTCAACCACATTTCAAAAGCACTAACATGATGTGCTGTTGTCATACTTTTCATTAAACTTTTTTCCGCTCACACTCAATCATATAACGAGTGCGAGAGAAAAGTGTGAAAATGAAGGAGAAAAATTGTATAAGCTATCAACATCAGGGCTAAATTATTTATTGCATTTGGTGTTGAACAAGTTAGAAGTAATTAGGACTTGAAAACAAACATAAACATATGGAGAATTATTAACGGGAAAAAGTTAATTATGTTGAAAAATGGCTACAGTAATCTCTACTTTCCTCTCAAGCTTAAAGAAGAAAATTATGTAAATATTTCTTCCCTACGGGAGTTATTATTATTGCTATTGATTTATGACACTTTGTCAGTTTTCCATTGCTCGTTACATTTATAATATTTTGTGCTGAAATTTGCGAGCAAGGTAAATAAATGTTCAAAATAAGGACGAGATTAATCTTTATGTCAGTCAATCGACTTGAAAGCAAACTGTAGGTAGCGTCACTATTTTTTTTTCTTCCTCGATTCATTCGATATACTCACCATAATGCAAATTCCATCATTTTTGTCTCAGAAATCCTTCAAAATCCACAATTTTCTTATTTTCCTTCTTTTTATGCCTCTTTTATATTTTCAACTCCCACTAAATGTTAAGTATTCAAAAGAGAGAAAATGGTTTCAGCTCTTTTCTTATGGGGATGGCTTTCTTTTTCACGCCCACTCTCTCTCTACAGTACCGGCAGCGGATTTTTATTCACTTAATTTTTTTCTCTGAAAAGAAAGAAGGAATTTCTTCTTGTTTATTCATGTCGGCAACAAAAGGGCAATAACGTGATGAATTAAGAATATCTTTATTCGAAAGAATTGGCAGTGTGATTGTCAGCATTAATTCAAGAATGTACGTACACGCACAGAAAAGTGTCAAATGCAATAATTTTTGACGAAAGAACAGAAACAATAAATTGAATGAGTCCTTTCATTTATTATGAAATACGATCATACATCAATCATCAGAAATAGCTTTAGTAAAGTCAAATATAAGAGCTCTCATGTCGAACATAAATGTAAAAAATCATTTCTTATTCACATGTGCTTTTCTTTCGTTCTCTCTAATGTTACTTTCATTCATACTCAAATTCCATTCATTGCGTATGTTTGAAAAAGAGGAAAAGGAATCATTAAAATAACATTATGTCTCAGCTGCACAATTTTAAACATATATACACAAACAAAGAGAAAAAGAAAAATATCGATTCGAATATTTTTTGGGTGTGTGTGTGAGTGTTCATTGCGTAGGATGTAGCTGAAGTAAATTCCATTTGGTAGCAAAAGCATTCAAAAACAGAATACTCATTACACGAGCGCGAAGAGAAAAAATAATTTCTCTCATTCATCCTTCAATGATTTATTTTTATTGAAAATGATAAATAACATTCCTGATGAATTTTCTTCTCATTTCTTTTTAAACATCAGCTTGCTCAGAAATAATAAAAATAAAGTTAATGTAGCAGAAAACAAATTGTCATGAGTCAATTCACTTTAAGGGATGATGAAAACTTATAAAAAAACATTAAAGTTTTGTTCCCTTTCAGACCTTTTCGTGTTAAACGGACTTGGCCAAAAGCAAAAAAAGATTCAAAAGCCTCGACTGTAATTTTCCTTACTAATAACCTTTCATAATAGCTGTATAGAGATTCCCAGACATGCAACCACATAAAAAAATTATTTTTTATCGTAGACGTTAGTGAAATTTTATACCCATAAAAAGGGATTCGTTGAAGACACGAAATGCAATTATTGTTCATAAGGATAAATAATTTGAATAAATTCACGATGAAATTGCTTTGTGATGCAAATCATCAGTCGAGATTTTTATAACAATGTTGACAATCACAGCATGTAATTTTCCCTTCATCAAAATTCTCGAGATTTCATGCAACTCAAAAAAGCGTTCGGACAATAAAACGTGTCGAAATTATTTTCAGAGTTTGAATATTTCCATCGAAAAATGACATTCTGTCCTCACCCACAAATCGATTTATTTATTTTTAAACCTAATACCATTAGCCACAGAGGGACTTAAAAGACTTAAATAAATTTCATTTCCACACTCGACTCATTATATTTAATTTCACCAAATAAAAAAAAAGCAGAAGCAGCTGTAGATTTGATTAATTTTCAAAATTGAAATATCAACGGACAAATTGTTTGCTTTTAATTAATTTCTTTCCACATTTCTGCTCCTTTTTTCTACTCATTATAAACGCCTATATTTAATGAAAATGGATAACTTCGTCTCATTCCTTAGCACGAGCTATAATGATTAATTTAATTCATCTAAATCGTGTTTCGCAAATATTAAAAAAAAGATCCAGAATTTCTCATTAAGTGAACAATACATACAAACACTTTAATGATCATTAATTTTTCACAATTTACACTCACATTAACTTGCGTCTGCAATCTTATTCAACTCGTGCAATTATATGTTCATTTTCCTGCATTCTTCTTTGTTATTATCAAGAAATAAGAGATTATTTTAATCATTTATAAAAAAGTTTTTGAAATTAATTGAAAAGTACTTAACAGAAAAAGATCTTCTTATTTGCACTTCATATTTTGTTATTTTTAAACTAATTTAATCAAACTATAAGTTTAAATTAACTAAAAAAAATAAAATCTTAAATGTTTGGTTTTTAATGTTCAAATTGTTATTTTTTTTGAAAAATTTAAAATTTACATGTAAATTAACGACAAAGTTCTGCAAAATTCTATTATTTCCTGTATAATTATTTTCAAAATACTCATATATGTGAGAAATAGCAAGTAGCAAAAAGTGGAAATTATTCATCGCCACTCACACGCCTCGCCCAACATTTCTGCGCTTTTCAATTCCCGATGGAATATTGCAAAAGACGTGGTTTCTGATTGTTCATGAAGAGTGTGGCAAACAATTGCATTCATCATTCTCACACTCTGGTTTTTAAAACATTTCTCCCTGAGGATTTTAGACTCTTTTTCTTTCTTTTAAAGAATTTCTCAACACATTTTTTTCGCTTGCCTCAGCTGCTTGCAAGTTGATTGCCCCATAGCCGAAGAGGTTTTTTGTGGTTTGATTTTTCCTTTTCGCTCTAAATGCTAGCATGAGTTTTTTTGCAATGTTGAGGGATGATGTTTACTCCATCCTTTCTTTTTTCTGCTCTAACTTATTTTCATTTCTATTCCCTTACCCTTATTTGAAGAAGAAAGAAAATGGCAAGAATGGGACGACAACGAGTTTATACCACAAACATACATCGAATTGAGCATGAGAAAGCAAGATGTGGAAAGAAGAGAAAGAAAAACTTCCTGATTCTATTATTGATTTTTTAACCGCACTCATCATTGTTCCCTACATTCATTTCTCATTTCAGCACAACGCACACAAGAGAAAAGAAATTCTATCTCATTTTCAATTGTAACAATTCGCAATTCGTAAATTTGACGATTCGCATTCATGGAAATAGGAAATAAAAGCGGAACAAAAAATTCATTTCATTGTGATTATTCTAAAATCTTCTTTTTTTAAAAGTAGAAATTTATTCTATTGCTCCTAAATAACATTTTAGACTTATGTAGTATGTATAATATAAACCCGTGTATGATAATAGAATCGTCTTCTTATATATACATATTGTGCTGCTTCTGTTTGAGGCATCAATAAAAATTCTATTTTCCACAAAAAATGAAATCATGCTCACATCCGAATGAAGTCACGACGAAAAGAAATTTGCTTTATCAGGATTCGACAAGATATAAATAAGAAGACAAGTTCTTTTTTTTTCTGTGCAAATGAAAAATACTACTGCATTGAAAAAAGAAGAGAAATCTGATAGTTGTCAAAGTGCTTAATGTGACACTTGAGTAGGAAAAAATATTAGGATTTAAGAGATGTAAGAAATGTTATATAACCGTTTTCATTCATCAAAAAAATCCCTTATAATAAATCAATTGGCCATCAAATCACAATAATAAATTATTGCCAAATCTTTTAGCATTTGAAGTTGAACCCTGAGGAAATCTGACAAGCTTCGTATTCTACAACATGAATAGAATATTGAAGACTGAGAAATACGACAAAATAATAGAAGAAGATGATTTTCAACATTTAAAGAACTTCAATTTCATTTTATTTTGACAACGTCGCATACAACTTTCAAACTTCTTCTTTTTGTACAGATCAGAAAGAAATTCATCAAATTAAAATCATTGCTGCAAATCAAACATAACAAACGAGAGTTCAATAGAAAAGAGCACTGCAAGCATGAACAAGCATAATGAAAGAAGTTTGATTGAACAGTGGAAAGCAATTTCCCTGAATTTGTGCTTTTTATTATTGAATTCACCTCTGAGGCAAAAATACACGACAATTCTTATTAAATTATATTGTGCTTGAAAAAGCCGAGTAATTTTTTGTTGGAGAAAATTTCTCGTGTCATTGAAAGTCAATTTCAGTCATGGATTTATGAAATTTTCTTGTGAACAAGGACTGTATTGTAATTTTTCTTCTCTTTCTTCTTCAGTCAAGAACTTTTACGATTCAACGTTTACGAAATTTCTTATTTCTTCTTTTATTCGTTTAGAAGACTATCGTGATGAGGAACAGAAACTTTTCTGCTAAAATAACAATGGTAACATTTGTTAAACGAAGTGCTTTAATGTTTTCATTTACATTTCTGCTCTTTTGTCGTGAATTTATTAAAATTTTCACTTTTCTTTTTGCCTAACAATTTATTAGTCACACACAAATGGCAAAATCTAATTGAAATTTTTATTTTACCCTTTTCTTTTGATAACATGCGATAATCTTATTATCAAGAGAGCGATTAGGCAGTTGCCAACTTAAGAGTGAAAAATAAAATAGAGGTTATAACATTGCGACAAGGTCACGCATATACAAGGTCTGCAAATTTCATTTAGCATGTTTGACGTTTTGTTTTGTGTATCGAAGGTGGATATTTATGATTACATAATTATAATGGAATTGAAATTGCTTGTTCTCATAGCTTTAGGAAAACATAAAACATCGCTTTTCTTCTGTGCGTGTGCACATGAACATCGTAGACAAAATGGATTTTCTCATGGATTGCCACGAGTCGAGAGTAGTTTTTAATTGAACTTCATATTATTTTCAAATATAACCACATGCGGAGTTCATCGATCGAACTAACATAAATGGCAGTTTTTATTCGCAAAGGCTGTTAGTTGGATGTATGTAGGTTGGTACGATAAACAAGAACGTGATATATATATATTAAGGCAAGGCTAGTTTTTTGCCTTTCGTGCCACATTTTTCCCTTTTGTTCTTCTCTCTCTCTCTACAGTAATTTTATTTTTATCGCAAACAGAGAGCCAAGCCAGACAATATTATCGATTTTGTACAAATCTATACAGTACATAGGTAGTGCATGCATATAATAACGATTGAAATCAATTTCAGACATCCGCAATTGATCCTCTCTCTTATTCTGTCGTACTCATTTAATTGAAATTCAAGGTCTTGATGTTGTCATACAAACTGATTTGCACATATAGGACAACTTTTTTCAATTTACATTCACTCAAGTACACTACCGCCTGTCAATTTTCATTTCCCAATAGAAAGAAGAAATTTTCCCACAATTTTTCTTCATTAAGTTAGAAAATATACGATGGTATTGCGTGTCTTTCTTTCTTTTTTATATAATAAATTGTTTGCTTTCACAAATCAATTTTTAAATCCTTTTTATTTCAGAAACAATGTTTCTAAGATAAAAATAATAAGATAGTTGTCATTTCAATATGTACAAAAAACTCAACACACTAATCAGCTCAAAGACATTCCAATTATGTCTTCTTACCTTCCTACATATTTGCTCAACAAAAAAAGTACAATAGAGAGTAAAAGAATGAAAAAAGAAACAGCATTAAGTAATGATAAGAATGAGCTTTGCCATTTCGACTGTAGGCAAATATACACATGACATTAATGAGCCTACGCTACGACCAAACCGACAGTTGGAAAAGGTCAGCATTGACAAATTAATTAGAACAGCTACTTTTTCTCTTTGCTCACACAAAATTATTTTTATGTTAAGTAAGCACAAGTATATGCTTCTTCCGAGAGCTCACTTCACACTTGTTTAATCCTCTTAAGGATTCAACGCAAGCTTTTTCCTTCTTACTCTTATATCAAGAGATGCACAATCATCAATAATTCAAGATGAATGTGAGCGAAAAGCTTACATCCTTTTGACATTCTTGTTTGGTATTCGCGCTATGCTCTTTCTGTATGTTTAATTGAAAAGCTTTGAAGCATAATACTTGCAAAAGGAATCATGCATGCATGCATACTTGACATTCACAGATTGTGCTATGCTATCAATTTTAATATTTCAAGTATTCTCATATAAAAAATTTCCTTTATTTTTTGATTGTTGTAAAAATGACAACAAATCCAATAATAATAAAGAAACGAGACATCCTGCAATTAAAATCCTCTTTCATTTCATTTTATACTCATTTACAAAAAAAGACATAAAAGAATTTTGCAAAAAATATTTCCCTTTATATCACATATTCAAAGATTGGAGTAAACAACATTACATAAGTGCCATCACATGAGAAAATGGTGTGAGATGAAGTGATAAAGGTAAAAAAGAGGGAAAGAAAATTTTACTTTGAAAATACACGCAATATTTGCACTCATCGGAATAATTTCAAGACTTTTTTTGCTCTTGAATGAGAAAAAAAGTGTAGGTAGTGAATCTTTTACGCACGTTTGCAAATTTTTAAATGAAAGCCGAACGAAAAGAGAAAAGTTTTTATTTTTTAATTTCATTATGCTATGTAGATATTAATGCTTTTTTGCCAAGTGAACATTTTGTATTAACATTGAGTTTCCATTTTAATGAGAAAAATTTTTCCTCTTTGTGGTAAGATGCAGACCTCGGTCTGATAGAATTTATGAAGGACAAACTATTATTGAATGACTTTTATTTGACTTTTAACCTCATTTTTCTGTACAAGAATGGCTTTATTTAACATGCCTTTAAAATAAAGATTAAATCGTAACCTATTGAACTTTTTTATGTTTTATGCGAGTAGACCTTAAAAATAAAAAGCCAAGTCTTTAGGTTAAACTTAATTATAAAAATTTAAATTTTATCGGGCACACCATTTTTTACTGAGTCGTTGGTGATATTAAATGAGTAAAATTATGTGCTTTAGAGATAATAATATTTTATAAGAGATGAAGGTAGAAAAACTTTATGTGGTAGAAATGGCACATTATAAAAAATATTTAAAAGAATTATTTAAACTTTAACACATGAATGAATAAAAGTAGGATTTAAATTAACAAAAAAAAACTTCTTCTTTATGTTCTGTAAAAACTCCTCATTAGAGCATTAAAGCACGTCGAATAATGCAAAAGAGTCGAAGCTCAAAGAAAATAAGAAAAATTTTATGAAAGGCAATAAGGTGCGTGCAATAAGCCGGATTATTTCTATGTAAAATAAAAATGGAAAATGAAGGGGAAGTCAAAAAAATATTCGTAATTTTATATCCAACAAAAGCGTAGAGAGAAAATTTTTTTACCATTCAATAAAAATCATAAAAAATGAATAAAAAAATTTCACATGTTTACAAAATATATATCTAAAGAAAACCATCCCATACAATGTTTGTTGGAGCATAGAATTCCCAATAGACATAATCTACGTAATAAAGTTGGAATGAAGCACAAATGCACACACACATAAGCGATGAAACATTTTTCATTCTACCAAAAATGCTTAAACTTCTCTTCAACTCTTTATTGTACAATCCCTTTTCCCGATTTTACTCTGATATGAGAAGAAGTAACATAAAGATGATAAGAATGAGAGTAGGAGAAATGGTGAACAAAGAAAAGGGTAGAGCAATCCATTTCTTTGAAAATTTCACTCACTATGCTGTCTATTTGCATTTATGAAAATTTCATAACTTTCAAATAAACAAAAGGCATTGAATGAAGGAAAAATAAGGATTTATGCACATGTTGATATACATCTGACAGTGATGTCTTATGATAAATGTATTGTATGTGTTTTATTCACTGTGAATTGCATCTGAGAATTATAAAGAAAATATTACAAATTGTAATTAGCTAAATGAATGATATGGCACGTAATGTTGGATATTTTCATTTCATATTGTCTCATTAAGTAAATAAGAAAGAAAAAATAAAAGCTCATACTAGGGACAAATAAATATCATTATGAGCTTGTCCTGGACATTACTCACTCCAAAAATTATATTTATTATAAATATGCTCATTGCTTTATTCCATTTTTACCTTACTTAATACATGTACATTACATAATAGAGAAGCAGCAGTGGAAGATATGAAAAAGGTTTTATCTAAACATTACATTTATAATAAATTGAGGGAGGTGATTAGAAAAAGGGATCTTCCAAATGTACGCCTAAGAACAATAATAAAATTTTTCGTCACCGAGTGTGAGTAAGGGTTAAAATTAACATCGTGTAGATGAGAGAATATTTTAAAACATGAAAATGCAAATGTAAATATTTTGGAATTTGCATCGCATCCCCGTTGTTTTCGTATTTTCACTGCTTCCGGGTTTTTCGCAGCAGCACTGGGAATAAATTGCAATTAAATTGGCAAAGTTTGCATAATGAATTGTTTGCTTCCTGAATTTGCCGTTAGGCATTTATGAAAACTTTCAACCCTCTTTCTAAGTAATTTTATAAATTAATTATTAGACAATGATATTGGCTTCATGTGTTTGTAATTAGTTGAAGATGTTAAGGATTTTAAACTGATGCCATCATCACCACTGTCATCATTAAAACTCATTTCTATGAAAATTTATTCAAAACCGTTCCCAACTGTGTGCACATGCAGTCTTGCTTATACAATACAATATAGTTGATGATTAAAAATTGAATATTTTATGGGATTTTATAGGTAAACTTTGACATCAGCAACGAAGCAAAATGTGAAAAATGTGAATTACATGAAATGGGCAACTGATGTAAAAATGTGAAAACATACATGTCTTTTGTCTAAATATAGCCATAGGATAAAAAACCACTCTATTGTGTTGTAAGCGACATTCAATAATAAAATTTTTTTCATTACTCTCTCAAACATTCTATAGTTTTTCATGAAATGTATAAAAGCTTTGTTAAATTACACAATCACCTTTAAAAAATGTAATGGAAAAATTATTTTATTAAGTCAATGCAGTGAAAAGATTTAAAATTTTTATTTTACTGCTAATTGCTAACAAAAACCATATTTTCTTTAACATTTAATTAAAACTGGCATGAATTAATCTTTATATTTCTCGCATAACATGCAAGCAATTCAATTCATGCATTGATTGATTTTTTTATTTCAAACATCAGACTAAGCTAAAAATAAAAGTGACTAGCGATCAATTTATCCAAAGAACTGTTTCGATTTTCCATAATTGTCACCCATCAATTTCACTTTATTTTGCGACAACTTTCCTCCCCAAAATATTTTTCTTTCATTCAGTTATGAAATGGGCACATTAACATCGATCAATTGAGCAATGAGTTAATTATTTAGTTGAATATTGCGAAATTAATCCCTCCCTATTTCAATATTAATAATCGATATTTCAATTTTTGATGTTATAAATCCTACTCAGAACATTGACGGAAAGCGAGCCAATAATACAACTTAATTTAATTACATGTTTTTCGGCACCCTTTTAAAGAAAAAGAATGAAGGGCTCTTTGGTTAAAAAATGTGTCAGAAATTTCCTTCAAACTTTTATTTTCCAATTAAACTCTAAAAATGCTCTTAAATGAATTCATAAATTTCCGGAAAATTCTCATTTTTTTTCAATTTTCTTTGGTAATTTTGTATACGTTCAATTTTCATCAACAGCAAATTTTATTTTCCATTCATTCTAGGGAATTGCTGATAAAAAATTTTTTTATTTGGGCAATCAGGCGTGTAAAGAACAAACCGGAAATTTAACGAATATGTGTACACTCTTTTTTCTCTAAAAAATCAACCCCTCGAGGCTACTCATTCAATATATACACCGATACTCCGATACTCCCCTGTTTTAGCAGTAAAACACAGAAAAGTTAATTCAATCAATATTTCCCCCGAAAAAGTTCTTTTATAGAATACAAACTCCTCCTTTTACTGCTACCACTTTAAAATCGAACAAATATTGTACGAAAGAACATTACTCGAGCTTATTATTTAAATTAAATTTTAGTATACGCGTCTGTGTCGATTACTCGCCCTCTTGGATACTGATTTCGTTTTGATAATTCAGTTAAGGAAGAAAGTCAAATAGGTCTCATAATGATACCTTCATCTACTCATAGAGTGCTCGTTCATGTGGAAATATACTTCAAGAGATAAGAAGAAGACAATTTCTTGTAAGAAATTTTCAGAATTTAGCCAAAGGGAAGGGAATGAAAATGAAAGGCTTGTCTCTACACTATACTAGATTTTATTCTTATATTTTATGGTTAGTGCATAAAAAATTTATTATTATCCTAAAATATACATGGCTTATGTTGAACACATGTCAATTAGGAAATTGGCAAAAAAGAAATTTGGCTGGTTTCATTTTTGTTGTCCATACCAATTATTAATCAATTTCTTTTCTCTTCGTGTTAGAGAAAGATAAATATGAAATCATAAAAGATTTTTCTCTCATTCTCAACAAACTTATATCAGTCTGTTTATGACATTGATGATGAATGCAATAGAAAACTCTTTCAACGATAAAAAACCTCAATTGGTTCAAAGCCATATATGTATGTATGTGAAGGAGAGAAGAAAAACATTGTGTTCCATTAATTTGTCGTTTAATCAATGCTAATGTTATTCATGCATACATACACATATAGCATACATGTAGACACTTAGAGAAAATGGGAAGAAAAAAAGATTTTGGAAAATATCTATGTACCGATTATTCAATTAATTATCGTCTATTCCAATTTTAAGTATTATTTTTAATTTAGACAAGAGCAAATATTGAACGATGAAGGTGCATATTATTATTTTTATTGTTGTTGTTGCGCAAGTCACAATAAAATTTTTTGTGTGGTGTTTGATAAAATATTGTTCATATCGTCACATTATGTGAGCTATGAGGGTTGAATTTAAATTATAATTTTTTATTTCTGAGATAAAACATTACTCGAAATATTTGATGTCTCGTGTTATCAAGATGAAATTATTTCGATTTCTCGCAAATTTTCATTAAAAGATTCAGTTTGTTTAAAAATGGGAAAATTAAATCGAATTTTATTAATTTTAATTTATATCCGTTTATATTTACTTTATTACTTCTATTCTTTGATAATTTTTAAACTTAATTTAACTTATTTATCTGTATTTTTCAAGATTTTACAATAAAATAAATTAAAACTTATTGTTATGGTCGCTCTTATTTTAGAAATTATTTGAAAAAATGTCTTCATGTAATTTATTAGTAAAATTCATTATCAACCACAGAAGTGAGAAAGCGATTGTTCGCAGAATCTTCTAATTGTTTGTAGCTATGAACGTGAGGAGAACAAAGAGATTTACAGTAAAGATAAATGATAAAAATCAAATATTAACACGACCCTATCGCTCTTTGAAAGTTTCATAACGAAAGAAAATTATAATACTTGAAAGTGTTGATGAGTTAAAAATTTGCTTACTTTATTGCATCAATTTTCCACTCTTTTTATAACAATATGTGCGCAATTTTGAATGCTGAATGGCACTTGAAGGTACTGTCAATTTTATTCTATCACTTTCAAACCGAAAACGTTTCATAAAGTTTTTCTTTCAATGACTTTCATTCAAATAAAATTCACTTCAAGAACACTCAAATATATTGAATTCTTTTTACCTTTTCAAACTTTTTTCCTGCAATATTTTTTTTTCTCGATTACGTAAAATGAGTTCTTTCTTTCTTTTCACTTCTTTGTTATTCACAATAAAAATTAATGAATGAAGTTTTTTTTCTTTTTCAATTTTTGTTCACTGCTTTTCAAGTTTTCAAATTCTTGCGAATTTCAATTTCTCATGAAATTGTTTTGTTCACTAATGCTTTGAATGAAAAGTACAAAAAATTATTTTCCTTTTCTATGCTTAGTGGACGCGTAAAAATCACCGGCGAATTCCAAAACATATAAAACTCATCTGCCGATGCGATTGGAAATTTTCCCTCTTTTCCCCAATTTTTTTTCTTTCACTCACACTGACAAATGATACTCGTATGTCGCTACACATGAACGTATTTACGAGGAGTAAAAATAACAGAGTAAGAAAATGTTCTGTGACATTCACTCACACATGGTTATTGCCCGCGCTCTCTTTCTCCAACACATAGAGTAAAATAACCAAAAAAGAGGGTTGAAGAAGTACTTTTTTATGAGCTTTATTTTCATATCGCACACAATACAAGTAAATCTTCGAGTATTTTCTTCTAATGAGAGAGAAAGCAAAAAATGAGAGAAAATCGTCAAGATGGAAATTTACTCATACAGTGATATCATTAGCACGGAAGGAACTGACGAAAGAAAAGAGAAAAGTGTCAGTAACATTTTCTTGACTCGTAGCGGCTTTTTATGTGTATACAATATAAAATATTTTTGCCAAACACTTTTTCACCCCCTTTATTATTTTTGGCTGACAGTGTGCTGTTCAGTATGACGGATAATGACGTCAGGATAACGGAATGAAAATCGATTTTCTTTCCCTTCACCTATTTGAACCATGCATGTTGTTGTGAGAAAAAGAAAAAGGAGCATAAAGATTTGTCACGCTATATGATTTAAAAGGATGCCAACCAAACATATTTGCCACTATGCAAAAGAGATCTTTTTAACAAATTATCATGTAGATTTTTCATGTTTGCATGTATATATGTCATTCCTCATACATACTTTTATTTTGTAGGTGACCCACTCTTGTGAAAGTTTTCTACCTAGTTTACTCATTTTATAGGGGAATAATTGATTTTCAATATAACGAGAAACAGCACAACGATGTGATGTGATTGGAATAGGAAATCAACTTTTCTCTCTCTATATATGCATTACTTTTTATTTTAATCTACATGACGTGATACTTTCACGTATACCATCTATCAGTCTGTAAAAATCTCAAACAAAATCTGACATGAAATAGTCATGCAATATTTCCTTTCTTTTAGTAGAGTAAGTAAATTCAAACAATTTTTGCTTGCTCGATTTTATAGGAAATCAATATCGTTCCGCACTGTAATTTAATTAATTTCGCCTCTCTTGGCTTAAACATCAATTTTTGTGTCAATGGCTCAGTGTTGAAAAGGAGCTTTCCTTCTTTTGCTACTCAACTCTCAGCTAAATGTGTTTACGTAAACAAAGTGTAATAAAATCCAACGGCATGGAAATTTAAATGACATCCCTCTTTCCTCCCTTCATTTCATTCATTCTAGCAGAAAAGTTAGCAAAAATAGATTTAGACAGAAGAAATTGTCTTTCATTCGTCCATGAATAACACTTTGTAGATAGATACCAATATAGATATTTTGCTTGAAGTGATAAAACATGCATGAAATGGAATATATGATGAAAGAATACGACTCTTTGAGATTTTATTAGTGTCAGGAGCAATTAAAGTGTTATTCAGTATGATATCTAGGCGAAAGAGAAAGAAAGAAATTCAGAGGGGTGGAAAAAAAATGTTAATCGACTATATGAGAAGAGAAATAGAAAATAAAAACATTGTTGGGAGAAAAACGAGTGGCAGGAAGAAGGAACATGGAAATTTATGGACGATAAAGTAATGCAATGAAATGGTGTTGGAAAACATGAAAAAACTTTTTCTTTCATGAATTTTATTCTCGTTATCGGGAAAATTATATTTTCACGCGGAGTAATTCATACACACATACAAATGTAGAGCTGTTGACAATGATTTTGTCGTTTCCTTTTCTCGCTCGCCTGCTCGCTCTCTTTTCCCTTAAAATGATCAATATTTTAACTAACACATGAAAGAAATGAGGCGTTGGTTACTATTGGCTGCCGCAACCACATACTAACGTGAAGCTCTTTCCATGAGCACGCGCATTGCTCATTTACATGATATTCATACGAGCTATATACACAATGTAAGGACTTCTTTTCCTAACAATGCTGTTTCTCTTAGATAACTCTTTTCTTTAATTTTTTTCCATGGCCTCAATTCATTTTTAAAAAATAATTCTGAATGTATCAATTTTTAATCGAATTTAAATGATTCTCGTGTACACAAGATTCTTCAATATTTTGGAAAAAATCCAATTAGAACTGGTCGATAAATTAAAATGCCACTCTTCTTAATTTGATAGAATTTTATTCTTCCATCATCTTCAAACAATCGGTGTTCTAAATTATGTAGATAGACACACATGGAAAACACACGGTATCGATTATTTCTTCACACGCATCTGATGTCGCTTAATTACTGCGCTGCTCCTTCTTCTTCTCTCTTGCTCACTATTGAATTATACATTTTTTTGTCATATAAGATTCTTATTTGATACACAAATGCTAACTTTATGACGTCAACATTTATTTCATGATTTTCTTAAAAGATTTTATTGACTTTTTTAATGCATTTCATTACGTGATTTAGTAAATTTTGAGAATGAAAATTAATTTTGGGTCACTTTTTGCCATTCAATCGATTTTTTTGCAAAGCCGCAACATTTCTTGTAATTTTTTCACATTTTTTTGTACTCACCAAAATGTCTTTATCTTCACTTCATTCGGCACTGACTATCTTTTATTTTAAATAAATGCTTTGCACTTGAAATTTCTTAGTTTTTTTCAAATTCAATTGAATTATGAATATGATAATTTTTTTCTTATTTTTTAGCACTCAAGTGGGAACTTACACTTTGTAGCATGCACCTTACTGTCACTTAGTACTATATGTCAGCGATAATTCACACAGCTTTATTTTTCATCATTTTTACATGGATAAACAGAGGAATGTATTTAAAAAAATTGAAAAAGCTAATATTAATTCAGCTTTTGAGGTGTTAGTATATCATGCATCTTTCAACATCATCTAAATTTTAAGCAAAATCTAACTTACTGTTAAACATACATTTAAGCAAATGGGGTGTGCTACTTTTCGATGCTAAATTTCTATAAATGTTTAAGAATATGATTACATTTGGGGCTTTTGAATTATTAAAATAATATTTAGATATTATACCAATGTTTAATTTTAATTAACACTTAAGCAGTTTCCTAAATGGTCATCAAAAGTTTTTAATTTAACGAGTTTTAAAACTTTAAATTGTTAGAATGTTGTTGTAATAAAAACTTTAAAAAATATGAATTTAAATGAATATTGCTGTTAATTAAACATATTTCATTGTTAATTGTAAAGCTATATTTAATAATTTATTGTTAAAACCTAAATTCAACAGGACAAATTTAGTGACTTTATATTAACGACTTTTTTACACTTGAAATTTTTTCAGCAGCTGTGTTCAGCTTTAAATTCAACTCTCAACTCAAATAATAAAGATGATAAAAAATTGGAAAATTTAAAAAATAGAAAAAAATAAGTTTCAAGGATAAATATTAAGTGAAGTGAGCCTTAGATTTAAGTCAAAGATACACTTATCGAAAAAAAAGTGAATGCAGTGCAATTGATAGTGAAATAAGACAAATTTTTTGATAAATAGTGGACCTCGCGAAATTTCGAAGAGAAAAAATTAAAAATTGGTGAAAGAGCAAATTCTAGGACATTTAAAGAGATAAAAAGTTTTTTAAAGGTGAGTAGGCTACACAGTCTCCAAAGATAGTGCAAATGTAGAAACAAAAATGGTGTTTTAGTGCAAAAAAATAATGAAAAAATTTTTAGATGAGCCCACAATAATGAAAAAGAATTTTACACACACACATTTCCATTTAAATTTCAATTTTTCTTGAAATCCTTTCGCTTTCGATTTAAAACTAGTGAATTCCTCAGCATAATCATTGTCTTTCTTTTATATGCAAAACTCGAATTTTGCCAACCCTTTTAAATCTCCTCTTCTCTCGCCCTAAAACATCCGCTCAGTCGTTCACACAGTTTATATAAAATATACAAACTATGATAAAATAAAGTGTAGAATAGAGGAAAAAATTAGTTCATTTATTAAATATGCTGAGAGCGAGAATTTAAAAAGAATTGGATTTGTTTTTGAGTTCATGATGTCGCGAGTATGAGTATGAGTCTGATATGTGTAGTGTAAATATTCTTCTGTTATTTTATTTTCGTAAAATTCCTTGATGTACATCATCTTAAAAAAAAATAAGAGAGACAGAGAGGAAAAGAAGTAAAATAAATATATATGTACAGACTTGTAACAAAAGAAAAGCTCATTTTAATAGAATGATGGTACAGAAGAAGAAAAAATATTTATTTCTTCTTTATCTGTTGTTATTCTGTCTTGTTCAGTCTCTTCGGTATCTATGAAAAAAAAAAGAATCGTCATGGTAGATTGTCATAAGAAAAATGTTCTACTCTCTATTCTATCACATTAATTAAATTAGCATTCCTACTTTAATTTTTGGATCAAACTGATAAAACGATTCTATCGTGCTTATATGAATATGAAGAGCAAGCGTCGAGAGAAAAATTTTATTAATCCCGTTGTTCCTTTACTGTCTCTTTTTTCTTTCTTTTTCCTCTGTTCTTAAGTCTCTGTTAATTATATGTTCTTACGAAAACAGTACGATTGACAAATAAAGAGAAGAGAGAGCAAAATAAGTTCGTGATGAGCAGTTTAATGATGACAAAAAAGTCATAAATTTCTGATGAACTGTTGTAGTTGAAAAAAAAACATAATGGAGAATCTTTGACAGAAAATGAATTTTTTTGGGGACGAGGCGTAAATGTGTTTACTCAATTGCACAAAAAAAAGAATGTTCTCTCGGCATGTTTATTTGTGCTCCATATACGTTCGGAACTACTACCTATTAAATGCTTATGATGTGTATATAAAAACGAAAAATATAGCATATTCATATTTTATCATAAGTAATACTTACATAAAATGTGTATTGACCACATAGTGAATGGGTAATAGGTCGAAGGTTAAGATAAGCGACGTAGTCGTCGTTGTTACTTTTACCATAAAAAAATAATCATATTCTTGCGTATTAGCATGTGTGGTTGTGTGTAACTAGTAAGTTGTGATAACAATAATATGACATATATTCACTCACTTGTTGGCATCATGATAATTATCGCCAATGGCGAGAAATATATCTCGATGTCGTTGTTGTATTTAGTCTGTACCTCATCTCTAATTGCAAACACATTTTTTATGCACTCAATTTGCGTCAGCGCTGTTTGTTTTTAGCGAATTTTCGGAAGAAATACGTTTTTATATTCACTTTGCCAGTTCGACTGAAGGACTGAATTCTCAAAAAACTAATATTCCAAGACTTCTGAGTTTCTGTAAATGAATTTTGACATCGTTTAGGCGTGCACAATCTACTTTTTATTGGACTACTACTTTATATACTACTACAGTTGAGAATGATAATATGCGGAAAATTTTTTTAAACGTAATAAAATATGACGGAGTGCGTTCGGTAAAAAACCTTTATAAATACGCATTGACTGTTATTTTATAAATCAACAACCTTAAATATAAATGCAGATGCTTTTTCATAAATTGAATTGTTTCAACAATATATTAGAAAAAACCATGTTCGATCTTTAATCGCATGTAAATTTGTTAATAGATCATTTGCTCCAAAAATTCGCTTTAAACAAGTATGATGCCACATATACTAATGGAAATCAAAATAGCACTCTTTAAAATTGAATTTTATCATTTTCCTTTAATTGTCTACTATAAATATTATATACTATTAGAAAGGTCTTTTCAGGCCACTGTAGAAATCATTGTATAAGCATGTTTGGCTTTTCGAACAGCACAAATATAGAAAAATCAACAAGTATAGAAAAATCTTAGGGATTTGCAAGTCTATGTAAAGAAGAAATTGTGATAACATAAAAATGAACAAGCATGTTTGGCTTTTCGAACAACACAAATTTCATAATATCTTGATTTAAAATATTTCGTGCTAAACCTCAAATAACACTTAAAAAGTAGACCGATATAATATTGCATAACAATTCTAGTGATTCATTAAAAAATTTATATTACCAAAAGTTAAATTTTTTTCACTATTATTTTGGATATTTATGATTATGAGCAATCATTAATAGAATGTCTATCTTGAAAAGACGTTTTTAACAGTATATAATATGTATAGTAAACAGTTAAAGGAAAGTGATAAAATTTAATTTTGAAAAGTATGCTATTTCTATTTCTACCAGTGTATACTGATTAATTTAGGTTTTCTTCATATTTTGCTCTCTTTGGCTTGATTTTTGCGATTACCACATTAGTTCATCAACAACATCCAATGACAACAGTTTCAGCAACAATGCCTCCACCTCTCATACTTTATAATCAACCCCATCAAACTTCATCGCTTTATACAAATACTTTAAGCAATACAAATGTAGTTGCTAGTCGTCAATCGCAACAGCAACAACAGAAATCTACCGAAGGTGCCACTATCATTCAAAGTGTCGAGTCAAATATAAACGATGCCCAACAAACAACGACTGTAGAGGAAACAACAGTAGCAAATGTAGAAGAAGAAACCGCTGTTGAAGAAGAAAGTGAAGAGCCAGAGATTGATATTGTCATAAGTAATGTTGTATGTGCGTTTAGTGTTCGATGTCATCTATCATTGAAACATATTGCACTACAAGGCGCAAATGTAGAATTTAAACGTGAAAACGGTATGGTAACAATGAAACTTCGAAAACCATACACGACTGCATCAATCTGGTCATCAGGTGAGATTTTAATTCAAATAACTTTAATTATCAATTATAAAATTGTATGATTTTAGGTAAAATAACTTGCACAGGTGCTACTTCAGAAGAACAGGCAAAAATTGCAGCACGTCGCTATGCACGTATGCTTCAGAAACTCAATTTTCGTGTTCGCTTTCAAAACTATCGCGTTGTGAATGTTTTGGGAACATGTAAAATGCCTTGGGCCATAAAAATTGTTCAGTTTTCGGAAAAGTACAAGAAAGAGGCAAGCTATGAGCCAGAATTACATCCGGGCGTTACATATAATCTTAAAAATCCCACTGCCACACTAAAAATTTTCTCGACAGGAAGCATGACAGTGACAGGTGAGTTAAATGATTTATTAAATAAGACTTGTGTAAAAAATAAAATATGTCGACAGCTCGAAGTGTTGCTGATGTGCAAGCAGCTATTGAACATATTTACCCGCTCGTTTATGAATTCAAAAAGCCTCGAACTGAAGATACAGGTGTTGACAAAGAAGAAGAAGTTTATGCAGATATTATTGAAACAGATATCGAAATGGACGATGATGATGATGATGAAGATGATGTGATTGAAGAAGATTCTTTGAATATCCCTGATTCTCCACCTCCACCTGCGAAAAAGCAAAAAATTCGAGATATTTCACATCTTACTAAACGTTATAAGGGACCTCCAACAAAGAAAGCACCACAGCAGAGACGAGGCTCAAAGCGTCCTCTTGGTAAAATGAATGATCCTAAGCAAGATTTGATTTATGTAAGCGATGGTGATGTTGACGGTGATGATTTTTAATGACTTTGAGCTGCCACACATAACTCTTTTTTAAACTACTTTGTCTCAACCCGTCTTTAGACACAAATTTCTACAGCTGTTCCATTAGATATCTCTTTTTTACAATCAGATGAATTGAATTTTATCAAAAAAGAATTTTTATTGTTTCTACACGTGGTGCTCAATTGAAATTAACATGCAACAACAACAAACACACACAATGAAAATAATTATTACTCAACTACCACCGAATGCAAGTTTTCTATGGGAAAAAAATTCTGTATTTATATATCGTTTATCTATTTAAAAGTAATATGAAACAAAACAAAAATTGATGAGAAATGAAGGCTTCCGTAATTTGAAATGATGAAAAACAAACATATAAAAGAAAAATAAAAAAAAAATTATATTTTACTATTGATGGATAATTTTGTGACGTTTGCATATATATCACACCTCAAAGAAAAATGAGCTTGTGTTTACGAGTCATCGAATTTGTTGTTGAATTATTTTATATCTATTTACCTTTTTTGTATAATTTCTATTGAGTTTTTCTTTTTCTATTATCTTACTTTACTTTAATATATCATCGAAAATGGTTAAAACGAGATAAAACTATGTCATTAATAGTGAAAAAAATTGAAAGTTGACGATGATATATATAAAACATCAAGCAATAATTTATTTTATAAAAAAAATTGACTGAAACAAAATTAAAGATATATTTTTAGTTTTTTTGGGAAAGTTTCCCAAATGATTAAAAGTTGTGCGTCTTATAAAAGCAGTAAAAAGTATGTAATGAAAACTTTTTAAAAATTGGCAAAAAAGTAAAAGTATTTAACTTTTTACTCCAAAGTTGCATTGCATATATCGTAAAGCCAACTGATTGAAGACGGTTTAATTCTTTTGTATTATGATCATTGAAATTGATCAACCAAAGAGACATTTTAGAAATTGAGATGGATGGTAACTGAGGGCAAGACATATAAAAAAATAACTCAAAAACCAAAGACCACACACACCCATATAAGCAAAAGAAATAGATCCCATACAAGAAATTAGTCTATTATAAAGAAGACGATATCCTGTGAAAATTATTGTAATTTTAATTTATATAACAAAGTGAATGAATACAAGTATTTGACCATCAATAACTCTATCATTTTTTTAAAAGAAAATTAAAATTTCATGGCGTGAAACTGTAACTATTGAAAAAATCAATTTAAGACACAAATTTTTCTTCTTCATTCGTGCCAATAATAAAAATGAAATATTGCACTTATTCTGTTTTTCTATCAATAACGCGACGAAAAAAGAATAGCAAGAAATTCATAAAGAGCTTTTTCCGACAATTGAGCAATAAACGCTAAATGAAAAAAATTTCACTTTTAACAATGAAACTAAATTATATCAAAAACAGAAGTTCGATCAAATATTTTTCCCATTCAAAAACCTGTCATCTCGAGTAATCGAGTGAGGGAGGATAAAAAAAATAAATATCATTTATTGTCAAACAAAAAATGCCCAAATATTTAACTTAAACACTCCTCCCTCCATATCTTGATATTACTAACGCATATGATTAAATAAATGTCGGTCAAGTGAGCTGCAAATTCAATTTACTTCCGATGATATCCGACATGAAATAATCATATCAAGAATATGATACATTTCAATTTTTTCTTCATTTACATACGAGTAGTACACGTTGATATCATAAAATTTTCTTTAATTATCAGAAAGGATCTGAAACTAAATTTATTCGTTTTGTTTAATGAGTTTAATGGTAAAAATATCAAACGGAATAATGCAACATGATCGCAAAAAAGCAGTAACAAAACTATGTATTATAAGCTTTTTAAGAACACACAATTATAAAAGAATAAATAAATATTCGTAGCATACTGATTATTTTTAAAACGAGTCTTAGTTCTTGTGTTTTTGCGATTAGGTACATATGCAGCATTCTTGGAAAATTTGATAATTGATAGTATGAAAATGTCAATTTTATAATCTGGAAAATGTGAAAATTAAAAATAAATGCCTTATCAAAATAAGCGAAAGAAAAATACAATAAGAATACAGTTCGCACTTGAATGATTGTTCATTTTCAAATCTTAATAATTTGTAGATATTAAAATTGATTTTTTTTCGTTAGCCAATTAAACATGAATGGATAGGTGAAGATTATTTTAATGCATATGTGAATTTACATACAAACTGGGAATTGATTTAGAAAAAAAATAACAGAATTCATTCATTTTTGTTTTTATCTGAAATGTGACATGAGTAACTAATTTATTTCACATTTCCATATTTCTACCAAAACCTTTCCTCTCAAGGTTCTAATATAAAGCTAAATAAACAAGAAATATGGTGTTAAGATTTAATAATTAGATTTAAGTGACATCATTAAAACAATTTATGGACTTTCATTGTAAAATTACAATTAATATGAAAAAAAAAGATTTATAAAAATCATTTTGTACCAAATAAAAGAAACCCAATTTATTTAAGAATGAGAATGTAAAATGAACATTGTCTAAACTATTAATTAATAGGAAATAGGTGAAATGGAAATGAAATGATGATAACTGAAAACGAAAAATATTTCATACCCAGAAAGGACACAAAATAAAAAATGTGAAAAATGAAAAATGTGTGTAGCTCTAATATTAGAAATAAAGTAAAACGATAATAAATGAGAATTAAAATTAAGCAAAAATATTCTTTTTTAGATTGATTCAGTAATTTATTAACTGCTTTTTATTTTGGGGTTTCTGATTTCATATCAAAACAATTAGATTTCATTAATAATAAACTAATCAAAACAATGTAACTATATTAAGTGTGAATAATCGTGATCTGCCTTCATAACATAACAAATGTAATAAAGAGTAATTTCCTAATCGATGGACATCCACTCACTTGTTCATCAACAATCACATTCACCTTAAGTTTTTTAATTTGCGTTTCGGATTACGATGTTTTTTGATTTAAATAATTATTTTAAGTATGAGATGATGAATAAAAATTATGATTATTTAAGAAAAATTATAAAAATCAAAAAAAAGTCTTTTTAATCTTTTTGTAGCAATTTTGATTTATCCTTTGCTGATTGACGACTGTCGGCTATTTTTGAACCGAATTGTAATGCTCGCTTTCTAAATTGACAGCATTTACTAAGACCAAGCTTATAGGCACAAAGACGTAATAACAATTTGTCACCAATTCCCTCCTCTATTTTTGGATAGCATCTTTGTAAAGAACTAAGACTTCTTGCAAAATTAACAAAGAATTCTTCGATATATGGAGTACGAACAGTTACACCATTATCACCAATCACTCTATCATCTCTTGCCAAATTGCGAGAAGGTAATCGAATCCAATCGAGATCAAGTTCTTTTTGTAGTAAATCATTTTCTGATGTACTTCTTTTAAATGCATTTCTATGTCTCGTGTATCCCCCGAATAATTCATCTGCACCTGAGAAAGCCATTTAAATTTATTATTAATCACGTTGAAAAAAATTTCTTAATAATTACTTACCTGAACCCATCAAAATCACACGACAGTTGCTTTCATACAGATTATGAGTCTGAAATAATGTACCTTTGCCGCGTGAGGCAAAATAAAGTGCAGCTCCTAGTGACTCATCG
This sequence comes from Polypedilum vanderplanki, assembly GCA_018290095.1. NCBI lineage: Eukaryota > Metazoa > Arthropoda > Insecta > Diptera > Chironomidae > Polypedilum > Polypedilum vanderplanki. The sequence goes on along the minus strand of CM031379.1, from coordinate 27,948,086 downwards.
AGCACGTTTTCTAATGGATAAATTAGATTTCTTAACTTTTCTCTATTTTCTTGAAGTTCTAAACGTGTAACATTAATTTCAACAAAGTTCCATTTTCTCTCTGGACACAAATGCTTTAGTTCATTATATGTTGATAAACCAGTAATTCTGTCAGGAACATTAAAATCAATTTTATCACTTTTATTTGTAGCCTTTTCAAATGCAACATTTAGTAAGTCGATTGGTTTCTTTTTATCGATGTAATTGTTAGCAAGAAAGGAAATAATCGAGCAATCAACTCCTCCTGAGAAAAGAATCGAGATATTTGCATGTAAACAGTTCAAGTCATTGCTTTTTATACATGATTTACATCTGCTTTGTGTTCTTTCAATACGATACTTGATTGATTGAGATAAAAGTTTAATAAATTTGTCACATGCTGCTGCTACCTCTGAATGATGTAATAAAATTTCAAATACATTTTTCTGAATATCATCGTCTATTATTTTGTCAAATGAGAAATTAAAGATTGTCTCCTTTTTCAGTTGTAGCCATTGTGGATTAATGATTTTATCTCTTACATTAATTTTTACTATTGCTTCAAGATGTTCTAATTGTTCAAAACAATACTCATGTTGAAGTTCTTGATATGGAAATAAATCCACGCATGATGAAGAATTTATTTTATACACGCCAAGTGGTGGAAGCTCTATAGCATTGATTTCATTGTCATTGTGTGTTTCTAAAACACTTGTTAAAAATATTGATTCATGGTATTTTCCTATAAGCAATGAATTTCTTCCTAAACTATCTCGAGCAAAATAAAGATTTTCTTTAAATTGACAAATTAGACTAAATGGTCCAGAAATTTTCTGAAATACATTCAAGAACTCTTCTTCGTTCTCAGAATTGCTAATCAAATCAAATAAGAATTCTGTGTCTGAATTTTCATAAATTTCATTCATGTATAAATCTCCATTAAATAATAACACCTTTTGATTCCTAAATATTGGTTGATTTGTTAATTTAAATCCTTGATGCCATAATACAGTACCCGACCAATAAAATGAATTTTGATACATCTGTTGAGTGCTGTCTGGACCACGATTTTCAAGTAGATGTTTTATATGTTTTGTATACTAAAAAATTATTTGAAAATTAAATAAATTGTCGATAATTGTCATTGTTTGACTTACAAATTTTATACAAAAGTTTTCATCTTGAAAATGCATACAAAATATTCCACACATTTTAATCCTATTTAGCAGATATTTTTTATATTTTAAGACAATTTTAATATATTCGAATACCTTAGTTATAACACATGTTGTTTGTTTGTATTTTTGCCAATGTTTTTTTATAAAACATTCAAAGTATTGCACCGAAAATGATGACTTATAAGGAAATAACAACAACAAATTGCTTGATAAAAGATTTTCAGAAAATGATGATTTTGATTGAAATAAATAACGTTTCTTTATTGGAAGTCATTACTGCAATATAAAGTACAAAGGTGAAGATGAGTCATAATTCTTTTCAAGTCAATTTATTAATGGCATAAATTTTTATTATAATTTATAATACATAATAAATATCAAAGCTTTATGTTAGTTTCACGATTCCCTCCCATCTACTATGCTCCTTTCAAGTTTAAAATCGTAATCTGTAACATTTATACGCTGAAGAAGAGAATTCTAAAAGAAGATAAAGATGTAATGCGCATTATGATGAAATTGGACTCAAAATTTTCATACCATTTCTCTAAGCTTAAAATTCCATACTTCCGATTCATTATCGTTTTGCAGTAAAGATGGATTTAATTTAAAAGGAACTGAAGCTGTATAATTTACTGTCAATGAAAACTGATAAAGAAAAAAAATTTTTCTTAAATTCTTAAAATGGAAGTTTTAAAAAACTTTAATTTTTACCTGTCGGTTTAATGGATGATTTTGTGGTGATGCTGTTGGGTTTAATGGAGAAGAGTTTTGATTGAATTGAGGATACACAGAAGGTGGATATATATTTGATGCAGTTGAATTTGGATTCTTCAAAAATTCAAAGTCATCTCCGCTCTTTTGAGTGTTTTCTTCATTTTTATTTTCTGTTGGTGAGACTGCTGGCGACTTTTTAGAACTTTTGAAAAAACTAAACATATTTAATAAAGACTTTATGGCCGCTTAATCGCTTAATAAACAATTATTTTTTTGCTAGCTACTTCCTTTTCTTTCAAAAATTATTTGGGAGTTTGAATTTGGATGGAACATTTTTGAATGACCAAAAAATTTGAACAAAAAATTTACCTAAATTTGAAATGATTATAAACAAATATTCAGGAAATCATGCGAAAGAAGTTTTATTAAAAAATTTTTTGTAATACAATTGATACTACTCTACATAAAATTAAATCAGTTTGTTTTTCATGTCTTTCAATTTAAATGTGATAAATTGCATTTTTAACAGTTCTTTAGAATTTCAATTTAAAAAAAAATCGCTATAAATTTCATTTTTAACAGTTTTTCCGAATTTTATTTTTTAAAATAATCGTTAAATTTTGATCAAATTTTTTACGAACAGTTTTTGGTGAAATTTTCTTTTTCAACAATTTTTAACCAAAAGCTTTTGGTGGAATTTGCCAAAAATTTCTTGATCTACTTTCCTTATTTTTGGTCTACAATACATATTTTTTTGGTTCAACAAAATTTGGGCAAAAAAATCCATTCAAAAATAGTTCAGCTTAATAGCCTTATTCAATAATGTTGTATTTCAATTTTAATGTTTTTGCTGAATGTTCATAAAACAATGAATCAGATGTTTAGAACAAGAAACAAAACACAAACACAAAGTTGTGTTAATTTTTATTAAAATATTAAACATGGGACGACCTCAAGCGAAAGCTAAGAATCATCGTCATAATGGAAATTTAAAAAATAAAAGAAGTTTACGTTTAAAAAGGAAAACAAAAGATTTAGATGAAGTAAGTTTATTCACAATTATACATGATCTTTTTTAACCTAAAACAAACATTTTAGATCGATAGAGATTTAAAAGAGAAACCAGATGAACTGCTCAATCAAGAAATTGACTTAGATGCTCCAGGCTTTGCTCAGCATTACTGTTTACATTGTTCTAAATATTTCATCAATCAGAGAGCTCTTGAAGATCACTTCAAAACTAAAGTGCATAAGCGAAGATTGAAAGAACTTCAAGATGATCCCTATACGCAGGAAGAGGCAGAAAAAGCTGCAGGTCATGGTTCTTTCAATAAACTTCCTGCCAAAAGAAAAATGGAAACTCAACCAACAAAAGAAGAATACAACGCAGGAAAGCGAGTGAAAGTTGAGTATTACACACAACAAGAATTAGATTCAATGAAGAAGAAAAATCGAAAGTCTTTAAATGATTCTAAATTATCTGTTGATGATCAAGAAATGAAAAATTAAAAAGAAAATTCATTATATCTAAAAACACCGATTCATTTTATTAAAAACTTAATGTTAAACACTAGCACCCATATTCAAGTAAAAGTTGAAATTAATTGTTATCATAAAGCCTTGTCAAATCATCCATTGTTGCTGGATAATTGGTAACAGGACAATATTGATGTCGTCTTAAATGCTTGGTTATGCATTTATAACAAAAAACATAGCCAGATATTGTTAAAACAGTTGGAATTGCAAAATGTTGATAGCACAATGGACATATATTTGAATATTTCTTCGCATCACTGTCTTGTTTTGGAGCAATAGGTGTTGGTAATTGTGATATAATTTTTTGAGATGCAGAACTCTCTTGATACCATTGTAAAAATTGTAAAAAGAATCCACCAAATTCTAAAGTTCTCAATACCATTGACCCTATTACAGTTGAAAATTTGACATTTCCACTTATTATATCACTAAAGCTAAATGAGTCATCTTGTAGATTTGCATGTCGTAATCCAATGCTTGATAAGAAAAGTGGAATGTTGTGTGTCTTGGAACGACCACTTAAATAACTAATGTATTTTATAATTTGAGCAAATTCATATGATGCCTTCAGAGTTTTATATGTATATACACCAATAAATTTGTATTTGTCATCATTGCTTAGTTCATCTTCTAACTTTTCTTTTACTGTCGTCACCTTTTTATCTAATTTCCTTAACAAATAAGGAATAATTACAAGAACTGCAAATGACACGATAAAATCACGTCTCTTAAACTGATTAGTTTTTAAATTAAATCGTGTTAAGCCATAAAATGATTCTGATATTGATGCACCTATAAATTTTACACAATAAGCAAGATACAAAGTCCATTTGTTTTGTAATCATACCATTTTTATGCAAATAATAATTTTGCACAATAGCATTAAATGCAAGAAATACTTCGTCATAATACTTCACAATAAGCTGATACCGATCTGGATTTTTACTTCCTAAATACTGTTAAGAACTGTGTGTTAATTATTAATAATTTTAATAATTTAATTTTGTTTACCAAAGCTATTTTCTTAAAAGCTGGATAAAACGTTGCATCCAATGATTGTGATGCTATCAATTCAAAAATTGATGGTCTTTCAACATTACTCGTTGCTAAATGAGCACCTTGAGCCATTGTGACTTGTGTTTTTTCATTAAATAAAAATTAATTCCCACTTGTTAATATTGTTCCAAAAAAACAATTTTGTTTATAAAATCTTTATACCCATCAAAATTAGGAGTGTGACACCCATTTTTTATTTACTAAAAAATAGATTTTGCAAAGATAAGTCTTCTTAAAGATTAAAAATTTTAATTTAAATGTGTCCTACTGTCTCTAAAGTAAATTCACAACTTTCGGCATTTACATTTGTTGCGAGATCATGGCAAAATGAAGCAGTGTCATCAAATGGTCTACCATTAACTGCAAATTCAATATCGGCAGTAGGAAAGTTTCAAGCTCTCAAATCTTTTAAACATGAAAATTTAGCTCAATATTTAAATATAGAACGAGGAAAACATGGTATTTAGAGCAAGATCTTTAATTTAATCTAATTAGTTTTCTAAAAATTATTACTTTATTACAGAAAGAACAATTGTTATAAGCGAATATTATGGTTCTTCACTTAGTGATATTGAAATTACGCCAGAAAAATATGAGATAATCTTGAAAATATTTTATCAGTGCGCTTCTGGATTAAGCTACATACACAATAAAGATATTGTTCATCATAATCTCGATGCTACTAATATACTCATTGATGAATGGTATAATGTGAAATTATATAATTATGGATTCTTCTACATGACAAGAGGTGAATCAAATGAAGAATATGTAACTTTTCCTATTGGAAACAATATTCGTTATCTACCGCCTGAAAGAATACTTGGAAATCATGGCAATCCAAAAAGTGATGTTTGGAGTCTCGCTCTAATAATTTCAGAACTTTTACTTGGAATTTCATTATGGACAAATGTTAAATTTGCACAAATTGCTCGTAAAATTTTAAGTTATGTGACTTCAAATGGAAGTGTGCTTGAGAAAATTGCAAAAGATCACAACTGTCTTGATGCATATAACAATATGTATTTAGAAATGAGAAATTTACTTGAAGCGTGTTTGTCAATCTCACCTAAAGATAGACCTACTTGTAATGAAATCATTGAAGCGAATCTCTTTGTCAATTATAAGGATTTTATAGAATTTAGAACTGCTAAGAAAGGAGTTCGTGAACTCACACCAATTGAACGATTAGATATCACGCAGGTTTATTATCTTTGGCAATTGACTGGAGGTGATGTTGCTGCAGAATTGAAAAAAGAAGGACTTATTCGTAGTGAAGCTCCAATTTTGACAATACCTCGACTAGTTCTTCTTCAAAGTGGCAAATCAATTCCAATTTACAAAAGTCAAAATTCTCTTTTCGATCAACATTTCGTACTATTAAATACTAAAAATCTTTCTGATCGATTATCATTAATACCAAAGCGTGCATTCTATCCATTGCTTCATTGCCCACGTTTACCATATAACTTTGGTCATGAAATGAGAGAACTTCCCTTGGTTATTCGTGAGAGAAATATCGAATATCAATTTTATCGTATCGTTTTGTTTAATCGACTCTTACAAGGATATCCATACACACGTGAGTTAATTATTGAAGAGGCAAAAATTGATGTGCCTCCACTTTTGCGTGGAAAAATTTGGGCAGCATTGTTGAATGTCATACCAAATGGAAAATATGAGAAAATTGATAAAGTCAGTCCAAATCCAACTGATCGACAAATTGAAGTTGACATTCCAAGATGCCATCAATACGATGAACTTTTAAGTAGTCCAACAGGACATATTAAACTAAAGAGATTATTAAAAGCATGGGTTACATCTCATCCACAATATGTTTATTGGCAAGGTCTTGATTCACTCACAGCACCATTTTTAATTACAAACTTTAATGACGAAGAAACTGCATTTCTTTCATTATATAACTTTGTTCCAAAATACCTTCACAATTTCTTTTTAAAAGATAATTCGATGATCATTAAGGAATATTTAGGAAAATTTTTGCAATTGTTAACCTTTCATGAACCAAGTTTGGCAAAACATTTGAGCTCTATTCATTTCATTCCTGAACTTTTTGCTATACCTTGGGTTCTAACAATGTTTTCACACGTTTTTCCACTTCATAAAATAATGCACTTATGGGATAGATTGTTAATTGGCGATTCATCTTATCCTCTATTCATTGGAATTGGAATTTTGAAGCAATTAAAACCGACTTTAATGGATTCAGGTTTTAATGAGTGCATTTTATTATTTTCTGATTTGCCGGATATTATTATGGAAACTTGCGTAAATGAATCGCAAAAGATGTATGAAAAGACTCCAAAGAGTATTACTTTTCGTAAACATGTATTGAGAACAGAAGAATTGGAAATTTTCGATATTAATAATATCTCATTGAGTGATATTCAAAAAGAAATCTCACCACGTATTAGTGCCAATGATCTCATCTTTCTGCTAAAGAATAAACCAAATAATATTTTTGTTTTCGACTTGAGACCACAAAGTGATTACAAAAGATGGCACATTCAAAATTCAATTAATTTGCCTTATACAAACTTAATTCTAAGTGACAGACGTCTAGAATCAATAAACATCGAGAAGAATTTATTAATGGACAAAATTGTCGTCATCATTAGTGTTTCTCATGATAACGCAAATTTGTTTGCAGAATTTCTAGTTGATTGCGACGTGTCAATGGTATGCATTTTACACAATTCTATCAACACATTGCATGCAATTTTACCCAGCATTTTAATTGAAACGTAAAAAAAAGTGAAACTGTCGTACATTTATTTGTGTATGTAAAAATGATGATGATTATTGAAACACTAGTTTCGGGGCTTTTTACAAATATTCTAATTCCTTATGTCATTATTATCGTAAAAATGTAAATTTATTACAAATATATACATATTAATCATGTACTCAGACAAAAATGTTTTTTTTTATTTATCTACTCATTCGCGAAAAATTTCGTTTGTAGGAACATTTGTAAAAATTTTGTTTGCTATTTTCATGAATAATCTTCCAAAATTCTCTTCATAGCCTGGGATTAAATTTTCGGTAACGAGTTCCCATTGTTCATTCATAAAATCGTTTAAAGTTCGACTGAGCTCCTTATTGTTTTTGAAGAGGTTTTCAAAATTATATGAAACATGCTTAGGTTTCAACTTGATTGTCAACGAGTGTAATTCAACAAATGTGTTTTGGTTTTTTTCAAAATATTTTCCACGTCCATCAGCCACAACAATAACATCGTTCATCGTTACATTACATTTACCTTCACCATTTATTGCGAGCAATAGTACTTTTCCATTCATCGTGTAATCACCAATTATTGAGAATCGATCAATTTTCCCTTCGAGTTTTAAACCAAAACTCTTGTTAAATTTAGTTGCTGTTCTTAAAACTTTGATCTGTGTTAATCCTGTGATTATTGTATTTCGCAACGATGATCTAAGGAAAAAGTTTTCATTCCCATCTGGTGTTGTTGATTCACTATAATCGATAAAGAATGGATCGATTACAGGAATCCCAAATTCTTTATTGCCTTTATATTAAAAATTAGTAAATGATTAAAAATTCTACAAATTTTTTATTTAAATAAAATTTTACCATCTCTAAGTGTTTTCAAAGAATTCTCGATTGCCTTAGATAAACATTTGTTAAAGTCAGCATCTGATCTTTTACACGTTGTTAATCCCGTGGCTAGTAGTAAAATATGTAATAAAGAATAAGTAATTAAAATATATTGAGTCATTTTAACTGTCAAATTTTGAAATTCAGGTAAAAATTTATGCAAAAAATCTTACGCAAAGAGATGCTGTGAGTACTCAGAACTATACACAAAATTACACTTGACACAAAAAAGATTCTCATTTTACAACTATCTTCTCTGATTGTCCTCAACAACTGAGCGAAATTTTTTGAGACCTCTTATTTTTATATGTGATTTGTGATCTTAGTTCTCTCATTGCGAAGTTCTAAGAAAAATGAGAGAGAGAGAGAATCTATATCCATTAGATTAATAATTATTATATTTTATTTTGAGAGTGATAATTAATATTGATTTGAAAATTCATTTAAGGATATTAATAATGACATGCATACAATGTATTGAATATGAATGTTTTCGGAAGTATGAATTTTAATTATTAGTGAAAAAGGAAATTTGCATGTTAAATTAGTCAATGTGTAATAATTATAAGATATGTAGTAGCAGCATCATTAGTGATGTATGTATATACCGATCTTTTTTGTTTCAAATATAAATCATGTTTTATACACTAAATGCAACGACTATTTTGAGATTTAAATTTTTGTGAATGCACTGAGCGCTGTTTTCAATCTCGATACACAAATAAAGAGAATTCGAAAAAATACGCGAAAATAGAGGTTTTTAACAATTAAAGTGTGCTAAAAACATGTTTCCATCAAAGGTGGATCTAACAAAAGACGAATGCCGTGGTGCTCTCAGACGCTTAGGTCAGTATCAACTTTTAAAATGGACGAGCGAAATAATTTTTCACAAGAAGCAAAGCCATAACAAAAATGTTAAATTTTGCTCAATCTTTGCATTATTTCCAGAACTTGAGGCATATTCGAGCGTTGTTAGCACATTTAGAGCACAGGGCAACTTGGACAGTAACAAACAAACAGTGTTAGATCAGTTAAGAAGATTTTTCAAAATCTCAGAAGATCGTCATAAAGCGGAAATTCGAAGAGTTGCAAATAATGAAAAATTAACTACAATTTCAGAACTGTAAGCCATATAACTATTGTAGGAAGCTGATGAAATATTTAATGCTTCTCATTATTTCAGAATAAATGGAAAAAGCTACGATTTAGAATGGGTAAAAGAGGGTCATAGATCATATCCACTTATAAGTCGTGCACCTTCATGTACAGCGTTACACATATTAGCAGATCATGCGTCAAAAGTTGCTGCAATTGATAATACAGAACTTCTCACACCGAGTGAAACAAAAAGAGAAAGAAATTTAGATGTTGAGATTTCAGGAAAACAAATTATTACAGATGACCCAACCAAGCCACTTCAATTAGCAACATCACCTGCAATCTTTGGCATTAGTAGAAAAGATTTGAAAAGAAGTATAGATCTGGTTACACTTCATCCTCACACAAAGAAAAAGCATTATCATCATTTAAAACCTCCTCCTCCAGCACAGCATATGAAGATTCAACACTTGTATCAAACATTAAACACAAAACGTCCTAGAAAAACTTTCACAAAGAAATCAAAGACAAAAATATCGTCGAAGCAATCTCCTTCATCTTCTGGTCGCATGCAAATGCAATTACCATATCAGACTTCATCATCTGATGAAAAGCATCATTTTGATGGTGCGGAACTTCAAAGACATTTGACTTCTCAATTGATGCCACCACCACCAATGAAATATACTCAACAGCCATTGCCAACGAGCAAGAAAGAAATGAATTTACTCAAAATGAATCATCAACAACAATCAAATGAACCTCTTGCTCATTATATACCGAACAATCGTTTAAAGAGTGAACTTCTATCTGAACATCATCATCAACAAACGACACCAATGCGTGCCAGATCGGGTAGATCAAAAAGCATGAGTGTGGCATCAAAAAGCAATTACAATCCAAAATATGCAAATGGAGCTGGCTCACGAATTAATAATAGCAGTAGTAGTAGCATGGATCATATACCTGATCCACAAATTATTTTTAATACAACTTCATCGACAAAAATGGAACCATCGATTGTTGATCCAATTCCACTTGAGAATAATGACATGGATTTATCGCCTGCAATCACTTCACCTTTACAACTTTTATCTACAGCGGCAAGTTGTACGCCAAAATTAAAGGTTACTTCTCCATTAAATCATCATCATTTATCACCGCCACCACAACAATCCTCATCAACATCCCATCATTCGCACCATAATATTCAAATTCAACAACCGCAACAACAATCAATAAATATTTCTGCGCAACTACCTTCATCATCATCAACAACCACTTTATCATTAACACAGCCATCAACAAATACACTGAAAACAGTTCAAAATCGTGCGATAAAAATCATTCCGGCAAATACAAAGTCAATGATTATAAAACCACCAGATATTAGTAAATCTTCACAGCAAATACAAACACAACAGCAACAACCACAACAGACTATCATTTCTACAACACCGTCAAAATTCAAAATACAAAAAATTCAGTTAGTTATGAACAAAAGTCAAGATGGTTCTACAACGAGTATTTCACCATCTGCGACCATAGTAAGTGGAAAAGCTGGTCAATTGGTATTAAGTGGAAAAGGAATAACAAATACTTATCAAGTTGGATCTAAAACACCATACACTATTTTAAGTAGTAGTGGAGCAAAAGTTGGAGCAAATGGTCCAAAAGTTATTGTTCAAACAATCGATAGAAGTTTTGCACAAGCACAGAAAGAAAGCGATGGAACAAATAATGTAGGAGAGAAAATACCTGAAAATCAGCGAATAACAGAAAATACTCCAATTGATTTTCTTCCCATCAATTCAAATTCAACTGCCATCAATGTCAACACTACACCGACGACGAGCAATTTTCCAAAAGTTATTATACAAAAATCTACCACAGCACATAAACAAATTAAATTAAAATTGGGCCCGGGAAGTATTGTAAATTCAAAAATAATTAAAGGTCCACTGCCAGGAAATTTAAAGATTCAAAGAAACATCAATACAAAAGGATTCACAGTCCTTAATACGTCACAAATTGTTCAAATTCAATCAAACACTATGACAAATGTAGTAGCTGCACCAACAGTACCATCATCAACGATACAAGTGTCATCAAATATTTCAACACCAATAGCACCAGTAATAGTTTCAAATAATAATGAGAGTACAAAAACCGATTGGGAGCAAGAACTCGACGATGCAAATAGGACAAAAGAAAATAAAGACAGATTAACTGAGAGCAATGGTAATTCGAGTAGTAGCGGTGCATCTTTTCCTAAGAAACCACGATTAGATGAAGCTCAAGCAGCAAATCAAGAGGTTGTGCAAAATAATAATGATAATATAATTATAGAAACAACAGAAATTGAACCCAATTTAATATATGGTAAGCATACTTTAATATTTACTTATAAATCATTTTATAATTTTATTTTTTACAGCTGAAAATTTACCCCAAATTGATGCAGTTGTGACAAAGAAAATGACACCTGAACCTGAATTTGTATATATAAGTACGGAAAATGATTTAAAACAACCAGTAACAGTAGAGAAAAGCAGTAGTGGTAATTTAATAAATGGTGAAGATGAGAGTACAAAATTGAATGGACAATTTGAAGAGATTCAAGTTGAAGAAGATGTTGAAGTTGAGGATGACAGACCACATAATGGTGCCGAAGCATATGAAAATTTAGTAAAGAGTCTTGAGGCTGATGATTATATGAAAGAAATAACAGGAGAAGAAGAGGAAGACTCTCAAATTGATGAAAATTTCAGACTAATAGAACTCGATCCATCAATGGCATTTTCACGAGAAACAGAAGGAATATTTCAGTGAAATGGAAACCAAATGTGAAAGTGACTATGGAAAAATGTAATTTTAGACAGTGAACAGAATCTGCATCAATTTTTTATTCACTTCTTTCCTTTTGCTCATATGAAGAGAAAATATATATACACTTTTATTTGTGTATAAAAACTACTACGATGACAGTGGAACAAGTCGAATGTGAAGGGAAATTATCTTCATATTTAATATTATAATTCTATAAAATGATAAAAATTGCGCAATGTGTAAAAAGATTAATTGATAGAATGATAAATTTTTAATTCAAATATATGATAGATACACATATATAGCGAATAGGTGAAGATATTTACTATTAATTTTACAATTTCAAATAAGATGAAGACAAAACTATAAAAATTGGTAAATGCAGGTGAATGATTTTATTTCATCGACAGAATCAGACAAGAATTTAATATTTTCCTGTATATATCTCAATAATAAGAAGATAATTTGAAGCATCACTTGAACCACACACACATATACAATATACACGCACGTTTAACAATAAATTAATTTACAAAAATCTATGTTGGACATAAATTTTAGTTAATTTGACATTTAATTTTCCTAATATAGAAATTAAGCGATAAGAGAGCATTGGGAAGGATAAATTTGCCATAATTATAAAATCAGATTGATAGCGATAATTCGCAACTTATATATGAGATAAATATTATTTTTAAAAAAAGAAATTGCTGACAAAAAGAAAAATTTAAACTGTTAATGAATAAGTTGTTAGTTGTTGAATAAGGCTCTCCACAGAAGTGAAAAAGGATGAGTAAATTTTTCTCAATTTTTTTATAATTTATTTTTTTTCTGGCCAACGATTAAAATAAAGAAACAAGAAATTGTATCTTATTTGTAAGCCAATTTCGCTCATCTTCTTATTTTTGCATATTAAATGAATATAGAACGTAGAAGAGAATGTCTACATATATATATATTTAAAAGATTCCATAATGAAGATGAAAATGTCAGAAAAGCAACCGATGACAAAGAAACACATGGCGACATAAATTGAAATGCGAATACCACAACCTATATAGAATAAATGAATGAATAAATTAAATCGTTTTGCATAGGTGTCAATGTAAATGTATAAAAATCATCCGCACATTTTAAAAAGTTAAAAATTATTTTTTTTTCTTACTTCGGAAACGCTGTGTAAATACATAAATGTTTCTCTCATCATTATTAAACTAAATAAAACAAAACTTTTAAATTCAAAAATAGATTGTTCTCATTCATCTAATTTAAACTTTTATTATAGACAACTTTCAGGACCTAAAATTTAACAAAATTGGTGCAAATATATAAACTTTTTTTATTTCCCAATTTTCTTGAGAAGGGGCGAGATAAAGAGTGCAATAAATAGCGATGAATATCAAATTTAACTTAGCAAGACAAATGCATTACATAAATGCATGTTTTTAAAGTAAAATACGAAAAAATAAATTCGTAAAAACAGAGATACGATGATTTACTTTGTGACTTCATGAATTCCATGAGCCAAGTATTCAACATTCTTTGAAGTGACACCAGCCATTGAAATTCTTCCATCTTTTGTCAAATAGATGCTGAATTCGTTGCACAAACGAGTACTTTGATCTGCATTCATTCCAGTGAAACAGAACATACCGATTTGATCGGTAATGTGTTGCCAATTCTTCTTTGATCCAAGATTTTCCTACAAATATAAAAATGATCATTAAAAAAACATTTAAATTAATGGACAAATAAAACCAACCAAATTCTTTCTCAATGTTGCTCGAACAGAAATAATACGATCAGCCATTCCTTTTACATCTTTCAACCATTCTGATCTCAAATCGGGTGTACTTAAAATTGTGCTAACAATACGTGCACCATGAATGGGTGGATTCGAATACATTGGTCTAATGAGAATCTTAAGTTGTGATAATGTACGTTCAGCCTCATCTTTACTACTTGTAATGAGTGAAAATGCACCAGCGCGTTCTCCATAAAGACCCATGTTCTTTGCATAACTTTGAGCCAAAGCAATTTGATGTCCATCACGAATAAACAATCGAACAGCAAATGCATCTTTATCAACTGATCCACTAGCGAATCCTTGATAAGCCATATCAAAGTACGGGAATAAATTCTTTTTCTTAATTAATGCCGATAACTCTTGCCATTGTTCTGGCGTTGGGTCTACACCAGTAGGATTATGAGCACAAGCGTGAAGCAAAATAATTGAACGTTCAGGGATTTTCTAAGAATATATTCGTTATCATGAAAAGGAAGAAAACAATAAACAAGTCAATACATTGGAAAATAAGTACAAATCGTGACGCATTTTAGACATGATATTTTGATGAAAAATAACTTACGGAAATGTCGTCCAGAGCTCCTTGAAAGTCTAAGCCACATGTTTTTGGATCGTAATATTTGTACTGTTTAACACCAAGTCCTGAGTGTTTGAAAATTGGTGTATGATTACCCCATGATGGTGTTGGCAGATAAATTTCTTTAGGTCCAGGGAAGAAACTTGCCAAGAAAGCGCCGCCAACACGCAATGAGCCAGTTCCTGAAATTCCTTGAACTGTAGCATTCAATCCGGCTTTGAGTTCTTCACTTTCTCCCAATGCCAATTCAATACTCAATTTACAAAAGTCAGCAGGTCCAGAAATCGGGGCATATTCTTTATCTAAAGCTTTCTTTGCCAATAATTCTTCGGCCTTTTGAACGCTAGGTAAAACATAAGGTTTTCCATTATCATCGCGATAAGCGCCTGTTGAATTGTAAAATAATTTAAAATAACGATATAAAGATAATAAATATTCTTGCAAATATGTAGCATTTTATAAGGAATCTATAAATATTACAAGTTATTAATAGAATTGTAATAATGAAATACCTACCGACACCCAAGTTGATCTTCTTAGGATTTGTATCCTTTTTAAATGCTTCTGTAACACCGAGAATTGCATCAGGTGGTCCCATTTGAACAGAACTCCACCATGAGCTGTTAATATGTTTATAATGATTAGATAACAGAACAGAAAAGACAATTATGAAGGAAAAGGCAATTATCATGTGGCAAATGAGTGATTCACATTCTCAATTTTTTGAAGCATTTAATATAATAATTTTTTGTGATCTTATCATTAACACATTTCATTTGCATTTTTATGCGTTTATTAACAGCAATTAATCAAAGAAATTTATAAAAAGGCTCCATGTCATTGAGAGGTCACAAGAATATGGAAAACTTGTATGAATGGAGAAAAATTTTCTGTATTTATTCCCGGTTTACCTGCATCTCGTTGCTAAAATACTTGTCAACCCTTTATTTTGCAAAAGTTTAGAAGACATTTTTCTTTTGTTGATTGATGCTCGCACTACTATTCTTTGACTAACTGCGATGTTTTTATTTATTGCAAAAAAGTGTTATCAAATCAGTGAGAGAACGTGAATGAGAGAAGAGTGGAGCGCAACTTACTAAATTTATTTAAATTTTTAAAATTCGTTGTATTGAACTTAAAATCACAATCTCTCTCTCTCTTGTTTGCTCGCTTACCGCTGAAATTGAAACTCATAATTTGTCAAATGTGAAAATACAATAAGAACATAAATTTTGTTCATTGGATCGAATCAAAAAAATAAAAAAGTCTAGCTTTAAAAAAAAATTTTTACCTTCAGAATAAAAGGACATAAATATTGGTTCGACTTTATGCTGTCTTAACTTCATTTTTATCAGATAAAGTGCATCTCATTCAAAATGAATTTGTATGAAAATATGTGCAAAAATTTACTACATCATTGTCTTTCAAGATAAGGCCTGTCGTCTTGTATAAAAACTAGCATATAGATGTCCTTACTTACTTACTCTTCTTGCAGCAGCATAAACATGTTTTGACAACTTCTCTTCTTCTTTACATAATCGTATATAGTCGATGAATCAGAAGCATAGTGTTGCATTTTTTACATTCAAAAAATTTGAATTGTTGAAAAGTTGTCTATAAATCACAATTAATATATTTATATTGTATTTAAAGAGTTTAACATATTGAATACTGATGCACGTAATTGGATAGGTTGAGTTCATAGTTCATCAACTCATAAATATACATTAATCTCTTATGCAAGAAGACATCAGGAAATCATTGTGTGTCGTCTGCATTATTATTCAATGTTTCTTCACAATACTTCCACCAAAATTCACCTCCTCTCATGCTGCTTTCTGACACATTAAGCTCTTGTGATACATTACATAATTGCCAACTATACAAATGTGTGGCTAACCTAATCGATCAATCCATACTGTATAAGAAAAATAATTTTCTTTTAGCTTTCTTTTTTCAAATTCGATTTTACCAACAAACAAAAACTGTAAAGATATAAAGATTAATGACTCTTTCATCTTTCATGATGCATATCGCACCTCATAAATGTTACTTTTCTTTTGCATCTTTCTATGCCAATCTCATAAGCAATACCAATTCAGTCAATCAATTTTGAATTATCTCATTTATTTTTGTAAATATTTAAATATCATTTTTGGCCATTTCTTATAATTATGATCAATTTATGTCTAATACAACTTTATTAATTCACCATGCATGTGACAAAAATGAATTATTGTACATTTATATTAATTTCCATTGCACATTTAGAATGTGAACAAACAGACAATATCTATCAATAAATGCACATTAATGTATGTATTAGTTTCTCAAACGGTGTGGCAGTTCAATTACATTTCATATTTTTGCATAAATCACCCAATCGTATAAATTTAATGTGGAATTAGTAGCAAGTGACTAACTCTTTTAGCTGGCATGTATGTGGGTGAAAATAGTGGCAAATTCTTATTTATGAAATGCAATTGATAAATGACCGAGCAATGACTCAGTCATAAATTTAATTTTGTAATAAATATCCTTTGTTGTACTTAGACAATGAAAGTGCAGTTTTTAAATAATTTTAAAATTTTAAAGTAAAAAAGTTCATGTCATCTTTCAATAATCTTTTCCTATAGTCTAATACATTAATTAATATAAAGACTTATACCTTGAATCGTTTCATTTCTTTATTGTGTAACAACAACAAAAATTTTTTTTAAAAGACCTCGCTGTTACTTCGGAAGTGCAATTTAATAATAAATCAAATTATGTTAAATGATCGAAGAGTAAATGTAATGTGTTCATGTGCTACAGATGTTAAGTTAATTGGATTAGGTAGCTGCTTTTTTGTGCGGCAATTTATTTTCCACTTAACTTCAAGTGCAAGTACCACATTCTCTCATTTTTTTATGGATCAAACTTCGGAAGTCAATTAAATTGTTTGTTTTTAATTTATAACGGAAATTTTTAAATAAAAAATTTAAATTTTCGAGAAAAAATTTTTGTTTACAAAAAGATTTAAATAATAAATATCTGCATAAAGAGGATAAGAATTACTTAAAAGATTAGAAATACCTAAATTAATATAATAATTCGAAAATATATCAAAACTTTAAAAGAAACTATTTAAAAAACAAAAATGCCGGAAAAATCATTGCTTAAAGAAGTTCTTAAGAAAAACACGCTTGTCATTCAGGATATTGCCGATCGTGAAATTGATAACATTGTAAGCAGAAAGAAAGAAAGAGGAAAGGTAAAAAAATAGTAATATATTCAAATTGATAGTAAATTAAAGTTGATGTTGATTTTAGATGTTTTATCTTTGCACTTGGAAGAAAAGCTCTTTCTATCATAAAACTTGGGTATCAGAAGATATTCTTAAAAGAATATTTCCAGAATTAATAAAAAATTATAATCGCAAAATGAAAGTATTAAATACTAAAGCTTTAAAATCAAAAGAACGAAAATGCTTAATAGAATCAATGAATATGAATTATGGCTTTAATCGAGGTTTGAAGCCGGAAAAGATAATAGCTGCATTTCCACCGCTCAATGGTCAGAAGGAACATCAATTTTTGATCAAATGGAAAAAATGTGAACAATACGATATCGTATCATCAAAAGAAGCAAATGAAAAATGTCCACAAGTCGTCATTAAATTTTATGAAACAAAAATGTTAGTAGACTTTTAGATAATAATGACAATATTCCAATCTATTAACTTATTTTGAATTATTTTTGTGAGAATAAAATCAAATAGATATTTGATTAAGTGAGAAATAAAATATTGAGTAAATTTTTGAATTGCTTTTTGAATCATAAGTCAATTGCTTAATGCAATGCAATGACTTATTTTATTATACACATTATTAGTGCTGCTGTTGCTTATTGATCATTATCATCGCTAGCAAAATGATTGAGAAACATAATTCAATAAAAAAGAGAAGGAAAACTAGAGATTTAAGGTGCAAAAAAAGTTAAACTCCCATGAATGCACCTTTAAAATAATTGCAGTTTATAAGTAAAAATCTTTTATGCCATCTCAGCATCTAAATTGAATTTTTCAACACACATATGTATGTATGGCTTATTTTAAAATATCTCAATTTTGCAATGACATAAATTTCACCATAAAATTCAAATCGCGTATTTCCATTATACAAATACTTTTTGATTGTCAAGGTCTACGTACATATATGAATAGGAAAGCGATTTACCGAAAAAAACAACTTAAGCTCACTTACCAATAGAGCAGCAGAAATGTTTATGTTTATTACTTGTAAAACATGCTGCTTGTTGCTATTGCAGCTTGTGACTTTTATTGAAATTCGATAATATGTACTGACAAAGAAAGAGAAAAATAAAAATTCCAATTCTGTGGCTTTTTTCAATTGCTGCACTGCTGATCAAATGCATAAATCTAATACTGCTAAGAAAGAAAAATTCCTCAATCATTTATTGACACAGAAAAATCACTTTGAATTGTCGTGGTAACATTTTAGATTTCTTATCTTTTTTTCAATAATAATTTGCACTTAGGCTCTACATTTTTGAAAGAGTATAACAACAACGATGGCGGAATATTTTAAGAAGTGAGGTCAACTATATATAGTTATTGGTATGAAAGTGTCAGTTAAAAAATTGCTGTGAAATAATTTTTTTCCTCTCAATATTAATTGAAATGAATGTGTATATATGTTTTGAAATCTCTTCAATTTACAACTTGTAGGAAGTTGTTTTGCTTAGAATGCATTTCATTTCAATGCCACAAGAAAATTGTTGTAATTTTGTGGCTTGGTATATCAGAAAATAAATGTATGAACTCAATTAGGTCAATCTACCTATAGACTATAATATATCAAAATAATTAAACGAGACTGAAAAGTGTCCGCCTTAAGTCGGATTACTTTAGCGCATTTTTGGTGCCTAGATCAGTGTATGTTGACAAATTACAGAATTATTAGATTCGTTTGAAAAATAGATTTACAGTTTAAAATAATTTGATCGAAATAAATTAAGAATATAGCAAAAATCATGTTTATAAAATTTTGATGCATGAAAGTACGGCGAGCGTTTTCAATTGAAATTCAATTTACCTGAGTCCGAAACGGTTTTACAAATAACTAAAAATCAACTAAACCTTATTCGATTAAAAATAAAAGCCTAATCGATTTAATTTTAGTTGATTTTCCGTTGAAAATTTTAATTGAATAAGTTTAAGTTGATTTCTAATTATTTGCAAATAAAATATAATATAACGGTTTCGGACTCTGCAATTTACAGAATCTTACAATAAATTTTGTTAACTTGAAAATAACGGTTGAGTAAGATTCAAAATATTTGAAGTTCGATTTGCCGTTGGTGGCGCTGCAATCGTTTTTGCGCGACAAAATTTTTGTTTACAAATTTCAATTTGGAAATTTAAATTCGTAATTTCCCAATTAATGGAATAAGTGATAGAAATATAACTAAGCGTCGCCGGAATAAACCGATAGCACAAATCAAACACAACAAACCGGAAGTCTCTAGCTATTGTAGATTTCGAGATCTCGCGCTCAGCCAGCCAGCCAGCCAGCCAGCCAGCCAGCCAGCCAAAGTGAAGATATAAGCGGCATTGTTGTTCCAAAAATGCGCTAAAAATTCCTTGTATTATTATAAAGAAAGAATTTTTCATTTTTATTATCCATGTTGATATTAATAGCAATTTATTATTAAAAATATTTATTAAGCGGGTGCAAATCAAGTGTCTTGAAAAAATAGGAGTAGAGAAATCTCATAAATTGATGAAATTAGTAATACGAGGTGCAAAGAAAAAGTATAATAAAATGAGATGATGTTTATTCTGTGTGTGTATAAATAAAATTAACCATCTAATTCACCGGCAGCGCATGCATCAGCATAACTCTTGCCTCCCTTATCTTCTGGATTGAGTTTGATCATATCATCAATTCTGAGAATTGTGATGGCGGCTTCTGTCGCAAATTTCAGTGATTTGATTTTTGAAATCGAAGGTTCCAAAACACCAGCTTTTTTGTTATCCTTTACAACGCCTTCAATTAAATCAAGTCCATACCATTTCAAATGTCCAAGGTCTTTTTTTGTTTGACTTGAATTGTGATAGGCACGAAGTTTTGCAACTAAATCAGTTGCATCTTTTGCTGCGTTAACGGCCAATGTTTTTGGGATGACGAGCAATGATTTCGCAAATTCTGCAATTGCCAATTGCTCGCGTGAGCTTAACGATGTTGCAAAATTCTCCAAGAAAATGCTTAATGCGGCCTCTACACATCCGCCACCAGCAACAACTTTCTTGCCTTCAAGAACGCGCTTTACAACACAGAGTGCATCATGAACAGAACGTTCCATTTCATCACAATAGAAATCATTGGGTCCACGAAGAATAATGGATGCAGCTGTTCTGGCTTTTGGTCCTTTTATTAAAATAAGTTCATCATCACAAATGACTTCTTGAATTACTTCTGCAGCTTCGCCAACCATTGAAGCTTCAAAGCTTTCATCACCTTCTAAATTAGTTAATGATGTTAAGAATGTTGCACCTGTTGCTTTTGCTATTCTCTTTAAATCCGATTTTTTCACACGACGAACAGCCATGCAGCCTGATTCAACGAAATATTTTAAACAGAGATCATCAATTCCTCCTGTACATAAAACAACATTAACTCCAGTCGCGAGAATTTTTTCTATTCTTTCCTTGGTAATGTCAAGTTCTCGAGCGCGAATTCCATCCAATTTTTCCGGATCAGAAATTAAAACTTGCACACCTAACTTCATTTTGGTTTTTTGCAAAGAGAAATCTAGACATGCAATTTTTGCATTTACAATTTTCTTCGGCATTTGTTGTGATGCAACGGTGCAGTTAAGAGCATAGCCTTGAATCAATAAGCTTTCGCGAGCTGATTTACCGTGTGCTTTCAACACATTAATTGCTTTGATCGGATAAATTGGATTTCCTTTTGGATCATTGATTTTCACCGCTTGTGCAGCGTCGACTACCATTGAGGCAAAGAAATCTGCATCTGCACCAATGATCTTTGAACTCATAGAGGTTTTTGCACAATTAACTAAACATTCTCGTCCCAACTCGTCAACTGGCGCAGTTAAATGCTCATTTAAGTATTTGCAGGCTTCTTTGCATGCTAAACGATAACCAGCGATAATTGAAGTTGGATGAATTTTCTGTTTAACTAATTCGTCTGCATTTTTCAACAATTCGGCTGCGATAATTACGACAGATGTTGTTCCATCACCAACTTCTTCATCTTGAAGTTGTGCAAGCTCAACCAATACTCTGTGAATAAATAATATAAGAGAGAAAATTGAATTTTTTGATCAATATTTTTTTTCTTTATAATATTATTACTTTGCTGCTGGATGTTCTACTTCCAAAAGCCGTAAAATAGTTGCACCATCATTTGTTACAGTAACATCACCAATATCATCTACAAGCATTTTATCAAGACCAACTGGACCAAGTGAACTTTTTACGATATTAGCAATAGATGTGGCAGCCATAACTGGAAGAAATAGAGAATTTTTAGCCCTTACAATGATTCATACATTTTTTCTTTTGCCGAACATCACATGTTTTCAAAATTTGTTTGAATTGAAAATATGTGAATTAAATGTGTTACTTACCATTTTGAGTGCGCACTGGCTGGCCAGAAGATCTAGTTCCACCAATTGTTAATGCATGTGCGATAGTCGACATTGCTTAATTTCAACTTTATTTATTTCTTGAAGAAAATTTAAGAATTTTTTAGAAAAACTCGCGACTTGCCTTGCGAAAAAAACTGTTCTCAAAAAAAAAGTTTCACAAGGGAATTCAAATTTTTTAACCGTTGTCATTGTGACGCGCGCAATTTAAAATGAAAATGTGACTGTCATTCAATAAAATATCACATTGCTATATTGCAATAACTTTTTATGATATCATTATTAAGGACAGATTTATTTTGTATGATCGTAAAATTGCAATTATTTAAATTTCATCATCATATCATATTCAAGGCATTAGAAAATTTAATTTCAATAAAAGCAACATCGATTTCTATAATATGCTGCAATGAACAATTGAAATATTTTTTTCTTTTTAACATTTTTTCGCCTTCTAAATATCACCTCGCGCTATAGTTTTCTTCAACAATGCAAGCAATCGGTACTGCAATCTTTCGACATGCTTCTTAAACCGTCTTGCGAAAAATATGATTTTTTATTTGGTCTTTTTTTTTTGCTAAATTTCACAAACATTATTATTATTATTATTAACATTACATACCAACAGATTTATTAAACTCTTGCTGAAAGTAAACAGCTGGCTGGTAGGTAGGTAAATTTATGTGAAGAATATAAAAATGGGCAAAAAATAAATGCATACATCAATCACTTCAAATTATTATTTTTTCATACTCTCGCTCTCTCACCACAGAAAGATTGTAAGAATGTATATGCTTACATACCTTTATTGAAATTGATTTAGACATTATGTGTCATGCTCATGTTGTCAATTCATTCAAAACTTGGGAAACTCTTTTTATTCTCTTACACTATTTATCTTTATACCGCCACTAGCATATTGGTGAACTTTTATAAATTGAAGAAAAAGTTTTCGTAATCTCCACACATGTTTCACGAACAACCATTACAAATTCTTATGACTCTTTATTATTGAATCTAAAGCATGAATGCTTATTAAGTAAAGAGAGATGGAAATAGATCTTTGCAAAACACATGTACTACAAAGAGAATTATTACAAAATTCCGCATACAGTATAAAACCGGCAAAAGAAAGAAATCTGGTAGTGAGTAAGTTGCGGCGCTGACTCATTTAGAGAGATGAAAGATTTTGAATAACCTTGAAAAATGTAACGTTCAAACACGATTTTTTTTTATTTTACAGCTGTTTGGAAGTAAAAAGACAGTAGTGGGCTGTACTTGTGCGATATTCAAAAATGAAAAAAGCATAAAGATAGAGTAAAAAACGTGCTGCAATTTTAAAAGCGAATAATTTATGTGTGCCGCTGCACATTGCAAATTAGTGAGAATTTTTTTTGAGCACATGCTGTTAATTAATGGTCGATATGTGTGTGGCATGCGCTTTTTTGTCATAAATTTTCACATAATTTGCCGCCTCTCTTTCTCACCAGCTTTTTACTTCCATAATTTTGTGATAGTGATCGCAATATTTTTTTGCGGACTAACACACATATTTTATTGTTTTTCAGGGTCGAAAATTTTTCAACGAGTTCATGGGATGTAATGGAATTTTTTCTTACTCTCGACGTTGGGCTTGACTTGACATTAAACATACGCTAATAAAAACAAGGAGATTGTGTCAAGAAAGAGTTCATAACCCACTTTTAAACCATTCTAAACTCACTTACATACATTGCCGCCTCATGAACCAACAAGAAATGAAAAAAATCATTTTACGGTCGTTTAATGTTTCTTTGTTGCTCACAGTGTTGATTTTTCTTCATGCATGTATACCTAAAGTGTGACTTGCTGCTGGACCATCAACCACAATGGTAATTTTTCCTGCTTTTTATCGATCAATCATTAAATATTTTCCATAAGAATGTAAGTAAATTGGGAAGCTAAATAATTGGTGTGAATCAATTGAAGGCAAAATAATATTTGCATGAATGCTGTTCAATCTCGTGACTAAAATGACAAAAATTGTTGGTATATCGAAATGCATAGGTAGGAATCTTTAAATAATTTATCTGTCATACCTTAAATGAACATCGATGTCTGCAAATCCATTCTGAATAAGAAATATCATAAAAAAATATGTTGCAATGTTCACATGAGTCAGGCGTAGAATTGTCAATTGATTATCTGATATTTTCGTTCAATACTTTTGACTTACTTACTTATGCATTGTGCGAGTGAAGTGAATGAGAGCTAATAATATAAGCAAAAGCATTCCAATCACATACGATGAAGAGTACATGAAAATTTGATTGTTTAACAATTATATGTCGACGAGCTTACTTTTGTGGCTGCCGTAATGTGCAAATGTGAGAGATGTCTTGAAATAAATAAGTAGGTATGAAAAATTTGCAAAAAATAGTCACGATTCATTTTGCAATTAGTTGACATTAAGTACTAATATGAGCACAGAGATTTAGCTCTCAATGAAGTTGCTATAGCGATAAATAATTTATGCGAAAATGTGACGAAATCTTCTCTTCTTTTCCTAGGTAGATAATCAATTGCACTTTTGTTTTAAACCATATCAAAAAAATAAATCAAATGTCTAAGGTGTATGAAATGTCATTAATAAAATTATTTGAAGAATTACCATAAATGGACGATCATTTTGAAAACATTTAAAATCCAACAAGTTGATCCATTATTTTATATTTCATAATCTATTTTTTGGCTTTCTAACCACTTTCTTTGGCATGCAAAATTTTAAATTAATGCTCATTGTAAAAAAATGTATGATCTCCAAAAGAGCAGTAATTCAATACAGAGAGAGCTTTGTTATGTAAATTTTTTCTTTCTTCGTGAAATAAAATAAAACATAAAATTTGGACTATTATCGGATTATCTTATTTTTTTTAAATGAATCAAAATTGCCTCTCTTTCCTTCATAGATTTGGCCAACAATCAATCTTATTTTTTCTCTCCATTTCATAATTAGATTACTTCCTAACGCGATTCGTGCATCAACGAGTGGTATAGCTATTATGTGATTCATGAATTGAGAAATTTGGCAACATTTATTAAAATCAATAGCGATGCAACACACGCTGTTGGACTATTTAATATTTTTTTTTCATTTGATGGAATAGGCCACACTTTATTACATACTGGTGCTAAATAGTTATAAATAAGCGCAACTATTAATAAATGGTGTAATTGCTGGTGATTGAATTCTCCATTGTCGGTCGCTTGGTGTGTGGCTTTAATTATTTAATTTTATGCGATCACTTACCATAAAAAATTGTCATGACATCTCTCATCATCATCATCATTGCAAATATCTAAACACAGAGGATGTTTATTCGCAAAACCAAGGCTAAACAATAAGAATTAATTGATATATCTTTTTTAAAAACAGAAATAAATTTAGAATTGAATTTTTGTGGCTTTTAAAAGAATTCTCACAATTGCAACATTTAAGAAAATAGTAATATATTTTCCATTGTATGAGCACGACAAAACTTTAATGTGCGCATTATAAAGGAGACAAGTCATCATAAAATTTAATGTGATGGAAATTCATGTCAACGTGACTGCTTAATGTGACAAAGAGAATTTTAATTCCTAATTTATGATCATTTATTTTATTTAATTTATTTGGTTTTAATATTAATCGTGCATAATGTAACATGAAGCGAAGTGAAGTTTTATGAGTAACTTAATCCATTTAAAATTCAACTAAAATAATGTTGAGCTTTACGCTTGGCCATGCATTGAAATCAATTGATTTTAGAAAGAGCGAAACTATTATAGTAGAGGTACATGAATTAAATAATGTCCTGATATTGTAAATTAGTACAATTACTGCGGTAATTTTTGTTAGCTTTATTTGTAATTCGCAGTAGCTTATTGTTCCCATTTACGATTTGTTTTGTGCACTGCATTACTCCCTACAACTCTCTGATACAAAGAACTATTAAATGAATGACCCCATAGTGTGATTTATATCCTTTGTGCACAACACAAAATAGAGTAATTTGTCTCTTTAGCAATAACTACATTTTATTGTAATAAGTGCTCTATCATATCATTAAAATAGTCTATGCTATTTCTATATCGTGTTTCTGGTTGCAATTAATTTCAAAAAATTGAGCATTAAATGCTACTTTTGCCACTCTTTCACTTACTGTGTGGCTGTAAGACAAATAAACAATTTCTTCACTTCTTGCAAAGTTCATTTCATAATCATAAATACTGATGCTAGAAATTAAATGAGTGCGCGAAAAAGAAATAGAAATATTACTTTCAGCATAGAAAATGGCACTAATTGCACTTTTAAAAAGAGTACTGGCATAGAATTATAATTTATATGTTTTAAACATCTTTATTCATAGTTCATTTTTACATCATTAATTACAAAGCACACGCTGCTTGAAGAGGAGACCCATGCGATGAAGATGTTAAGAGTGATTCCCACATTGGTCTTTTACACTTAATAATCCTCTTTTCATGATGCATATTACTCATATTTTACATTTTATTTAGTACTAACGAGACGACAGACAGATTAAAGCTCGTTGAATTATGAAATTTTTTGTATTTGCTCATGTTCTTAATTGCAGCAGTATTTAATGGTGATGAACTGAGAAAAAGGTGTAAACATCAATTTAATTTGACACGTGAAAATTTACGATTCAAGCTATGCATATTATTATTTGGAGTTGAACCATATGCACGATAATGCTCTTTTAGACGAATAGCGTTGATTTCTATGAAGCCTGTTGCAGCAGTATAATCGAGCTGTCCATGGACATTCATTGAAACTAGTTCTTGATTGTACAATGAGCTTATTGATTCACGTCCAATAATTGAAACATTTCCTTTAAAAAGCTCTATTGTAACACGTCCATTAACAGATCGTTGCGACTCATCCAAACATTTTCTAACATATTCGGCTTCAGGCGAGAACCAAAATCCATTGTACACATATTCAGCCATCTTGTCCGCCAAAAAGCTCTTCACGCGAAAAATTTCTCGATCTAGACAATAGACCTCTAAATCAAGGTGTGCTTCATAGAGAATTTTACAGCCAGGAGTTTCATATATGCCACGTGACTTTAGACCAACAAATCGATTTTCAACTAGATCTACGCGTCCGATTCCGTGTTCACCTGGGCGTACAGAAAATAAATTGAAAAATGCGTTTTTGATGAGGACAAATAAGTAGGTAGTAATTTAGAAAACGCAAGAATTTAACTTACCACCAATTTGATTCAAATATTGCAGAATATGTGTCGGAATTTCATAAGTATTTCCCGTTGTCAAGTTAGTGCAACGCACAGGTATGCCGTGATTGAAAACAATGTCAATTCGAGTTGGATTGTTGGGTGCATGTTGAGGATTTTTGGTCATAGTGTAAAGATCATCAGGTGCTGATTGTGAGGGATCTTCTAGAATTCCCGATTCATAGCTTATATGCATGATATTTGCATCCATACTCCACGGTTTCTTCAAAGTAGCAGCTACAGGAATTGAATTTTCTTTTGCATATTCGAGCAAATCGTTTCGCCCTTGGAATCTCTCGCAAAATTCTGGCAATCGCCAAACAGCAATGACCTTGAAAATAATAAATATGAGATAATGCATGTGTGTCATGAAAGTGAGAGATTCAAAACAAAATTAAAAATCTATTTATAAATTAATGAAACTCTTATCAATTGTTACGTATGTATGAACCTTAATAGCGGGATTCAAAGCATAGGCAGATAATTCAAAACGTATTTGATCGTTGCCTTTTCCAGTAGCACCATGAGAAATGTATGCACAATTATGCTCTTTTGCAGTCTCTAAATTGATATTGAGGAAAAATACAATATGCTTACGTAATCAACTACTTACTTGTGTTGATTAAAATTAATTTGATTATTTACCTATCAAAGCCAATGTAATGCAAGGCCTAGCCAATGAAGTTCCCATTAAATATCGCTTCTCGTAAATCAGTCCCATTTTTATGGCTGGCCAAACAAAATTTTCAACGAAGTGAAATTTAACATCCTTGACAACACAATCACTTGCACCAATTTTAAGTGCCTACATAATTTTTCAAAAAAAAATAGCAACAATTTTAAAGACACATTAATTCAAAGCAATTTCCTCCTTACTTTATCTCGTGCTTGCTGAAAATCTTCATCTTGTCCAACGTCTGCCATGAAACAAATTACCTCATAGCCTTTTTCGAGAAGCCATTTTAGTATGCAACTAGTATCCAATCCACCTGAATATGCCAGCAAAACTTTTTTATTCTCCTTTTCCATAACTCAACTTCAACAATCAAATTTTAATCACTTACTGAGTTAAATTAAATAACGTTCTGGTCTTATCAATTAAGATTCTCTCATGGGGTTATCATTTTAAAGAGAGAGAATTTGTAGTCAACTTTTATTACTCAATCATGTAATATTAGAATAATATGCAAAGAAAATTTGTTATGTTTGCGCATTCATGATTGTTTGTATAATTTCATGCTCATCTATTAAGTAATAAATAATAGAAAGAAAGATAGACATAAAGTTTGTCATCAGTAAATAAAATTGACACATTAAAGCAATAATTTAAAAACAAACAATTTCCTTATACTGCATGAAGTGAGAATAATTAATACAAAAATAATAACATTTAAGTGTGCTTGAGTTGTCCGATGCAAACACAAATTCCATTGACCTCAACAACTTCTCAAATAAAGCTCACAAAAATATGATGATTGATTCGTAGCATTAATTATATACAACGCATAACTAAATCGCTTATTAATTTACATAAATTTACATTTTTATTTCAAATAAAAACTAAAACAACTCGACGATGAGATGCAAACGAAACTATCTGTAACATTCGAAATGAGGCTAATAATGAGGTGATTGTGTGTTTTTAAAAAGCCGAAAGCGATGATATGAAAAATTGCAGTTTAACATTTCTCATACATTGTGACCATTTTAAAAGAAATGTTAAGCAATTTAGGACAAAAATAATAAATTATTTTGCATACGAATTCGGAAAATTATTGAAGAAAAAATTTAATTTAAATAAGAAAATTTCCATGCTTTATATTTTTATTAACATGTTACAATATGATTGTGAAGTTCAGCAAAATTTTTATATTTTATTAACAAAGAAACAAAATTGATTAATGAGCATTTAGAGCTTAAAAACTGTTCTTCCGGTTGGGTTGATTTACGCATTGTTTTAGGGCATTTTGAGCAAATAATTTTCATAAAACATAATCGATAAAAATTATTTTGGAAGCTTCATTTGTTCTTAAATTTGCTCTATGATAATAGGTTGATAAGGTATGTGTGCACAATGTTGTTTATGAAAATTAAGATGATATTCAAGTATTTTTTCATGAATAAATTCCTTCGAATAATCGTTGTCAATTATATAAGCGTATTTAATACAGCGCAATTTAGGAATTAAGTCGATAAGTTTTGAAATATGTTCAGCATGTAATTCCGCAATGTAGACTGTGTGCAAACTTGGTGTATAATGTAGAAAACGTTCTATAATTCGCATTGGCGTGAAAATAAATCTAGCTTCTTCAATTCTTCGATGTCCTAAATAATTGAAATCCGACAAACTGCCAGCGTATATTACGGGATTCGGATAAAAAGTGAAACAACGAAGTTTTGGCAATGCAGTTAAAATTTTGTTGAGTTCTCTATAGTTGCAGTTGATTTTGATATCATAGAGTGAGTCAGATTGAAAATCCAAAAAATTGTTCAAATTCGACCAAAAATGTTCATTATCTTGACTCGAAGTATCACATCGAAACACTTCTAATTTGAAATCATATGTATGAGAATACTTGAAGTGTTCTTCGTCGACAGATCTGTTCTCAAAAACTAACTTCTTTAAATTTGAGTTCATTTGTAATGTCTTTTGCAATAATTGAGGTGATTTTGTTTTTCCATAGACACACAGTTCTTGTAAATTTGTAGTTGCAGTAGTAAATCCTTTACAGAAAAGATTGATTGGATGATCTATAGAGCGTGGAATTAAGTAAAGTGAAGAAAGCATTGGCAATTGAACATTTCTCAAATTTAAATCGTAAGAAGTTCTAATTGTTGTAAGTGAATTTGCATTAGACTCAATGAATGAAAATATGTTTTTTGTCGAATCGAAAATTCCTTTTATCTCCAAATTCTTGTAATGACGAAAACTTCCTTCAATTATGTCAGAAGTTAAAACTTTACCGCCATGCTTTTCGTCAATCACAAATTTGATTTTTTTCATTGTAACTTCACGTTCTCCTGTATATTCATACCAAAATTTAGAAACAGCTGATAAATTTATAATATCCTTCCCACTTAAATATTGAAGAATTCTATCATATAGCTTTACATCGTTTAAATTGAATGGATCGAATGAATTTTTGCTTTGAGTTTCCATTTTCCTGAAATTTTTATGTTATTTACTTTACTTCAGTTTATTATTGAAAAATGAGAAAACATCTACCTTTAATATTATATTTTATCCTTTTATTTGCGCTTTATATAGTAATTTTTCATTAAGAAAAATTATTTATTATTTTCTGTTTTGAACAAGGATTTAAATTTTTAAGAAAAACTTTTGTTGTGTTGCGTGTTAAAATTTTAATGTAGCGCAACAATTTATCTGATGCAATCTTCAAATTGACAACATTCGTCAAAGAGCAATTGAGATTAATCATAATTCATTTTAAAATGTGTCAAATAATGAAAAATGAACAATATTTGTTAGGTACACATAATTTGCTCATTCATTTCATTGTGTTGAATGTTTTGAACACATACATAAAGTCAATCAAGCAAGCTAACTTAAATGTGATTGAAACAATAAGCCACCATGAATAAAATTTTTAATGACATAATGTTAGAAGTCGTGATTACACAGAATTACATAAGTATCACTCTTCATGTTTATTGCAGGGCTCAATGCATAAAACAATCTATTAAAACGTGATGATGATAAATAAATAAGCAAATGTAAAAAGATGCTCTAGGAAACTAATGACTTTTTTTCTTAAATGCTTAAAAGAAAATAGAAGATGTGACAACATTTTCGCACGATTAAGATTAAAGTGAGGGATCTTTCTTTTTCTCGACACTATTTTTCGTAAGAGCAAAATTATTCATTCCATTGTTTAAAATTTACAAATTCTAGGTGCGCATGATTTGCTCAATTTTTACGCTTTGACATTTCCACCTATTACAATAGAGCTAAGTATAGCAAGCAAGCAAAAATTCCATTACTTACACACACACAAAGTGAAAAACACTGTTGCAAATGATTGCATGACATAATTACCATAAAGTTCAAAACAATGCGACACATAAATGAAAATATTGCATAAGATAGCAAAGTGAAAGAGTGATTTATGTTCATCATAACCTAATGGATTGAATTAATTTGATAAATGTTTCAGGGTGCTTGAAATGTATTTTTTTCTCTTTTTGATTTAGTGCTAATTTATATAAAGTCTTATAAAGAATCATCATCATCATCGTCTTATGTTAAATTCTTGATTGATGATTTGAACTTGACTTTGAAATGTCTGCTCATATATATATGAGAATTCTTATTATTAGTTGGAGTGAGTTAATTTTAAACATCTCTGTATATTCTTCATATTCTATTATTTTGGCATAGCACAAAAAGGTTTATTTAGAGGTCAAATCTCATAAGATACTTGAGTCGTCATCATAAAATCATTTATTTTTAAAACTGCTATGCATGCAAAGCTCTAATAATAGCAACAACATATAACAACAATAAAATTCAATTAAATTATTTTGAAATTTGTCACTTGCTCATTATTTGACATGCGCATAAACTTGAAACTTCAGCACATGCATTACTTATGGCTTTTTAAGAGAGAGAAACATAAGTATAGGCATCATTTAATGAAAGACATCAAGCAGCAAGTAGACGACAACATCGTCAACAGGTAATGACACTAAGTAATGTAAAAAAAATAATTTAGATCATTGAATATGTAAACTTGATCTTGAATACATTTTTGTTCATTAAATTTTGTTTTCAACGCTCAAACGAAGCAACATAAATTCTTCACTTCACTCTTATTATACTCATCTTAAATTTGTTTTCTTAGGTGTTCACTTATTGCCTTATTTAATACATTAATCATAATTATTAT
This sequence comes from Polypedilum vanderplanki, assembly GCA_018290095.1. Lineage (NCBI taxonomy): Eukaryota > Metazoa > Arthropoda > Insecta > Diptera > Chironomidae > Polypedilum > Polypedilum vanderplanki. The sequence continues at coordinate 27,915,768 of CM031379.1, read as the reverse complement.
AAAAGCTAACATCAAATTAATTCAATTTACCGCTCCCAAAAAATTACGATTGGTAGTTTTTGTTACAAAAAAATAGTGAGAAATCAACCTGTAAATGAAAACATTTAATTTAAGTGTAAAAACGAAATAAAAATCAATAAAAATAAAGAATTGATAGCATGCAGATGTTATTTATATTGAAGGAAGTAAAATCAATTTACTTATTTGGTCATTTTATTTATTCACGAAACGATCAATCGATCGATATGAACTTCAGAGAGTCGTAATAAAAAATAAGATCAATGGTGAGTTTTTTAGTGGTAACGAAAAGATAAAATTATACATTATAATTAAAATTATATCTTTAAACTTATTATCTTAACATCCCTAACTATCGGCAACTAATGGATCAACATAATCAACATTGTCTTCAACCAAAAGATTCTTCTTTTTCTCCTGTTTAGGCTTTTGTACCTTCTTCATAGCATATTCTTTCTGTTTGAGCTTCGTGCTGCGCAATTTTGTCTTAAATTTACTTAATTTCGTGCTTTTAATTGGCAAACTCGTTGAGGAGACTTCCGTTTCATGATTCTCAGATTCATTTTGTTGATCAAGCAATTGAAGCTGCTCGAGAATATTTCGCGGTTCGTGTTTAGTTGAATTTCTGTTTGCATAGATGACGACGAGATTTGAAAAGTCGGAAACATCTGCTCCTGCTGTAATATCTGCAAAATCTTTAAAGTTTGCAAATGGATTGTCTGAAAACTGTTGGGGTTTCTGTTGTTTTGGTCGTTCAAGAGGTAATGCAAATGGTCGACCAGCATTGTCAAAAAATGAAGTTCCACTTCCATATCTATAATCCTCATCGTTTTCTTCCGGATAAAATGTGCCACCTCTCATAATTGCAAAATTACCAGAGCCTAGAAGAGATGAATCGAAATTTGTTGTTGGTGCATGAGTGCTCGATACATGCTGCTGTTGTCGAGTTGATGTTGTGCTACTGATGTGCCTTACCGCAAACGGTCTTGAGGTTGACAAGTGATGACGATTGCGATAGAAAGAAGAGAAAAAATCAATTGGATTCAATTGCGGATCACTGTGCAATGATATGATCGGATGGGGATCGATGGGAGATGGAATAATTGGCACAAAATCAGAGTCATCGATCGCTGAATGATGAAAATGTCTCGATTCATCAGCAACTATTGATGTGGCTATTTAAAATGAGAGAAAAAAAGAGAGACACTTGTCAATCAAATTGAATAACTCTCATGTTCATGTAAGGAGAGGAAATTCAAGATAATTTATGGCTCTTTATTCAATAGGTGCATTTAAACTGATATGGAATTATTAGATTGTCGCAACAATAAATAAAGACATGTGATCTTGTTTTTTTTTTGCGTTTAAAGTTAGGTGAAAGTGAATTTTAGATCAGTTCGCATTAGACATTAATGTCATCGACATTTTGGATGATTGGGAAATTTATTTACTCTCAAATGAAAGTAGGAAGTTTACTTGAATTTATAAAAGCTTTTTTCGTCATTTTTTGACTTTCTTAAAAATAGCAGAAAATTAAATGTGCAATTTATAACAAACGATTGTCAATTTTATTTAATGAGTAAAAAATGCAAAGTAAGACATTCATAATTTTGTTGAACTTCTCAAATTGCAGGAATATTTTTGTTTTCACAACCAAGCCTTAATGGTTTATTTCTTCTTTTCTTAACACAATTTCTCTAGTCAAAAATTTCACAATTTGTCACAGGTATTATTCAATCCAAATTGGTATTTTACTCCTCTTTTATCTTCACTTCCCAATACTATCTTAATTTTTTTTGAATGGTTTTGCACAAAAATAACGTCCACCATAACGAGAAAGAGTCAATAAAAATTAGTCACAACACAACGACAACGAAAAATTTATGCAAATCAATTAAAAAACAGAAAAATTTTGTAACTCACGCGAATTTTTTTGATATTCAGCAGGTAATCCAAATGAGAGATTCACTAGCCACAATATTGATAGTAATTTTAACCCGAAAATCATCCTCATAATATATGACATTACGTAATAGTCACCTTTTAATGAATAGACTTTTTTTATAAATTTTATATACTGCGCGATAAACTAGCGCCAAAGCTTCTCCGATACATCCGATAAGTCTGAGACGAGAAGCGAATCTGATTCAATGATCAATTCAATTATTTTTATCGTCTTGTTTGATGTAATTTTTTTTCTTATGTTGCATTTATCTTTTACTCACTTATTCTTTCATTCGCAACGATTAAAGCAATGAAAAAAATTGAGAAATATATAGAAAAAAAATAAATTTACTGAGCGTATGAGAGAAGATGAATGTATGACGATGATGATGATCATACAGTAGGTATAAAATGTAAACAATTTAAGCGATTTAATTTAATCATCAATAACTCGCAATTATCTCTAATAATGATGCTGTACAGTTTAAAGCGTGACTACTTATAGAAAAATTTATCGCTATGCTATAATCTATGAGTCTGGCCCAAAAAGATAATTTTTATCCACTCTTCCATGAAGAAAGCGATGGAGCGACAGCGGTAAGCCATTTAAATTTATAGCTGAAAACAGATCCATTAAAAAATATTAACGACGATAATCATTAAATGGATTTTCAAACAAACGCGAGCAAGATCATAAAAATGATTTGTATGACTTTTTTGGTAAAAATCGCTACTTGCTGTAAAATTTTTTTGTCCTAAATTCGAGAGGGATTGTAAATTTCTTTATTTTATTTGTTTTTAACAAGGTACCAAAAAATGTTGTTTTTCGTAAGGCATAAACAATAATCAAGATACGATACACATAAACAACATTAAGATATCTTTATTCACTGAAATGAATAGTAGTAAGTAATTTTAAGTTTATCTCGGTATACATGTGTAAAATCATATCATGCATGAAGAAAATTCACATCCATTGAATTAGTTATCTCTTTCACTGAGTAAATAAATTTTAACATTGAATTGAAGTAGCATTCAATTGCTTTTATCATTAGCTACCTAAATCAATTTATGTCAGCGTACATGTTTAAATCATGAGAAATTTACAGCAAACTAAAACAAAGCAAACTTTACCTTTGAAATATTCGCAAATATGTATGATCATAAAAAGATTTCTCACGCTGAAAATGATAGTGGGCAAGTTGTGCACAAGAAAAAATTGTAAGCTCACCCAATAGGCACGCTGGCTAATAATAACTACAATTGTTTATGCTTTCAATGCTTTTAATTGTAATGAACTAAAAGATTTAGATTATAAGTGCTATTTTTTATATTTTTGTTCATATTTTACCTTGACAGTCAAATTTCCCATGAACTAACTTTTGAGGGCTCTTCTTTTTTGACAAATTTGAATTACAATAATTAATAATAGGCACGTTTTTGATGAAAACAAAAAGCAGGGCAAAGATCGCGTCCATCGAGGTAGTAAAAAGAAGTAAGAGAGAGGAAATGAAAAGAGATCGATAAAATTGAAATTAAAAGCTCATCACAAAACGATTAAGAAATTTCATTGTCACAATCGAATGCCTAATGAACACATCATTGATTGCATAATATCATAATGATATACAATATAAATTTGCACTCCTTTAATTTGCAGTCGCTGTTTGTTTTGTGTTTTCATTTGCAAAATCATCAAAGCTCTGCTTTTTGGACCCAAAATTTACGATTATTGACAACGATCTTCATCGCACATATTTTTAGATAAAATTTGCATTTAGTTCATGCGTTTATGTATGTTTATAGCTAAGTTTTTATTTGAAGATTTTGATAGTGAAATAAAACCAAAGATAAACAGTTCATCGAACTGCATTAAAATCACAACAGCAGCAGTAGCAAACAGCGAATTTACCACTCTCATTTACTCTTAAAATGCTCGCTCTTTTATAGCAAGTGAGCATAAAACCAGAAAAGAGAGCCAAAACGCACAGCCTGAGAAGCTCTGCATGAAGACAGAATGAAAGAAAAACTGTAAACAGCATAGGTTTTTTGTTTCACAGTCATTTACGTTTCTTCTGTTGCGCGTTTCGGTCGAGTTTCTTTAAGAAAAAAAATCTTCTTGGTGCAGTTTTCATATAAAAAATGAAAAAATAGATCAATAAAAAAAAAATTTGTAAAATTAAATAAGAGACTTGAAATAAAATGAGAAAAATTCTTACAACACTTGCAGTGTTGCTATTATTTATTGCGGGAATATTTGGATTACCACATGGCGAAAGTTGTAAGTCTCTTACGCAGTCAACAGAATCTTTTATTATTTTTATATTTATTTTGAATCGCATGCATTCGTCGTGAGAAAAGAAAGAAAGAAAGTGAAAGGGTTCCGACTTGTGATGCTGAGAAATGTTAAAAGAAAAAATAAATTTTGGTGAACATGAAAAATGCATAAATGAGAAAGGAGGAAAATTAATTAATGAAATAAGAAAAAGACTTTAAGGAAGCAATTGAATGTGTGTCAAAAATATCATGAGTTCCTTGGACTTGAGAAACATTGACTGACTGACTCATTGTCAAGGAACAGAATAAATAAATACGAGAATCAAAATTGTATGTTTAATAACAATAATAAATGTGTGAATGGACAAATGAATTTTTTTTTTCAAAAAGATGTTACGCTATGACACCAATTGTGACTTGAATAAAAGAAAGAAAAAATAATATGAGCACTGTTATATAAATGGACATCAGTGAGTTCAAAAGAAAAATGAGAAAAAATGAGCCAAAACAAAAAAGTAGAAAAAAATCATCGTTTGAGAGAAAAATAACGACGAATTGTGAATGATTATGTGCGAGCTGTAAATATAAATTGATTTGTTTGAAATATCATCGAACATGATGATTATCATAATTGTTGATTAGTTTCATAATCAAATACAAAAAATCAATCAATTTCGCTAATTAGGTGGAATATAATTGCAAATTTATTAATTGTGATGTTTTAATTTACGAAGCATTGGAAATGAATTATTGCTAATAATAATAATAAATGGAATTAATGGAATTCAGAATAATTCGCCATAAGCATTAAATGCAATTGTATGACATACACACACCTCAGTGAATTGCTAATTAAAAATCGTGCATTAAAGTTCTATGAATATACATATTTTTGTGTGATGTGATGAATTTATTGCATCCCAATTATTTATGGCTGACTGCTGACTGATTCATTGAAATGATTTTTTGTGAAATCAGTGTTTTTATATATTTTTTTGAAATATTGCATTATTTATTGCCCAGAAGCAAGATTTTGAAGAGAATAAATTATTGCAAATCAATTTTCTTCACTTTTCTACTTTTCTTAAAAAATCCGTTAATTTTAAAAAATTATATTAAAAAAATGCTAATATTTAAATTTAGGAAATCCGTTATTATTGAATAATTAATGTAAAGTACATAAGTTTAATGTGTGACAATCACTCACTCGTGTAAATGAATAATGGGCTTATAAGTAAAAAATTTTGCGATCATTCTGCCATAAAACGAAGCGCGCATGAGATTATTGAAGCACTTTATTTAAATAGACACAGAATTAATTTTCTCAATGCCATCATCAATAAGTATTAGAAGAGTTTACGTTCTAAATAGAAGTATGAAAATAATTTAAATTAAAATGAGAATTCTTTATTTTTTTATTTATAATTTATGGCAAGCGGCGATGACATAGAAGGATAATTTTCAATTGTGGATGAAATATAATTGGAATTTTGTTGATGATTTGCATTAAGTACACAACATTATAAGTAAAGCGCGATTTGAATCTCTTTTTTTATTTAGCTAAGAAGACCTTGTTTGAATCGATTCCATCGTTAAAAGTGATGAATTGAGCCATAAAAAAATGGTTGTGTTCCATTCGACTGTCATAATTAGAAAAAAGAAACTATAATGCAATTTATGTGTTAAGCACTTTCAATTTCAATAATTCATTTTGCTATGGCTTTAAAAAAACATTTTCCACTTTTTTTAGGTCGAAGTTTCATACGTCAAAATATTTTTGATAATATGAATGTATGAACATAAGTACAGTTATGATTTATGGTGTGATTTTTATGTAATGTTTCTTGTACTTATGCATACACGCGCGATCAATGATTTTCTGCTCTCTCCACACGCAGATTGTTGTTAATTAAGTGACTTACTAACTAGCGAGATTAAATGAAATTAAATGAATGCTACTGCAGTAAAGACAATAAAATTATAATGTTTATGCTTTGAAATAAGAGTAACTCCCATCCATAAGTTTGATATGCGACACCAACAGAAACAGCAAGCGCCAAAAATAGTCAAAAACACTCCTTGCATAGCGTAAATTTTTAAATTGCCTTGTTTTAATTTCATTCCACAAATATCATTGAAAAGAAGCATCTGATGCCGAAAAAAATAAGATTTGCGTGCGTCAATTGTGGGTAGATAATAAGTAAACTATTTATTTGGCTGTGGACTTGACATAGAATTTTAATTAAAGTTATTATCCAATGCTGAGGTTAAATGCAATGTTATGAAGAAAGATGTAAAGTTTGCCAACTCTCGTGACATGTGATGAATCAATCTCTCACATCCGATAGTTATTTTAATCAAAAATCGTGATCGATTCAATGTCAGTTTAATGTGATGATTGAATACATCCGTAAGACACATTCCTCCTTGTAGGTGTAAACTGATTTAGCCTTTGAGAGAAAAATTTAATAAACAATTTGATAATTTAAGTTTCAAGTCACGATTTGAACTTGCAGGCGCTTCGCTGAAAAGCGCATCATCGAATTATTGCAAATAATGTCTATGACATTAAATGCCAATTATTTTGTAATTGATACCCATAATTGTGTCTCTAATGTTTGAAAAGCTCACAAAAGTTACCTTCGATAATTCGACAGACTTGATTTAATTCTTAATTAAATAATGCAAAAGATTTCGTAATGAGCTTAATGAAGTACGGTACTTACAATGACTGGATGCATGCTCATAAAATTAATTTATGTCTATTAGCGTGTTCTTGAGGTCTTACAAAAAACGGAAACTTAAAATTAAATTCTTATGAATTAAATTTCAGGAAAAATGCTTTAAAGTGCATGTAATGGCATTAAGAAAAGAGCCTCCTCATAATGCCCTTGACATAATCTTGTTGTTGACACTTGAGAAAAATATATTGTTCAGGTCAGAAGTAACGAATTGCGATGGGTAATAAATAAGTGTAAAGATCGAATCGAGAAAGAAAGAAACAATTCTTTAACGCAGTTTAACGATTTTTTTAAAAAAATTTAAATTATTTCAAAAATTTTTAAAAACAAATTATCCGTTAAAAAAGAATTGAAGAAATTTATTCAAAATATTTTATTGACCTACAAAAAAGATCATTGCATGTCAAAATTGCACGAAAATGTTGTATCAAAAGTTATTTATTTATTACTCATGTTCCTCATCGATGTTACACGACGAACAAAAGCAACAAATTTAAAAAATGGAAATAAAGAGCGGCAGAAGAGAAAAAAATGACGCAAGCAAGAAATGTCAAGAAGAAAAGAGATCTGGTTATCGGCACAGAAACATCGCGCTTTCTCTTTCATTTTTCTTACATTCATGAAGCATCGATGAATGAATTTCATAGTCTATATCTGTTGACGCAACTTCTTTCTAAGTCCGATTATTTATAGTCGCACTATTACTGCGATTATTATTATTTCACTGAAAGTAATAAACACGCGACTTAGAGTTGTTGTTGATTATGTCAACGCATTTTATGGTCGATTAGATATTGATTTTAACATGCATAAGTGCAATGAAAAAAGGTGATAGTAAAAAAATAATGTGTAATCAAAAGCAATGAGTAGTAGAATCAACTAGATAGAGTTTATTGAGACAAGCTGCGACAGATCTGTAGCCATTTACGGATGCAGGAAAAAATAAAAAAAATTGTTTGTATACACGCTTATATTATGTAAGATAATTTACCGGCTATTTATTATCTTATGAAGCTGTTATGGGAAAAAAGACGATTGCTCTACTGCCACTGTTGTTATTGGTATTAAAGTGAGAGGGAAAAAATTGATTTATGTTTCATAAATTACTTTTTTATTAGATGACGCTACTGCTCAAGCAAAAACTTAATTTAACTAATTCCCATAAAGTTCATTAATTAACACAAAAACCATTAAATCAATCCAATTTTCAATGCATTGAGAAATGACCGAATTTTTGCAATTTCTTATGTTCACTGTTCCACATCATCTCACTCTCTTGTGTTACTTCAATTTTTTATTAGTGCAACTTTTTATTTGCTCAATATTATTGGTGATTTAGTGCTTTCAAGCTCTGTAATTTTCCAATTCACCGCTTTCTCACTATTTTTATTGCCATTATTTTTGTATACAACGAATTTGGCAATTTTTTTGTTCAGTGCAAAAATTTGTCTATGCCATATGTAATTAAGTAATTTTTCAAGCTTGTTGGCTTGTCATTTATCAGAAAGATAATTTGATACTGCCAAATTATGCGATAATTAGCTAAGAATTCATTAGTGTCATGAGTAATCGTAGATCATTAGATGCGGATGAAGTTGTTAAGATATTATTATAGCACAATGGAATCTTTTTTATTTCTTTGAGAATTAGTGTCGAATTAGTTTTAATTATTTTTCGTAATTTGTCTACTTAAGAATTTTAAAATAGAAACTGATCAGTTTTAAGACAACAGAGTCTAAAGAAGTCTATTGTCAAAAAATTCTATTAAATGAGATCAATTATTCAGAAGAGACTGCTGTTGATCACGACAGTGACTTTGTAAACAAGCGCAGCTACAATATTGGACATTAAAAATGTAGAGATTAAAGTCATGCATACAATCGTTTAAACTGAAGTGATTTTTTCCTCTTAATGACGTACTTTAAAAGAGAACTTTCATCTTTTTTTTGGAACACAAAACCTATCTTTAAAAAATTAAATCATAATTTCAGCTTTTGTTGTACTCAGACAAATTACGACACTTATGCAATTTAATGTCGCATATAAGCAATATATTGAGTACCACAAAATGAAACTTTATGAAAAATTCGACTGTACTACGATGATGCAGTCAGAGAGTGCGAGATAATTGACAAGAGATCACGTTTCATGCATATAAACACTGTAAAACAATAAGAAGAAAAAAAGAGGCTAGTACACTTTATTATGGTTCAAACACATCATTATTATCGAAATTCGAATGGGAAAAAGCACAGTGTGCATATCAAAATGCTCGTTAAATATTTATCTTACATATTAAATAAATCATGAAAAGATTAAAACGCATTTTGTAATTTCAACGGAAAAAGTTTTGAATATTTGAAATTTTTTAATTTAATAAAATACGTTATTTTGAGACAAAGTGACATGATTTTATCGGAAACCTTGCTAAGTGATTTAAATGCGAACTATCGTGCGCACATGCAAAGAAATGATCTTATGCAATATATCAGAGATTATGTGCGACACGCATTGATCTTCCTGTTCAGTAGCAAAAAAAAAAATGTTAAAGATAAAAATCATGGTGCAAAAATCAATTCATCGCACATTCGATTAGATAATAAATAATCTCCTAATGTAAACACTTAGCATTGGTTGTCAAATGAGCCATTTAGTATTAAGTGCCACTCTGAGGTATAAAAAATCGATTTACAATATGCATGTAAAGTGGCACACACTAAAAACTGCCTGCCACACAATGTATGTTTTTCGCGAGCGTATTATTTGCTGATTCGAAAAAATAAATAATATAAAAAATCATTTCGTGCCAAAAAAATCAAGCACGTGAGCGCACACAATTAATATGAACATGTTCGTTTAATTATTACAATTGAGGCGTGTGAGCTTATGGGATTTATTAATCTTTCTTTTTATAATTTCGCTTACAGCTGATCACGATGACAGCGACATGTGGATGGAACCTGATGAATTGCCCGCACCCGAGTATTCAGTTGTAAGATCTGAGTCACGCGTTATTCGTCAGTATTCTTCTACGCCTGAGCGCGCATTAAGTGGCGGTTTTGTGCCGATTAACAGACCAAATTACGCGTCCATATCACGGGTCGAGAATTATGAACCTGAAGTAGTGTCAAGGTCAATTCGACAAAATCCAACGACAGCGGAACAAAACTTTTTTTCTTCATTCTTCCGAAATGGCGCTCTTAATGCTCATTCTCGACCATTCAAGTCATCACAGCCACAAGCACAAGCCAATACTCATGCTGCATCGATTGCTGGTCGTTATTCATCGAATGTTGTTCGTGCCAATAATTTTGATCAATCAATTCTCGGTTCAGGTGATTTTGCAGTTATTCGTGGTGGAACTTTTTATCCTGAAGATGAGCAACAACATCGATTTAAAAACAATGACGATTTCTTTGGCAGTTACTTTAATAATGGCCATGGCAGACCAAATGCTGACAGATTAAAGCAGCCATATTATCCAGAAGATCCTTTTGAGAATTTTAAAGATTTTGCTGATATCAATGCTGGAAGTGAACCAGGATTTTCACATTTTGTTGTCATTTATGCAAATAAAAATTCAACAAAGCCTCATCCATCACATCCAAGTCCGAAGAATATTTTTGAACAATTGCAATTGTTAGATGAAGAGAAGAAACAAAATGGAGAAGAACCAAAAGTACAAGATGATGATCTTCAAACTGAGGATGATGAAAGAGAAAAATCAGATGAATATGATAAGAAATTAATGAAATTGAGCAAATACAAAACAAAGCTTGCAAAAACAAAAGTCGTTAAGAAGTACAAGAAGAAGCTGGGACCGAAAATTGACCAACAGTCGCTTGATTACACAGATCCATTGCTTGCAACAAGCTAGAGATTTCAAAATCATCCATGTGCTATTAATTGTGTAAATTTTAAGAGATTTTTTTGCTGCTGATTTTTAGTTTCAAAATTTTTCGCCTTTTTCGATATTTCAGCGCTCTTCGATATCATTTCACTAAATTAGTTACCAAGTTTAAAAGCATATTGTACAAATCCAGTAAGCAAAAGCAATCCCGATGATTATCAATTCGAAATTGTAAATTTTTTTTTGTGTCTTGTTTAAATTAAGAGCTTACAACACCTCAACTTTATATTCGCTCTTGCTTTTCAAAGTTTTTCTTTTTCTTCTTCTCTTTTATGCAAGTAATATTAATTTAATATACTTATAATTCTTTCTTCTGCTGTTGCTTTTGAATGAGACTTTTAATCTGCAAAGCTCTACTTTAATTTTTTAATGTGATGAGCTTAGTGTGACCATTTTTTTTATTTCATAAGATGCGAGGCCTAGTTTATAAGGAAAAAATCAGTAAATGATGATGTTTTCATAGAATTTTAAATAATAAAATCCGTAAAAATGATTTTTATAATTAATTATCTTTTTATTAAAATGTGTCTTAATTAAAAGGCACTTTATGATGCTTTTGAGGTGTGAAATTTAATAGCTGAAGATGACATTTAATCTCATGCTGATTATAATGATCTCTATATTTCAATTTTATAGCAATGCGTTAGTTGGAAAGTTTTGAAATTTTTCTTTTTACCTCTTAACGGTAAGTTGATGGTTCATAGCAACAATGTATACCTTTTAGCACCTGCTATCTGCAACTTTTAAAATAATTGTTGAAGTAAGTACTGAATTAAATAGTTAAGTGAAATAAGTAAAGTAAAATTGGGTTTAAATGTTTTTTTATTTAAAAAAATTAAGAGATGCGTAATCTGTCTGAAAAAATTTCTCTAAACTTTAAAGTTTTAAGCTGAAAATTTATCTGAATGGTCTACATAAAATTACTTTTAAAAGGTTTTCGAATTTAATGATTTTTTTTTAAAATGTTAAATTTTGCAAACAGGTGAAAGCGGAACAAAAATTGGTTAATTTTTGTATTAAAGAATTTTGCAAAAAACAAAAACAGAACAAAAGCTAAAATTAGCAACAAATTAAGAAACAAATCAAAGCAATAAAAACTTTTATTGATGCAGACAATAATAGCTGATAATTTATGAATGGAAACTTACCAAAGTAGTGAACATTCATACTTGTTTTCTTTACTCTCATATATTTTTTACGCATCAACCTAAAAAATAAAATCGATACTCTTTACCATACAATTATCAACCATTAAATTCGAAGTAAATTTTCCCTTTCATCTGAAATTTAAACTCAATAAAACTGACAGAAAATCTTTAATAATTAAATTAATGTATGAATTTTTATTGTTAATTTTTCCTTAAAAGTCCTTAAGTCTTAATTTAATTTCTTCCTTAATTGATACTTTCTATTAATTATTACTAATTTTATTTCTTCATATAAGGGTTTTGTTTCTCATTATTTTACGCTTATGCGTTTTAATTTTTAAAAAAAGTGTTCACACTGGGCAAAAATACTTTTTTATGAATGGCACAAATTCTCATGATCTTCAAGTTGCTTTGTATTTTTAAAATAAAGTTGACAGTCGGAGCATTTATTTGATTGTGGCTTTTGATGCGACATCATGCATTCGACTGACTTATATTGATCGATAAATGCTGCATTACAGATTCTACATCTATGTAATTGCACTTGAATGCGTGCAATTGGCTGTTGTGGTTGTTGAATGACTTTTGGAGCTTCTGCAGTGAGCGAACCAGAAGTGCTCGAATTTTCATCATCATCTTCTATTTCTTCTTCATCCTCAACATCTTCATCTTCATCTTCGTCATTTTGATTTTCAAAATCAACTTCAGCTTCCTCAAATTCAACTTCATTTAATTCTCGCTCAACATCTTCATCAATGTCTAATTTATTATTTTCTGAACTCATACTTTCTTCATCTTCATTTTCAACAGCATTTCTGGTTGTTGCACTTGGTGTCGAAGTCATTGAAGATCCGTTCATAAAATGTTCTGCAACATGAGCGCGTAACTCTTGTGATGATGGGAAATTGACGTTACACAAGTCACAGCTGAATGCTTTCGCTGCATTATTAGTTACTTTTGGTTGATCATCATCTTCATCATCATCATCATCCGATTGTTCATCACTTTCACTTTCAGAGCTTGAATCTTGTCTCTGTTGCTGTTTTACCTCATCCGGGCCATTAGCGAGTTTGACTTTCGACCGATGCTCAGCCAACACATTTGGATCCATGACTTTGTCATTCAAATGACTCAACATGTGTTGCATAAGTCTTTCTCGTCGTGTAAATGGCTTTAAACAAATTTCACAGTTCCATTCATAACCAACCTGCTGTCCAGTTGCCATTGCCTTCCTATTTTTGGCATCGTTAATCTTATGATCTACCCATTCAGCGACAGTTGAGAATGTTTTATCACAACGTGTGCACTCACCGACACGATCAACCTTTGCGTCACTTTCGTTGGTAGTCGTGTTTGAGTCGCGTGATTTATGCACTTCAACGATGTGTCGACGAAGATTATTATGTGATGCGAATTTTGTGTTGCAGTGTGGACACGTTGGTGGTACTGAAGTATTGACATTATTCATTGATGGTGAATTTGAATGTGACGAGGGAGTGACTGGAGCTGTTCTTCGAATTTTACTTGGCGGAACTTGATCTGGATGCCACATTTGTGATGGATCTTTAACTTTTCTACCATCAGGTGATCTAAAATGCCAACCTCTATGAACTTGTAATGCATTTGCATTTGAAAAGCATTTAGGGCACATATCGCATGCAAATTGCCCATCAGGAGTCTCTGAAGGTGCTGGCCTCTTACGTTTCTTTGGGAATGTTTGTGAATTTTGTTCGCTAATTGGCTGTGGTGCTTTCATACTAGTTTCAGTCGAAGTGTCAAGAAGCCAGTGACCTTCAGTGAATAAAGACTCGCTTTCATTTTCTTTTTGCGATTCATTTGGAATGCTACCTGGATGTGCTTGTTGCATATGCATAATGAGTTCAGTGCGGTCAAAGAATGTTTTCTCGCAAGCATCACATGGTGATGGAACTGGAATACGTGGATGTTTCTTATGACGATGAACCCAAAGGGATTTTTTGGATTTATAAACAATGTTGCATTCTTTACATGGATAACCACCATTCTCGTCTTGACCATTAGAACTCTCTTGATGACTATTCATATGTATAGTCAATTTCTTGCCAGAATTAAATGAACGTTGGCAAAAACGACATTGGAACCAATATTCAGCTTCTTCTTCTTGCACAGCATTCTCGTCATTTGTTATACCATCTTTTCCATCATCATTCATATCATCAAACTCGTGTTGAATAAAATTATCAGGGTCAACGTCTTCTATAGCATGTACTGTCTTTTGATGATCAATAAGTTCATCTTTTGAATGGTAGACGATGTGACAAAAGGGACATTCATAAATTACTCTCTTAACACCAATTTTACCACTTTCATTGGCCATAACAATTGACTTTTGTTCTTCTTCTTGTTTCAATTTCCTCTGTTGTTGTGTGTATGGATCAAGGAGATCTGGTGGTAGAACACTTTCATAATCAGCTTCACGGATCTCATGACAACGCCATAAATGAACTTTAAGACCCTTATCGTTAGCAAAATCAGCAGGGCAAAGTGTACATTTAACAAGTTCTCCACCGACATTATGTACTTTGATCATGTGCTTCTGTAAGCCTGTTTTTGTTGCAATTCTTTTTGCACACAAACGACACTTGAATGAGGTTGTAGCATCAGATTGATTAAGCTTATTATTGGATGCATCATCATCTGAGTCATTACCATTCATTAATGGTGCGATAGACGTTGGCTTCGATGAATTTTGATGAATCATTTCTAAGTGCTTTTCAAATTCTTCACGACGTCCGCTTACTGCCTCATGATAATTACAAAACATGCACCAAAATTGTCCATTATGTTGCTCTACTTGATGATCAAGCCATTTACTCTTTTCACGAAATTCTGCTGAACAATTTGGTGCTTTGCATGTATATGCAGGAAGTTTATGAACACCACTTTGATTATTATTTATTTGATGCTGCATTAGCTGCCTTGGTGATACATCAACTTTATTATGAATTTTTACCAGATGTTCTCGCAAATATGTTTGTTTACTGAACTTTTCATTTGGACATTCGGGACATTGATAAGTTTGTGGAACTTGATCAGGATGTTTGGCCTCCATATGTCTTAATACATTATAATAATTATTGTATTGCTTACTGCATACTGGACATTTTTGTATGCTCTTATTGGACGGTGAAATAATTGCTTGATGCTGTGATTGCTCTTCAGGTGGTTCCTCAAACAATATTACGTCATCACCACTCTCATTTTCTTTTGAATTCAGATGAGTTTGATAAACGTGCTCAAGATAAACAGATTGTGATGGAAATTGTTCACCACATGTATTACAAACGATATAAACTATGCAGTCTAAATTGTTAAAATGTCGACGACGAACGGCTGAATCAGTGAATGCTTCATTGCAATTTATGCAACTGGCATTTGGAGTTTCACGATTTTTAGTCACTTCCAAATGCACACTATAAACATGTTCACGAAAATCTGACTTAAGTCTGAATGTATCGTCACAAATGGCGCATGCATAGACACGATTATTAAGCACATCCTTGGCAGGAATTCTCAAATTTGTATCAGACGGAATGAGATTCTTTGGAATTGAATCATCAGCCATTACTAAACGATAAAGATTTGGGCATGATCCACCAGGTCTTTTTAAATGGCCAATAAATTGACCTTTGCTGTCAAATTGACGAAGACATTTAAAGCAGATATTTCTTGGCAGTCCATGATATTTCTTTCGCATATGTCCCATGAAGAATTTATAACTAGGGAACTTTTTGTTGCAACACTTGCATATCATGTCTTGCGCTTGCTCGAGGAAATTCAAATTATTGAGAATAAATGTAAGCTTGGTGGGCGTTAAAAGATGTCTATAAAGTTCCGGCTTTGTATAGTCAATATCGATAGAAGACAATGGCTTCTTTTTGTTTAATCCCATCGATAACGATGAATTTTGAACAATATTTGACAGTGTGTTGGTTTGCTGTAGTTGTGATGATGGTGCACTTGATGAGCTTCTAATTTTATGTATATTCTTTTCATGTCGACGAGCATTGGCACGATTTGAAAATTGCATATTACAAACGGAACAGTTGGCTGGCACTTGAGCATGCGACTTGCCGCCATTGCTCGATATTTCGCTCTTATCATCGTTCATGGAATCATCCGAGTTCTAAAAATATAAATAAAGGTTGATTTTGTGATAAAGAGAGAAATGAATGTGATTGTAATGGTTTTTAAGCACTCACGGCATATGAAGCGAATGGATTTGATACGCTGTTGATATGAGTAAGCCCAAGTGAAGTTAATATAGGTGGGCCGTCACCATTTTGTGAGCTGTTTTGATCATGGTCGATTTCTGACTCTTCATCACTGCTACCTTGTGCTAAAAATTGTGTTGGATCGAGTTCCATTACATTCTCTTCATCTTCCTAATAGATGGAAAATAAAAAATTGAATTATGAGTCAATAATAATATTTTCTAAGACTTCATTTCATTGTGTCACTTGTTAGTTATGAGTATTGAGTGTATTAACACTTACGTCATCTGTTGCAGGTTCAGACTTTATAAAGCTCGTGTCAATTTCATTAGATTGCTGCTGGACGAGCTCTTCAAGTTTCTTTCTCTGCAATTCAGCTTGCTTTTCTTTAAATCTTTGCTGTGCATTTTCAATTGCAGGCTTTAGTAAATTTCCATGGCCATTAAGTTGATTTTTAAGTAATGATTGTCCGGTGTTGTTATGACTTTGAGTTGACTGTACTTTGCCCTCACTCGATGTTGTCGTTGACGTCGAGAGCCAAATTCGTTGCTTCCTCTGAGCTGCATCACATCGATTTTTGAAGCTTTGCCATGAATTTAAATAGCTTACACATCCGTGACATATATTGACTGATAAACGGTCGTTTGAGCTAACCTGCAATAGGACATCATTATTATTATTATATATACACATAAATTATGATTATATGAAGCGCAATAGCGAAATAAATCATCCGAATAAGCTCAATCGACGAGCAGCAGTAGTGAGAGAGAAGAAAAAATCGATTTCAATTAGCAACTTTTACTGTGTGTCGCGTCTGCTGACAACTACGACTGCGATGATGATGATGATGATGGTCATACAGTCGTTCATACGTATGTGATAGGCGGATGGACTATTTTCAGCCTCGTAGCCAACTGCTCAAAGTTCCACATTTTAATGTGCACACATACGAAGAGAGCGTAAACCGAAAATGAAAATGATTGTACAATAAAGTTTTTATTCCATCACCATCGCGCTGTGTTCATGGCGTTTGAGTTGCCAGTCAAATCGACAGGGCCATTTCGACTTTACTTTGCAGCAGCGCGACAAGCGATAAGATAATGTCGGGGAAAAAATTGGAACCCGAAAAAAATGCCTTTGCGTGCGTCAACTGGCAACTTGAAATTATATATATAAAAAAATTGTTTTTCTCTTCTCTTTTCATTGCTATTGCTGTCTTAATCACCATTGAATTTTGCTTGTAGTGCAGTTCAGACTCGTTTTTATACTCTTTTCTACGAATGTTCGATGATGATGATGGTGCTAACTTGCAAACAGCTCTGTTATTTGTTAATTCTTCTGCTTTTGCTGTAGCTTTAATTCTTTACCTTTATTTCTTTTCTTACTTTGCTTTTATTTTGTATTTAACCAGGGTGACTTCATAGCAATATGCTACAGTTTGTTTGGTAAATATAGAAATTTTTAAAAATAGCAAAATATAAATAAAAATTCTTCAAGATTCTTATTAGAAAAAATTGGGAACATTTTCTCATTTAAAGAATTTTTAAATAATTTTGTTATCTACTAAAAAATTTAAAAATTTTAAATTCACTAAAAAAATTATTCTAGTTGAGCTACCCTGGTTTTTTGGTGTGTTTATTGAAGCAAATTTCAAAGGTTTCTTCATGTGCACCATGTGACGAAGGAAAAGGAACGAATTGTTATTCGAGACGAATGAGAAGAGAAAGAGAAGGAACCAGAGAGTTCTTCATTGTAATATATGTACATATACACAGGGATGATGCATGGATGAAGACGAGCGAGAGAAAGAAGCGATTGTCAATCAATTATCATCCTGTTCTCTTTCTCACAATATTTCTCGCCATTTTGGGGCACCCGAATGAAGAATTCTTACCTACCTAGAGCGGAGCATGCTTCTTCTCTTTTGCTCTCTTATGCCTCTTTTGATCTTTCGACAAGAGACTCACACATAGAGGCAAGCAAACGAGCAAACGAACCGCACATTCACAATATGTTCTTCTTTCTTTTACAGCGTCAATTGGCAGCAGCGAAAAACCAGTCTCACCCATTGAACATTGAATGAGCCAGTATTTCGAAAAAAAATGTAAAAAAGAGTAGAAGAAAAAAGAGCTGCGAGTGATGATGATTCAAAGGTATAATAGGAAATCCACCAACACATCGGAAAGATACTTGAAAAATTGTTTCATCATCATCAGCACAGCTCAACCGAGCCGATTGCTGAACAGTTTTTTCTTTTCTATACTCGCATGTGACCATACTATATCGATTTTTCCTACACAATTTAGCTCTACTGCTCTTGACGTCGTCGCTACCTCGAATGTTTATTATTTCGCTTCATTTGGAATTTTTTTTTCTTTTTCGGGATGATTCATTTATAAAAATTTATGTATTGCACCTGGACTTACCTGAATCTGTACGCATGAGACTATTTTTGTATGAATTGGCTGTTTGTCAGCTGCCTGCGTCTTGAATATTTCAACACACTCAGTTTCGGGTGCGAGGCACAAACGGCAACAATTTTTTGTTTGTGCCATTAATCCAATGCTATTTTTTTCCTTCCGTTCTTTCTGCTTCTGTTTCTTCTTCACCACTGACTTTATCTAAATGATAATGATGAAATAATAAACTTAGTTTAGTACAATCTTAACCGCTAATCAGCTCGAGATACGTAAAAATGAGATTGAGCACGAGCTTGCTTCTTTTTGCTTGGAATCTGAACGATTTCTGAGTTCTTTCTACTGAGCCTATTGCCCGCAGAGTGAGTAAATATGAGAATGCAGAAAGAGAGAAACTTTTTTTTCTTCTTTTGGTAGTGAGAGAGAATCGAACAAAACAACTGAGAGAGCGCGAGACAAACGAAACTTTCAGGTAGTGTAGAAAGTTTATGAAGCACGAGATATGGAGCTTGATGCAAAAGAAGAATTCACGAGTGTAGAATACCAAAATGTATGAAATTGGAACTTGTTTATTAAAAAAATTGTTATGTGCGCTATCTCACTTGAAAATTCACCCTAATTTCATCGATATATACTCGTAATAATCTTCCTGACCAATTCAATATTTCCGGTCTTTGCAAAGTGACTCGAGCAAAACGAGCTAAATGATTTGAGGTAAATTGAAAATTAAAAAAGGTTTTTACTCTTTTTTTCCTCTTCAACCTTCTTTCCTCTTCTCTGATTATGTGTTCACTCACGTTCACCGCTGAAATCAGACTGAAGAGCTCGTTTCTGCTCGAGTCGGCTGCTTCATGCCACTTCGGGTTTTTAGTGATTATATATGATGGTGATGTTTATTTGATTGTGTCGAATTATATACAAGACTTTTTTTTTTCTTGCCTTCGCTCTCATTTTTATTGTGCCTGTCTAAAGAGCCAACCTGATATTTTCTGATGATGATGATATTGTTGGTCGGACTTGAAACATTTTGCGTTTTTCATTTTTTTATTTTCGACATTTAGTGTATATTTCCAGTGAAAAAAATAAATGTGCTAATGACAATTCCGAACAACGACAACCATATTCTTCTCATACTAAATACTGCCGAAATTGACTCTTTCGACTCTAACAATGTTGTTTTATATTTTTTGCGTTGTTGTTGAAAGAATATAAGCAAGTAGGGAATGGTTCTTTCCATATTCTTTCTTTTATTCCCTCTATGTATACAATAAGGAGCTCAAGAGGCAAGAAAGAGCAAATAACAACGAGTGAGCAGATGTAGAATAGCGAATCAGTGTGTGATGTGATGAGGACATTACTCACATTCTTTCTTTCTCTCTTACATTATATCTACTTCGCGACATCAATTTCCTTTTTGTACCTACTACGAATACACAACAATTGTGTGTTGGTGCCAAGCTGGTGCTCAACAAAAAATGAAAAAAGCAACAAAAAATGTGTATTGAATGCAACCTAACGTGACTCGATTTCATCAAGCAAGCCTGTCTCACTCTCTCGCCTCGCTCAACCCGCTTTACATACTTGCATTCTTTTTTTACGATAAATGTTATTTTCATTTCATTTCGAACGTTAAATTTCACGAGAACCTGATAATTTGCTCCGACGACCACAGTGGCACCAATTATATATTGATGGTATTATTCATGCATATACACCTTTGAGTGCTACATATTGCATTGAATTTTGTGTGTATTTAACATTTTAATTATTTTTTAAATTTAATAAAATAAAAGTAGATTTGGCAAGAATTTCTAAAGTTCTATAAATTAATAGGCAATAATTTGAATTTATGAAATTAACGTATTTTTCAAATTATAGAAAGCAAAAAAACGCGCACAAATTTTAAATTTTGAAAAATAACGTTCAAAATAATTCCCAAGAAATAAAATAATACTCGAATTTCGTCATGCTCTATGTCAGTTATTTTCCATACGACACTAGCTCATCATCATCGCCTATTCACTCGCATATATGAATGTAATTTAATCATCATTAACTGTCGATGAGCTTTATGTCAAAATGAGACCTTCAGAAGTTCAGGCTTTATTTCTAGTGTCAATAATAATAATAATCCACAAAAAATAGTAAGTACGCGAACATATACGACAGCGAAAAATGTTTTCTGATAACGAGCGACGAGCTAGATCACAATTATCATCATCAATTACATACACACAACGACAGGGTCTAGTTAAAAATGCTAAACCCAAAAAACTACACAAAATATAATTTTTCTGTGGAGGTCGATTGAACATGGAAATATGTGCGAATACGAAAAAGACGAGAGCACAGAGAGAGAAAAAAAGATGAAATGAAGTTGACGGCTAACGAAGATGATATTGATGTGGACACGTCACAAGCGAAGCGAGCAAGCTCTCTTATTGTCCATCGGATTCAGTTTTTTTTTATCGTTTCTATATCGGCTTGTTAAAGATTATTGGAGTGGCACATTACTCGCTGTAATGATGATGATACGACTTGCAAACTGCCTCAACCACTGCGTATATATTTCATTGTATTAGTTAGCAAGTCTTGCTTGCTACACATATTTCTGAACATTTTTGCTCATCTTTCTTCTTTCGTTTGCTATTCTGTGTTCGATCGACCGTTTTTGGTCAATTGCTGTTCTTAGTCAGTGCCAGAATTCGACAATTTGTTTTTCATCCATTCTGTTGATTTCTGCGAAATCGGGATGAGGTTTTTAGTGCTGTGTCTGATGCATAAACAATTTTTTTTGTTTGCTTCTTCTTTCAATACACATTCGGCTTGCTCGCCTTCTCTTGCTTGCTTGCCTGTCGTAATCGTCTCAAGCAAGTAATTGGCTTCATTCGAATACATGCACATTGTCTTGCTTGCTCTTTTTTGCCTTCTTCTTTGCAAGTAAGCAAGCAACTGCTTGTATATAAGCACAAAAAAATTTTTTCCATTACATTGGAAAAATAAGAACAAGACTTAAGAATTGTTTACTTTTAAATTTATATAATTCTCTGATAAACAACATTATTTAATTTAATTTGAGTGTTAATTCATAATTTTAAGTAAAATAATATAAGGAATTAAGTTAACAGATTAAAGTCTTTTATGGATAAATCAAGAATTTAATAAAAATAATATTTGTAAACAAAAAAAGTTTTCAAACCTTGAATTGTGTAATTTACTGCAAGTCTTTCTCGAAAAAATTCAAAGGATAACTATATGATGGATGAAATTTCTCAGCGTATTTCGTAAGTTTCCAATTGGAATGAGTTCATCGACCAAGCAAGCACATAAAGACAAAGATCTCAAATAATTTTATTTTATTTTGGAGAAACGGCAGCTGAAAGGAAGAGAAGTTCAATTGAATGGAAAACGAAATTTCTGTATGTATTTTTCTTTTGGTTTCTGACTGATTAGATTCACACGAATGTGTATTGAAAGATTGATCGACTGTGAGACTCGATCTATTTTTATATACGACAAAATTAGCCTCGTTACGATTGCTTGCATATCGCACCAAAGAGAGCCTCTCATAAATTGAATTTTTTATGGCACTACCATGACCAGGTGCTTATTTGTTATTGACAACTGTTATCGCCAAACATACACGAATATGGCAACACTATCGAAAGTGCTAATAGGTGAAATCTCTCTTAAGTATCTCGCTTTATATTTTCTGTTGTGTCATGTAGTAAAAGATAGATTAAAAAGTAACTTTTTAAGCTTGTTGTTATCATCTCTTTGATAACATTGCTGAATAATAAAAAACCAAAAATATTGCTGGCAAAAACAATTCATTCGTTCTAAGTTGTTCAAAGTATAAAGACGAGAAATCAAAAGCGATCCCAAAAAAACTGTAAGTCAATAGACCAAAATTTACATTATTTATACTCTTTGCATTCATTCCAATGACTCATAAAAAATTATGAATTTTATGCTATTTTTTCGCTCTCTTGGAACTACAAAGAAAATAATTGTCCATCTTTATCACTCAAATGTCATGACTCAATTGACTATCTCACTTTACCGCTTTTTTGCACATGCTCAGTGTGTTTCAATTGAAATATAATGTGAGAGATTTTTTTCGTTATTATGCGTTAGAAAGGAGACATTGTGCATGCATGAGAAAATGAGCGAATAAAAAAAAGTCGAGAGAGAAAGAAACGATAAGAAGAAGTGAAAATCTTCAATGAATAAAATATTTTTAACGCGATATTTTGTTTACATTTTTTTACTTTTTTTTCTATACAGACGATTTTTTTGCATCTACTACTCTCTACTCTCACGACTCGCAAACAACATGCACATGTGGTTTTGTTTTGGTCTCTCATATGATTTTGTTGCTCGCAAAATAATTTTTTTTTCTCTGAATGAGCGATAATTTTTGTGTTTATTTATTTTATGATTCAGATAAGTTTTTAATGAAATTTAATAGTTGATACTTGTTTTTAAAATTACATTTTTAAGTTCTATATAAATTGATAAATATAAAATTGCTATTTTATCAAAGGAAAATATAGTGATTTTTATGAATTTATTTTAAAATTCGAATTTGAATTTTCCTAGAATAAATATTTTGAATTTTCATCAAGTAGCGAATTAAAATGTTTATAAATCAAAAACTCTTTAGATTCATAATATCCATAACTATTTATAATAATATATGCATATCAAATTCATGCGTATATGTGAGACAATTTGCTGATTTTGAAATTAATGAGTGGGTGGTGATATAAGGTAGGCATTGGGTGTTGAATTGAAAATATTTCTTATCTAATCAATCATGAGTTCAACTCATCCTCATATAATCTCAATTTTCCCATTCTACTTCTGTTTCCTAGACTTCTCGAAAAGTCCTCGAACCGAACTTCATCGATTTTCCCAAACCCATACCCAGCCAATTGTCCATCCATCTTTATGCCTGCGCCGATACACATCGTTGCTGTTTTCTTGCTTTCATACTTTATTATTATATCACCCCAGGAAATGTTCATCAGTTCAACACAAATTTTTGTCATTGCTCTCGCTTTATTCTATATCGAATCTTATAAATGAGAAAAAAATCTGCTAGTGTTGATCATTAAGTCTTTATACAATTCTTTTCTTTGAGAAATCGATTTGTAAGTTTTTAAAATTTAATTTTAAACAGTTTAAAAGCTAAAGAGAAAGTTTTTATTATTTGAACCTTTTTCATCGTTGTCATCAATTTCCCGCTCATTTGTATTTTTCTCTCAAAGGACGAAAAATCGACCTTCATATTCTCCCAAGCAACCTTTTTATTGCGAAGTAGAAGCATTAAAACTTCCCTTCTTCATCTATCTAATCTAATGGTAGAAGAGCTGATGATAATTTTTTTTTCGCCCTCTACTTTTGTATATAAATGTATTTGTCATACAAAAATCTTTCTTTTCTCATTTTATGTGAATCAATAAAAAGCGTTTGCCTGTCTTCTGGCATCGTGATGATGATGATGAAATACACTGAAATCCAATTTCTCCCTCTCTATAACTTTTCTTTTTGCAACTGTATCTGTTTGATTTTGTTGAAGGGACTGACGCGTTCTCATCGTCTCATCTCTGTTCTATTTTCATTTATCCTCTTATTTGAAAGGAAAGGACGACGCATAAAGAAGAAGGAAGAAGATGAGAATATACATGTTCAAAAAGGTACAAAGTCGACAAAGAAGGCACTTCATGAAGCTGTGTGCTCTCTCGAAAAAGGAAGGCAAAGAGATTGGCGCGTTTACTGCTGAAGTGTGTTCAACTACCGATGATAAGGCGCAGAAGCACACCAGAGTTCACCCAAAAAATAATATTACGACGCGTTGCTGCCACTGCTGAGTTTATATAGAGCAGCACATTCAACCACATAGCAAAACTTCTCCTCGTTTGTACTCATTCTCCCCTCACAACTCAGCACATTCAATTCCAATTTATTCCCATTCTAGAAGCATCATCCTTAGCTATAAAATTCCATTTTACTGCACACAGTCAAGACAAAAATCATAAACTTTTTCTTATGCCTGTTCCGTTTTTGTTGCTGCTGATGCTAGGGAGAATTTTTGTATGTGTATTTGAGCTGTTCCTACTTCTCTTTATATATAAAGATGATTCGAGGTTCAACGTCGTCACACTTTCGTTTCGTTATCCTATCTGTTTCCTTCTTCATTCTCTTTTCATTTCATTGACTATTATTTACACAGTGAAAGATGTGATGAGCTAGTGTTTTTTCAGCTCTTATCATTTAATGTTTGCGTTTTATTTTTATATTTCTTAAGAAATGACGATTTTTAAGAAAAGACTTGATGTAGAATTTTTATTGTAGATCAAAATTTTTATTGTAAACAATCCAAAAAATATTTTTTCTTCAATTTAGGCATTTTGTTTATAAAAAAGAATTGAAATCGATTTGAATAAGTACGTAAAATATATATTATTGATTATCTATTTCCTTTTAAATTTTTAAATGAAGTTTCATTTTTGTTTACAAATTTTAATCATTTGTTAAAGATCTACATGTAGATCTAAATTTAATATTCTTATAAAAAAATTCAAAAAGATTTCTTAATTTAGAAAAAGAAAAAGAAATTGATAGAGGAAAACTAAAAAGTAAGAGCGTAGCTTATAATAAGCAAAAGGAAAGTGATTTCAAGAGCATTAGAATTTGATACACCCTAAGGTTGTTATATTCAATTTTATTACGTCGTTGTTCAGCATTTGCTCCTCTCTCGTTCATTCTCTCATCACATCACAATCCAGAGAATCAAATGACATCTACATGAAAATGATGCTTCATATAGCGCTCTCATTATCGATTTTCATTCTTCTACTCGCTTTTCATTGGTGCCTCCAATCATAAAAAAAACTTTTACCGTGCTTTTGGCTTTATTTGCATCATCATCATCAGTAGTAGTCGTTGTAGCAGAGAAAGAAACATTGAGCTGGAAAATTTTACGATTTCTTTCTGTCATATTCTTCACCCAAAAAAATATAATATAAGAAATGAAAAGGAGAGTAAAAAGTAAGATGATAAACTTCATGCGATGATAGTTATTGTAGGCGAACCCTCAAACTACATTCAGCAAGTGAGAATGGGTCGCATAGCAACTGAAAATAATATCTGAGTGTATCTGCATACATTTTCATATACTTATCCCTCAGATTGATGCTAACTCTAAAAGAATAGTCAAGTGAAATGTATTGAGACATTGATAGATTGGACAGAATATAAAAATGATAAAGTATCTTTCCTTTATTGTCCATTGAATTTCATTATGAAAAAGAATTAAGAAATTCTGTAGGGAAAATGCTCAAAACTAGAGAATTAACTCATATTATAAGGTATACATTTTCTTTCTTGACTGCTCTCATTTGAACTAATTTCCTTCTTCTACATCATCATCTTTACTCGCAAAGCTCGAAGGGAACTGCGTAAAATTACAGAAAATCAATACAATGTATCTCTCTCTCCTTCAAAGTTGAATGGGATAGAGATGTGAAAGAAGAAGGCAGGAAGAGTGAGAGAGATGGTAATATATGTGTGTATGTGAGTGTGCGTATCGCCTTATTAATCTCATCTCATTAAAATAAATATGTACGACATGATATGATTGTTAGAGTGATAATGTTTACGACCTAAATAGGAAACGAATTAAATTGGTCTGAAATTATATGAGACTTTGAATTTTTTGTTAAACTGCAACAGGTGGATTTTTTGAATTAAAACAAGTTTTAATATGAAGATTTGCTATAATTAAATTTAACGGAAATTTTTAAAAAAATTTAAATTTTAACGGAAAACTTTACCAAAATTATCAAATATTTGATTATTTTTCTTAATTTCGCAACAATATGAAATGACAACATGAGTGAAAAGAATTTAAATAAGTCAAGTCAACATCAGTGAATTTTCAATTCATTGACGGCAACATCTGGATTGCGCTTCCACAATGAATATAATCGCTATATAAAATATCAGTTTTGGAGTAGGCTGACGATGTTGCCTGCCTGTCAGCGTATACATATGAAAAAATAAAATCGCTTCAGATGAAGAGTCTTTCCAACACAATGATATATTCTGGTCATGACGAGAGATTGAGTGCGAGTGAGCGAGAATTCTTCACTACCACCAATATGCGAATTACAAATGAATCAGATAAAATTTTTCTGATCCGATTGGCACGAAATTTTCTGTTAAATGGGCGCTTATAGTAGCTCGCATTTTGATGATGATGAATAAAAATTGTTCAGTGGCAAACATTTTTCCCTCCTCTCGATATTTGTCATCATCGATGGAAAATTCGTCTTTCTAATGAAAAAGTGCTGTCATAGTATCATTGACTGTCATGAGCTGAACGAGCAGAATTTCTACCCATTTTAACAATGGAAAATGAGTGGGTAAGACCGGAAAATTACAACATTTGAAGCAAGAATGAGTGAGTGAGATAGAGAGCTGACAGTCAGTGAATTGCAGCAATAGTAGCTCTATATGTTTTTGAAGGGATTCACAGGAAGGAAAAAGAATGAAAAAATCAATAAAAACCGAATGGCATTTGATGACTGGCCTGGAAATTTGGACAATAAATTAACCATTTCACTGCGTCTGCCATCGAGCGAAATATGCGAAATCATTTCATTTTCATTGCATTCTCTCACAGCGAGTGGCAATTTTGTCGCATACCAATGCGCGAAATTGCATTTCAGAACCAACATAAAATTTATGTGATGCATTTATGTATGTATATATTGCATTGATGATGATTGTTGCAGTGATTAATGATGATATGGTTATATATCACAAAGGAATAATCTAAAGGAAGAATTGACATAGACGCATTATTATGTATACATATAATACCTTTGGGTGAAAGAGTATGAGTAAATTGAATAGCGGTTTGAGGGTTTTTATTATGCAGTTAATACTTTTACGTGAGGTGTGAGAATAGTCATAGAAAGATAATGACTATGATGATGTCAATTACCATAAACAATTTGTCATAAATCTCAACGGTATTGGTGTAAGATTTCGGGTTAAAACTACCCATCTTGCAAATCAATATTTAGCCTCATATACCCAACTATGAACCACCTACACAACCACCCTTTTATCAACCCACTGCTGCTATTCACTTTCCTATGCAATGAATTGAATATGAGCGATGTACTCCCACCTGAGAATTGTCCCAATTTAATTACGATAATTTCCATTTCGCACAAAACCTCATTACACATATATATAAATATGTATAAATACACACAGATGCATTGCATACAGAGTGAGAGTGGTCATTTGCAAATTCAGGGAATCTGAGTTGAGCATTGCATATATTAAATAATGACAATTTTATTTAAATGCAAAATTAATGAGAAAATTCAAAAATTTTATATGTGTGACTTATTTTTAATTCTTTTTTTTTTTGAAATCTTATTCAATGGCATAAAGTTCTTTTTTGAAAGTAGTTCTATGAGAATATTTATAATTTTTATTCTTTTAAGTCTATCAATTTCAAATGAATCCAATTTTAAATAAATTTATTAAAAATTAGGAACTTAATTTCCTAATTCTATGTCAAAAATTGTAAAACCAGTTGAAGAATTGAATAAATTAAACCTGGTGGGGTCATTCAAAGTTTTTGACCGTTGCACATTTCAAAATTTTAAACTTTTCAAACCCTTTTCGAAAAAAATGGCACTTTCGAACTAAATTTTCGAAATTTATTTTTACAAAAAATCCAAATAATGGAATTTCTATGGTGAAATTATGTAAAATAATATCGGATATAACTACAAAACAATATCTTTAATGTGGAGAAACATTATATTTATGTTTTTTTGTCAACAATTTGAAATTTAAATGATTTCGAAAAATCATATTTCATTCGGGGACTTTTCGAAGTTCTTTCGAAGTTCTCTAACGGTCGAGTGACCCCACCAGGAAATTAAATTTTATAAAATTTCAAAGATTTTACTCGCAATTAATTAAAAGTAAGTTAAATAGTTTCATTTTATAAATCATAAAAATTTTCCTTAAAAATTTTTGATGCACACATATGCATAAAGGAGAATTTTTTGATTTAACAATGATGATGACGGAAACCGCAAAAGACGAAGAACAGCATTTTTAATGATACATCAGTGAAAAGAATGATGGCTTAAAAGAAGAGAAATGAAATCCATCTCACAGTCTGTACTGAGCTCATCAAAAAAGAAGACGAGAATGAAACAAGAAGAGAAAAGAGAGACGATAGGAAAGAAGAAAGAAACTCGAAATCCATCTGCCGATTGCAATATTCTTTCAATTCTTCTTCATTCTTCTACCTGACCGTAGTGGAATCTTCTTTCCTTTCAATTCTTTCATCCGCTCCGAGAATAGGTATATATATAGATATGGAAAAAGAAGTTGAAGCAAGAATTGAGAATGAAAGGAGAGACGAGATGATGATGGTGATGGTTTTTGATGCATATTACTTACCAATACAGGCTTCTTGAAATTTGTCGAATCCATCTTGAATCGTTAATTCTTCTCAAATTATGACCTCAATATCTGGAAATGACTTTTCTTTCTTCGCGCTCTGTTGAACTCTTATATACACAAATAATCTGTTATATTTATCTATTCCAATTGAAAATTGTTTATTTTCCTTCCGGTGATTTTTCACATACACTTACTATTTGCGCTAGCACTTGTTTTTCTTTAAAAATTAATTTTTTTTCTTTCTTATTCCTTGCATTGAAATAATTTCATAACATTGACATAATTATTATTATCATTTTCCATCAACAAAACTAACACACCACCCTCTCTTTATTGAACAAAAGAGAGAGAAAATAAATGTTAAAATGCAACACACAGAGCAGTCTGTCAGTTGTTAGAGCGCGCGCGACAATATAAATTGTATATATATGTAATGTGTACGACGAGAGGGGAAGAGAAAGAAATTTACTATTTCACATCTTCACTGCTCAACGGATGAACTGAAAATGAATCAGCCACAAGCTGCCGATGTCGATGTACGAGAGGATTTTTCGGGGGCAAACACAGGAAGGGAAGAGAGGAGATATATAAAATAACACAATGTTCATATCGAAGTGCTCTGTGTGACGAGATGATGAAGATAGGAAAAAAACTCGTGTGCTTTGAGCCCAAGCCTGCGTTTCATATTGCGTTTTTTCAACGATGATGATAATTTTTGTCCATTTGATGGTTTGATTATTGCGACATATGAATATTTTTTTTTTGATATCAAAATTTTGCAACAAAATTCAATGCGTTTTTCAAAGAACTTTCAAGTTAGTTAATTACTTCTCCAGCATCTTTTTACAATTGTTTAAAACTACTCTTTTTTTGTGGTAACAGCTGTTACTGTCGTCCAACCATCTATTGAAGGCCTCAATTCAATGGAAAAAACTTTACTTTTTCTCGTTTTTGCGGGTTCGTGACTCAAGTGACATTTTTTTTCTCTCTCAGTCTTAATTTATTCATATTTTGCTGTTAATGTTGCTTGCTACTACTACACCTATTAAGAATGCTTGACGCATTGAGCAGATTTTAGTAGAGCTTCTATAAAAACGAGACAAACGACAATAATTGACTTAGTCGTAAATAGCCGTTTGTTAAGTTCATTTTCCTGCATCAGCCGCAATTGCTATTAAACGTACAAAATAAAACATGAAGTTGCAATTGTTCACATTATTTGCTGTCTTTACATTTGTTGTAAGTTTCATTTTTTACTTAGTATTTTTGTTGTTGCTTCAACTGAACTTGAATGAATGAGTGAGAGTTGAAGAGGTTTTTGGGATTGGCAAATTATGACAAAAAAGTTAATATTATATGAGGGTGAAATCATCATCATTGACGATGTTTGTAAGAAAAAATATTCTTTGCATAAAATGCACTTTTCTGTCTCAAATAGTCCACGTTCATGCGTTTTTCAATCTATAAATTAAAATCTCATTATTTTAATGCTCAAAAGAGTGTATATATTCAGGAGAAATTGATGATTATGATTTTCGAAATGCATTTCAATTGCTTCACTTAACTAATGCGTATATTAGTGCTTTAGTGTTCATTTAACATTCATTTAAGTTGCAAGCTTTTGCTTGAATTAATTTGATAGCTTGAAATATCAATTCAACACATTTAATGTGTTTTATTTGTCTTTATTGCCGCTGTTGTTGATTTCGAAAGATGTCACAAAATTTGAAAATCGAGGAGATAACAAACGAAGCACAACGATGTGAATTGCTTGAAGCACCACATTGGGATGTTCAATCACAAAGCTTGTATTTTGTTGATATTTTTGGACCAGCTATATTTCGATATAAAGGTGGAGAGATTTATAAAGCAACGATTAAGGATAATGAAGATACACCAATTGGTTTTATTACGCCAGTTGCTAACACCACAAATGAATTTGTGATTGGTCTTGGAAAAGAATTGACTGTTATCAAATGGGATGGAAAAAGTGGTCAAGCTACTGTTGTTAAGATTTTAAGTAAAGTCGATTCTAATTTCGCTGACAATCGCATTAATGATGGCAAATGTGATCCTCATGGACGAGTTTATTTTGGAACAATGGGAAGTCCAGAAGATAAAAATTTAAGTAAAAGTTTACCAGGATCATTATATCGCTATGATGTTGAAAGCAAAAGCTCAATTAATTTGAGAGGTCGTATTGGAATCGGAAATGGTCTTGCATGGAATGAAAAATTGGGAAAATTCTATTACGTAGATTCAGTCACACGAGATGTTAAAGTTTTTGATTATGACTCATCAACTGGCAATTTATGTGAGTAACTCTTAGATTTTTTCTAATTCACATATTTAATTCTTCTTTCCTAATAAACAGCGAATGAAGAAGTGTTGATTGACTTTACTAAAACTCATACAGAGACCTTTGCTCCTGATGGTATGACAATTGATGAAAACGGATTTATTTACGTTGCAACTTGGGATGGATCAAAATTAATTGTTATTGATCCAACAACTAAGACAATCAAGAGTGAAATCATTTTTCCTACTGCTAAAATTACCTCTGTAAGAAAGAAATTGTTATCATATTTGTGCTTTTAATTATTTTTGTATAATTTAAATTTTAGGCTGCATTTGGTGGACCTAATTTAGATATACTTTATGTAACTACAGCATATCGCAATGGACCAAAATTAGGAAGTGCTGGTGGATTGTTTAAAGTTACAGGACTTAATGTCAAAGGACCTGAAATGACAAAATTTAAATTGTACTGAAAAAATCAAAAAGAAATTTAAAAGAAAATAATTCAAAATATTTATTTGATCGATAAAATTAAAACAAAGTTATGACAAAGTATAATCTAGTTCAAAAAAGTAATGTTAAAGCTTCTTCAAAAGGTTTTATGCATATAAACTTGCTTAATTCATTAAAGTTATATACCAGAAGCATGTTAAAAGGTATATTGAAATGTTAAAGTAGAAACTTGAGAATATTAAAGCAAATCGATCAAAGAATGCCCATTTTTCAATTCATTCAGTTTAGCTTTGGAGCAGCATCAGTGTTTTGATTATCAACATTATTTGACTCTCCATTTCCTTCATTTTTCTGATCACTTTCAGGAATTTCATCTGAATTATTTTCAGTCATAGGTGTAACAATTACTGGAGTAGTACTCATGACACCATTATGTTGAGAATTATTTTGAATAACAGGAAAAACAGGAGTGGCCATTACATGAGTCGCACTAGCTGGAGTTGGTGGATAATAAACAGGTGGTGGTTGAGCATAATAAACTGGATAAGCAGAGTAACTGTGAACAGAACTATCAGCATGACCAGAATCATCATAAAAATGATTCATTGAATTTTGTGTTGGCTGATAATAAATTGGTGTAGTTTGAGGATAGCCATAGACTAATAAAAGAAGAAAAGTTAGTTAGATTGATATAAAAGAATTAAAAGTTAACTTACAGATTTGCTGTTGTTGTGGCGTTTGTGCTTGATAAGGCACAAGTTCGCCATTTTCATTATAGCAATAAGTGACTGTTGGTGCAGGCTGAGGAATAATATTAGGACCACCAGGAAATGGGCAGTACGACTAAAAAAAGAAATATAGTCAAGTTTTTTTTCAATAATAACAAATAATTTATAATACCTGTACAGCAACTTGAGACTGCTGCGGCCATTGACCTTGTACATGTTCATAAGTATTGTTTGCATCAATTGGTGCAGACAAAATCGGTGAAATTCCTGATGTTGCTGGAATGACATTAGAATTAGGTGAAGGAACTTGAATAACAAGCTGTTGTTGCTGCTGTTGTGTAGAAAGCTGTCCAGATGCTTGCGCATTATTTTGAGGATCAGCATTTCCAGTAGAATTTTGCTGTTGAACTGATGTCGAAAGAGATTTAGTATCAGACTCAATTTTGTGTAGGTTTTTCACATTAGAGTTGAACTGTATACCTGACTCCTTACGTGGATTTCCGTTACTACCTGTATGACGATTTCGATTATCACGCCAATTACTGTCACGATTATCTCGATTTTGATTTTCACGGTAATTGTTTTCACGATTTTGATTCGAGTATGTACGACGGATGTGATTTCCGTTTTGAAAGCGATTATTAGAATGTCCACCATATTTGCTACTATTACTTCCTTGTTGTTGCAAATGTCCTTGTTGAGGTTTTGATGAAACTGGCGTGTTTGCCGGTGGTGGCGGAATAGCATCAGTTTTCAATTCATTGCGATTCGAATCATTGATATTTAAATTTTCTAATTGATTGGCAACAACTTCGAGTCTGTTACGAACACTTGAATTTCCAACCGAAAAATAGCGAATGCCTAAATTGTAAAAGAATTGTAATGTCGGAAGATCGGTTAATGGCAAATCATTTGCTCTTGGATCGACACTTTCTTGTGATGTTTGATTAACATTCGATGATAATTCATTTTCACGAATGAGATTTAATGAATCGAAACTCGAGGTAGAATTTTGAACTGGAGTTGGAATAATAGCTTGAATTTGAGGCGGTGGAGCAGTGAAACTAATATTTGGCACAAAATTGGCAGGAGCTTGTGGATGAACAGCATAAGACACAGGATAAGGTGCTGGCTGCATATAAAAATGAGTTCCTGGTTGATTATGAAATGCTGTTGGTGAAAATTGCTCATATGGCATATATTGATAGGTATCAACAAAATTTTGTTGAGCTTGAGGATCTTGTTCATGAAAAAAATTGTCTCGATTCATTTCTGCACCAAAATTATGATTGTGATGATATTCATAACGATTGTTTCCATAATTGGTTCCTCCTCCTCGTCGACGTCCTTGATAATTAAATTTCTTGTAATTACTATTGTTGAAATGTGTTGGAAAGCATGCAACAGTATCAAATTGAAATGGAATTTTATTGTCATTCAAATCTGATAATTCATCGATAGAATAAAAGAAAGGACGCTTTTTTCCCTCATAAGCATTGCCTCTCAAAATTTCATCTAAAGCATTGAGTGTAATTTTTGTATGTGTTGTTTTCTTTTCACAAATGTTACCATACATATCTTCAGGTTCACGAATAGGAAGGCCATTTGAGTCAAGCCATTTTAACCGTTGATCTTTGCGATTTTCACTCCATAACTCAAATTCTGTATTGCGATATATGCTTCTATCTAATGCTTTTGCAACTTTATAAGGAAATGGAGTAATTTTTTCATCCAACAATTGTCGAACGCATGACTTGCATTGATCATGTAAAAATCCATCGATTGGCTTATAAATCTTCAATCGTCCAGGCTCATCACTTCGATTTATTACAGTCACCAAATCTTTATGCTCTTCAAGCACTTCTTCGAAATCTTCTTGATTATGATAATGACATGTACGTGGATCTTTGAGAACACAATTAGTTTTATCAGGAGAATCGAAGGAAATTATTTCACCAGTAGCATTCATATACTTTGAAGGATTTTCTTCTAAAATGATGGTTGTAACACCTTCAGGATCATGCAACATTCTTTCAACTGCATAACAAACGTCTGGAAGTTTGAAAACATCCTTGTATAAAATCTCATAAACAACACCTATTGAAAAATATTTCCAATGAATTTTCAATTAATAGTATAAAAATAGGAATATATACCTTGACTGTCAGCAAGCTGTTCAGTATATTCGAGAGTAAAAACAATGTCGAAATGTTTGTCTTGTTCAGAGTAGAAAACACGCATCAATGATTTATTATCGTAATCATCATTTTTAACATAGTAGCGTTCAATCGTTTGATAGTTCTTTGTTGGCTCATACAGTAGTACATTTTTCCTAAATAAAACATTTGAGGTTAGAAATAATAAATTTTACTTTTCAATTAAAACATACTTGTACATTCGCGCCATAACTTTCAAATCAAAAAGAGTTCCATGAGTACGATTACGACGTAATTGAGTGCAATAATTGTAGATATTTTTATCAACTTCTTGCACATATTCCTTAAAATTTTGTTCAATAAAGGATGCACAATCTTGACGAACTTTATCGTGATAATTTTGTATATCAAAAACTTGTTCTGATACAACTCGGAAAAGAGAACTTGCATCTCCTAATTTTTAGAGACAATTATTACTTATATTTTATGAAATAAACGAAAAGAAGAAACTTACGTGCAATATGTTTTCTATAAAGTCCTTTTGACTCTAAATAATGATCAATTTCATCAGGCCCAGGTTTGCCTAATAAATAAATGATAAAATCATACTATTCTCCTCAAAATCTATCAATCACTTACTTCCAGTAGCAAAGGGTCTACGAATATTTTTCTTTTGTTCTTCGTCATTATTTTTATCACAATTCTTCCCCTTATCGAGATTCTTTTCTTCAGGCATTTTTTAACCTGTAAAATTACAGAATATTCTTAAAAAATTTATACTAATATTGCTTGCAATTCAAAAAGAAACATATTTCTTTAGTTACTTTTTTGCTTTTCTAATTATTACACTTATATTTACCTTTATCTATGGTTTCAAAATAATTTATTTTCTAAAATTAGTAAAAGCTGCAATTTCCCTTTTGAAAATTTCGAACGAAAATAAAAAGATGCCAAAAATTTGCATCTTTATAAAAAAATATCCTTTCTGTAAAACACGCTCAAACCGTTAAAAATTCGTTTCAAAAGCTTTTATTTTTTTTCCAATTTGTTTTATTTTATTTTTGAAAAAATAATACATCATTCAACAGATATGCAGAGAAACCTTAAATAGAATAATAATTGATTTCAAATCGCGCGAAAATAAATGAACTGAATTGTTTAAAAATGTTTATTAATGTATCGATAACGAAAAAGAGCACTAATGTCTTTCGAAATTAATAAAATGTAATTATCCTTAAATTAATTTTCTTTTCTCAAAGATTTCATTGAAGGCCACCATTTTTCATTATCATCAATTCTTTTCATTTATGTTAATAATTTCTTATCATAAATATTACATTTAGACCGAAAAATGAATAAAGAAAAATAAAAACTAATATTATGGGGGTTTGATTGATAGATAGATAGATAGGTAGATATTGTAGTATGCAATATAATGGAATTTTCATTCCAGAAAGATAAAATAATAATATAATCGACATAGATTTCCTAGTTAGTTGATTGATTTTTCATTATATATGTCTTATGAGCTATTATTACTTTCGATTGTTAATTATTCATTGCGAGTTTTTATTCTCTCATCTTCTTCGCAAATATAATAATTTTGATGATATATTGTTTTCTTTAGTTATATAAAAAAGTGCAAAAGTTCGCCTATAATACTTTAAATTACATTCAAGTCCACCAAAAGCAACAAAAAAGAGAAGAATATATAATGAAATTTAAAGATATGTTGAAGTTAATAACTTAAAGAAAATGCAATAAAATGTAACATGCTTAAACTTTCTCAATTTCTTTTTTTCTTTCGAATTTCACGACTATATTCATTATTTAATAAAAATAAAATAAAGGATGGGTCATTTCATCAAGAAATAGTGGATAATGGCCTAAGAATGTTTTTTTTTTTTAATATAATCATATGTAATATAACATTATCTATAAAGATGATTAAAGACAGCACACACACTCATGTGTGTATCTTTCGAATAAGCGAAAAAATATGAATTTATTTTTAAAATTTCTTTCATAACAATGCAAATTCAAATATAAAAAATAGAAAAAAAAACTTTGATAATTGGGAAGCGACAGATTAAGCATGAGCATAAAATGAGCTGTGATATCTAACTTTTTTTGTATGAAAATAATCGTCTTGACGATATTGTATTGATTCTAAAAGTCTATATAATTGAAAAAAAGTAAGTAATTGGAAAGTCCCTTTTGTGTGTTTCAAGTGTTGTTTTTACTTTTGTTGATTGCTCATCTTTTTTTCTTAAATGCTGTAGTGCTTATGTACATCATCATAGTTAATATGTTCTTTTTACATGTTTTCAAACTGATCCACACGACGTTTGGTGTTTCCTTTTCTTATTTCACGCAATGTCTTATATTTGTCACGTCCCTGACGTACATTTTCTCTATGGATTTTATCATTGGCAGTCTCTTTTGTATCGTCACGAGATTGTGCCAAATCTTGTTTTAATGCCTAAAAAATGTAACAAAAAATTTATTATTTGAATTATATAGATTTAAAAAAATTTAGATCATACCTTCAATTGATCGTGTAATCTTTCATTACGTTCAGCTAATGTACGTCTATCTTCAATTGGATCTTTGATATCCATATCTGTATCTAAATCTCTTGATACATCTCCGCCACCAGATCCATTATCTCCATTCGTCATATCATCATCATCTCCATTTTCATCTTCAGCCAAATGATGATGTTTAGGTGTTTGTGTAGCTGCCAAAAGTGCTGCAGCTGCTTCTTGCTATTTATTATTTAGAATAATAAAATTTATAATTAGAAGATTGTTTATTATTTTATTTCAAATTTGCTAGAAAAATTATACTACGTATTCATTATAAAACTCTTTAAACTTCAACACAACTTCTCATTATCGTATCGAATACACACAAACATACTTTATAGCGATGATGAATGCATTTCGTTGGTGGAATTTTACTTTGATTATGTTGTGGATATAAAATTGGCTTGAAAAGATGATCGAGTTTCCTCGGCGCAAAGATCTATATATAGAACAATTAAAATCAATTGAACGCTTTCTCATTTTCATATGAATCAATTGGAATATATGAACAGTGTGTGCAATATTCTATATCTATAGACACATTGCAATACATACAGGGTCACAAAAGACTCATAAATTTGTAAAACATCATTTTTAGTTTGATTGATTAGCTGATTCGACGACATCTGTTAATTAAATATTGTGTGTTTGTCATGTTATATAGCAAAATTTAATAATTTTTAACTTTTATGAAATACTTCTAAACAACAACTTGGTGATGATGTGTGTAAACGTTCACGGACATGTTTCGCATTTGCAAAAGAGATACTGTGAATGAGTATGTGGTTTTTTTATAGGAAAAAATCCATGTGAAAATGTGTGAAGTTAAAAGAGAATTTTACACAAATTATTCGTTAGTAGATAAGTTGGTGAAACGAAAAAAGTTGTTTAATGAATTCAGTATGATAATTGATTTAACAATTACCTGTTTGCGGCGTGCTTCTTCAACCTCTTCTTGTAATCGTCTTGTTTCGGAATCCTTTGCTTCGACTTCTTCTTGAATCTTGGCCACTTCGA
Organism: Polypedilum vanderplanki; assembly: GCA_018290095.1. NCBI lineage: Eukaryota > Metazoa > Arthropoda > Insecta > Diptera > Chironomidae > Polypedilum > Polypedilum vanderplanki. The sequence goes on along the minus strand of CM031379.1, from coordinate 27,877,308 downwards.
TTTGTTTTGCAGAAATTTCTTCTTCCAATTTCTGACGTTCTGCTGCTTCCATGTTTTTGCTTTCTTCCAAACGAGTAAGCATTTCTTGCAATTCATTCTGACGCTGCTCAAGTTCATCTTTCGATAGCTGCAATTGTTTTAACTGCTCTTCTAAACGTCTTATCATCTCTTGAGCTTCCATTAAGTTAGCTTGTGAACGATTGATTTCTTCTTGCATTGTACGTAAGCGATCTTCGTACTCTTGCTGTTTCTTTTCTGCACGTTCTCTTGCTGCAAGTGCCAATTGAAGTTTTTCACGCTCTTGCTGTTTAGCATTCTTTTCTTCACGAGCTTGTGCCTTCATTTGCTGAACATCGATGGTATCAGGTTTTCTACGACGCATATAAAGCTCATGATTACCCATACACAGTGCAAGAATGCGCTTATTGATACGAACACGTGGTGCGAAGAAGACAAAATCTGGCGCCTTCTTGTCAATAGGTTTGATGATGAATTTCTTATCATTAAATGATATATTACGAATTTCTGACCATGGGAAGCCAATTTTAGGCGTCAGTTTATCGTCTTTTTCATAAATGTTCAAACCCAACGCATCGACTCCAAGATATAATTCGGTTCCTTTTTTATTGCGAATTTCAAAGTAATTGACACCATACATCTCTAAATCCTGAGCAATTTTCAAATATTCCATCATTGCGTCTTCGCGCAACATGCCACGATGTTCTTGCCACCAAGTAATTATAGAAGTTTCCCATTCGTCTTTCGACATTTTATGCTGATCGATGACGCGTTGTGGAAGTAATCTATCGTTTACTAAGAAACCAGGGCCATGTGTTCCTTTATTGAAATCACCATGACGCGCTTGAACGGCATATGATGCAAGAAGTACTGAAGTTTCGGGCGGACAGTAAATTTCATCAGACAAAATTGCATTCTTAACTTGCAAATAAAACAGTCGAAGTGTAATATCCTGAATGAGCTCTTCGGCAACATCTTCTGGATAGAACTTTGCACGGAATTTGAACTGCAATGGATCCGTCTTTTGAATATCTTGACTCATCACCTAAAAAATACATATGATTCATCATTAGTAAGAGAGATCAAATTAAATATAGACAGCTAATTGACTGTGTTCTGCAAAATAAGAAAAAGAAATCATTCAATCATCAACGAAACATACCCATTTTGATAGAGGAATAAAACCTGGCTGATTCCGATGAAAAGGAGAAAAGCGAACGAACGAGTAAGAGCAAAAAAATGTTAAGAAACAAATAAACAGATAAATATTGTGTTTTTACACAAATCTTAATAAAAACCAGATAAAGAAAAGTTTAATTAATTTGTAAGCAATTATTATTCACTTGAATTTTTTGCCAATGACCTTATAATCTAAGATTCATCTTTCTGGTAAAACTTTTATATAAAAATTAATATATAAATAGATATTGTCTGTATGTGTGTGCAATATATGTGATGAGAAATGAAAGAAAATTAATTCATATGCAAGGTTGTGCGTGCTCATATCGTGAGAGATTACTCACAATTTCCGGCTTTTCTCGCACATACACACAAACTCAATCATTAAATGATATGCTATTGCTGTTGAGATTTGAGTAATTAGATATACATAGAGAGGAGGGCACCACTAACAGCAGAAGTGAAGGTGAGAGGAAGTTTCATTTCATTACATCATTCGACGCGTGTCAAATTGCCAAAAAAAAACAGTGCTGATAATAAATCAAATGTTATGTTTATTCATATTAGCAATCTGATGCGTCATTATCGGATAACTTAAACACAATCAATAAAACTGATCAAATTTCCGGCTTTTAGTAAAAGCTTAGCATTTCATTCATTTTTAAATATCCTGCCAATAAGTTGTCAGCAAAATTTATTTATAATTTTCTAACATTTTCACTGTTATTTTCATAGTGAAGTAGTATTTTCCTCTTACCAAATCTTCGCCACGATCGTATTCATCCAATTCCATCGATTTGTTTTTAATCAATTTCCGTAACTTTTTCAGATGAGTGCACACTAAATTATCAGGCTATTGTTAGATATTTGTTGTTATATGTTGTTCCCCGAAAGTTACGGAATTAAGCGAAAAATAAAAGAACACAAAATGTGTTTGTGTTTGTGAAAAGAAGAAAGACAAAATCAGCATTTGAATGTTAAGACCATTGAAAATATTCACCATTCAGATATATTTCAATGAATTAAAAAAACATTTTTGTTGTTATTTAGCATAATGAAACTACGTTTTATTTACTCTACCCAAAAAATAGTAGTAGCAGTAATTCTACAAATAAAACTATGTTATATATTGTCACAAATGTGTAGCATTGAACTATTGACCAGCAAATGTATACAATTACATTCATCACATGGTGCATACATAATATTTACAAACCAGGTAGCCTTTTTATTTAATTGGATAAATAATAGTGTCGATTCTCGTGATGCGCACGTTTAAGTTATTGGCAACTTCAATTGAGCAATTCAAGAAGAAAAACGAAAGATGTTAATAGTCAAATTTAGCACAAGGCAATTTTTTATTAAAAATGTGTTTACTTATAGTGATAGATACACTTACTTTTTACTGCAGTGACATAAATATCTGCTTAGTATTGCCTCACCGGCTAAATATATACACGTACGTTTAAGCGTTTTGCGATAAAATCAAACATGCTTTCGGCTGATAAACTATGAAGGTCAGCAATATGTGTGTGTATATATTTGAAGAATTTCTTTATTTACTTCTTTTTTTTTTGATTCAAAGTCACCGTTTATCGAACTCATACATATTGTTAAAAAAATTGCTTTTCTATTGTTAAAAGCCGCTTTGAACAGAAAAAAAGATTAATTTTTTCATATTGTTATCAGCAACTCAGTTATTCTTTTATTAATTTATTATCGTTTGTTTTGTTTCTCTCTCTCTCTCTTCATTCATTCCATTTTATGACAAATTCATTCAAGATTTTACTTATTTATATGGACGATGACGATGAGAATGCAATGATGTTATTATTAAACGGAAAATTTTCTTACTGATTACATCATCATCTGGTAAGTTCTAAACAAATTTATAAAAAAAGATTTATCGATAAAACATTTTGCAATTTCTTTTCTTCCAGCGGAAATAAAACGAAAATAAACGGTTGAAATCAATTTTTTTCTTCGTCATCACTATCTCTTTTATATAATTTTTAAAAATTACTGGCTTATAGACTATGATAAAGGCCACAGAATTATAAACGATCGTAACATTCATTATCTCTAAAATAACTCTTCATTGATACACATTGCAATTTTTTGATTTATTATGTTTTCCCAGTATCACTTGACTGTATATTAAAGCTTTATGGAGTAAAAAAAGTGAGTGAATGAGTGAGTAGAAGTAACTGAAAATGTGGATCAAGTTTACATTGCCTAATTGCGATAATTTTTAATTATAATATATTATTGCATTTCTCTTATCAATACAATTTAGTTCGCTATATAATTGTTCTGCAATTAAATTCATCATGATGGCAATTTGTGTTGAAATTTTAACTCACGTTACGATAAACCATAAAAAATCATTTTCAGCATTTTCGAAAACGTTAAAATTGCAATTTTCTATTGCATTTTTGCATGGATTTGTCAGAAACAAGTTTGTGACTATGATTTAAAGCGAAAGTTGGAAATGACAAATTATATAGACAAACAGCAGTAGAGAGGAAGAAAGTTTCACTTCAATAATCGACAAAAAAAGCCATTATGAGAAGTTTACAAGTTGTAAAGTAGACAACAAGGTAGACCATTAGCGTGTGGTCACTCATTAAAAATGCTTTGAGAGTGTAAAAATTAAGTGAATGAGCGATGACGTTCGTGTGGTGTTGAAGAAAAAGCAATAAGTAATGAATATAAGTGTCATAGCTATTTTTCTTATTTCATTAATGAAATAGCTATTTATTTACAGCTATTCTCTAAAATTTCATTGCCATAGTCAACCGCCATCTCACTTTCTGGCTCAAACAAAAGACGCTGTAGGCATATATTCGCGGTAACAATAGCTATTTTTCATTATACAACAAAAATGATGCTTCACGACCTTCGCACTGATGTAAAAACTTCAGTAAAACTTTTGCAAATAACAATTGCACATAAGCTAGCAATGATTGAAATGAACTATGTGTGTGTATCAGTGAATGCATTGTCAAGTATAGCATTTATAAAATTATAATATTGCTTTCTCGACATTGAACAGAGGATTATTGTGAAATAGCCACATAGTTGATTATTATTTAATAATTTCTGGTTCTTTTCTGCGTGCTTTGACTTAACTATAAAACAATGAGATGTGATGAGCAATTCATATATTTAATAACACTCTCCTCATCGTCATCATCATCAAAATATCATTGATCAGATTACGTAACTTTTTTTCCTCTCTCTCACTCATGATTTTATAAAAAAATATTGTTTTTGATTTAATATAATACAAATGTGCGGTGTACTGACTCATATGATGGCCACATGTAGCAAAAACCCACGATGTAGAGAATATACGAGAAGGCAACGTCTTTAATGACGTTATTTTAACGTTTATTCTGATAATTTACCCTTGCTACAGTTTTCGTAATGTACATACACAATGAATTTCAATTATCATTGCTAAAGCAGCCCGGCATTTTCTTTTAATATCTTTTCTCAACTATACTTTTGCTTCTATTCTTATCATTTTTTTCATGGTAAATATTTGCATTTGTCGTTTTTATTTAAGTTTTCTTAGATAAAACGATGTTGATGAGGTGTACTGAATGCTATTTTTTTCGTGAGTATAAAGTATTTAGTGCGGTATTATTGTGCAATTAGTGTTCTAAATATCACACACAACACATCAAAATATAATGGTGTTGACTTGTGATGGTAGGCAGAAAATGTCAGTTATAAAAAGCAAATAATGATAAATAAAAAAAAATGTCTTGTTGATCTGCTATCATCATCATCATCTACCCTTGTTGCTCTTTCATATTCATTTACATCATCATCATCATTCTGTTATTCTGTTGTTTGTCATATGACATCATTGCCCACATATATGTATGAGTGGATTGAGAAATTAGCAGAGGAAAAAAGTTTCTGGAATGTTTAAATGAGCAGCAACGAACAGCAATTATCGGTAAATGATTTACACAAAAGTGTCGTTAAAAATAATTTTCAATTGGCAATAAAATGTTACAATTTTTCTCTACTTTAAAAAGTCACACTTGCCGGAAGTCTACGAAATTCAACTGCATAATCATTTCTAGTATTGTTTTTCTTTCTTTTTTCCTCTATTCCTCTTCTTCTAACGGACTAATGGGTGTGTGGAGCAATTAGCACAAAAGAAACTCGAACAAAAATCGAAGACACAAGAAAAGAAGGTGGTGGAAGAATAAATACTTGTATTTTCAAAAAAATTTAAGTAAGAAGCATAAAAACACACATTCATAGAAGGGAAGAATAGCAGCGATACAGTAAAATTAGCGAAAAAAATTCTCTTTCGTCTTACCTTCTTATAAAGTTTAATCCATGTCAAATCGCCTTTCGGATCTGTATACTGAAGACCGAAGAACCAAACTTCTCGAAGGCCAATTGTCTTAACAACTTGATCGAAAAGCTGCTTGCCTGTGGTGCTTTGTTGGATGGCAAATTCCAACTCTGCATCCATCGTCGTAACGCGAACATTTAGCTGTAAGAGAAGAAAGATAAGATATATGTTATTAAGAAATATTTTTATTTTAATATTATGTGAAATGCATAAATCCACTCTCGTTTTCATCTCTATTTTGTCTTTCTTTTTCATCATGATTTGAGATGAATGTTCGTTATACATATCCTTGGAAGAATGAATAAGAAGCAAAAACTTGAATCTTCCCGCGTTTTCACTCTCTCATGTTTTATGCATGTAATGTCACATTATTAAAGAAATTCAATCCAATTATGGCTTGCACATAAACACACTTTTGTATTGTTATTACTTCTTTTTAGCTTCATTGATTTGCAAATTCGTGACAAAATATAAAGCAACAATAAATGTGTAAGCATGAGACGTTGCTAACAATGCAAAAATCCTCCTAATATTTTACTATATTCACACTAAAAATCATTGAGAGGGAAATTCCAATGAATGTGTAAGTACTTGCTTGCAAGTACACATGAGTGAAGGACATTTTTATCAAATGTTCGCTTTTAATTTGCACTCATAAAATCACAGAAATAATAATCACAAGTCAAGAGAAGCAATAATGCTCACTACTATGAACGTTTTAAAACAAGCAATGATGTCAATTACAAACAGTTCAGTCAGTTCATTGCTGCTGTAGGTATTTATTTTTATTGTTGCATCATGTTATTAAGAACACATTATGACTCATCGACATAATTATTAACATAAAAGCTTACAAAGAAATTAAACTAACCATTTTATTTCCAGACACCATTTTCACTCGGATGTAATTTCTGTGAGTTTTAAAGTTAGACTAAATTGCTGTTGCTAAAAAGACTTTTTCTCTTACTCTCAAAGAGAAATACGCTTTGCCGATTCTTTCTTTTTCTCTCAGTATTTTTCGGTTGATAAAGAAATTTTTTTCGAAATGAGCGTCTCTAACGAACTTTTTCTGCTTGTTCTTCTTCTTTGCTTTATTTTATTTTTTTTTTTGCTTGTGTGTGTTATAAATTTACAATAAAACTGATTCACTTGTTTGTTTTATGAATGAAAAAATTATAAAGCACAAAAAATATTTGATAATTGGATATTTTTTCACATGAAAGTCAAGGAAAACTCTATGAGCTAATTGCTATTTTAACACTGACAAAAATTATATTTTTCTCTCACTTCTCGATTTTTAAAATTTCACGAGTAGGAAGGCCTTTTGAATTGTTCTGAAATTTGTTTGCAAATGACTGTTACTGAGTTTGCCGACTATGAAACAGTAAAGTTTGAGCGAGAGAGGGAATAAGAGAGAGAATGAAGCATACAAAAGGGTCAAAACATATAATACAAAAATACATATGTGTGTGTTTAGTGTGAGCACAATTTATTTTAGTTGTGCTCTTCAAGTTTCCAGTCGCACAAATTCATTTTTATTTACCTGAATCTACCTTGAGTATTAAATTTTATAATACCCACATGCACACATATCTCTCTTTACGAAATATTGGAAATATCTGAATGAACAGAAAAAACACTTACACAATCAAGCATCTCCCTTTTTATGTGCGAGTAACAAACTGTTGATCATGGTCGGAAGATGTGAGAGAAAAAACAAGTATATAACAAAATATATTGGAATAAGAGGAAGACATGACATTTAAATCTATTTGATAATAGTTTTGATGAAGGCAACAAGTGTGCTATGAGTAACATAAAATGTCTATGTGATGACGATATCAATAATGATTTATTATAATTAGTCTGGAATATTTTTTTGATTATTTTAATATTTTATTTTAACAACGCTTATTAGAAATTAATGATTACATATTTTTCCTTTCAATGTTTTATTAAATTATTAAGATGAAATATTTTTTGAAAAAAGTACAAGACTATGTCATCATCATATCGCATATTTTCCCATAAAACTATGTTAAAAAAATATAAGACACAACAAAGAAATGGAAAAATTGTAAGTTTTTAAATATGCAATAGTAACATAGAAAGTAAGAATGGTATATGTTGACAGCGACGAGTCGTTTTTCTCTTTCTCTTTTACTATTTGCTTCGCATTTATTTTTTATTTACTACCTTGTATGGTTTCAAAAGGCGCGAGATAAAGGCCTTTTACTTTCTTTCGACTTTAATTGAATTGAATAAAAAAGCGCTATACACACTACAATTTTTTTCACATCACTTTTATTATTTTATTGTTTTGCTTTTTCTTATTTCTCTTTCATTCTCTATTTGCATGATGGATCAAATAATATTTTTGTTTGTGTGCGAATGTATAATTTATATGAGACGGCTACTAACAAATTTAGTCACATTTTTGTTTTTTTTCGCAATTCATTTCTTCTCCTCTTTATTTTACATCATGAATTTTAATAGGAATATACGTAGGTACATACATGCCAAATTGTGTGCGCACCTAATATTTCTTTTACTATAACAATATAAAAATTACGTCATCGCTATGCGACATACTCTTTCATATGATATCAAATGATGAGCTTTTGTTGTTGCTGCTTCTATGTATATATACACATTTTGTTATGAAATACGAGAGAGATTATTAATCATCTTAATTAGAACTTATCATTACGTCATATCATCATCATTTATCTCATCTATCACGATAAATTTAAATAAGGAAAAGCTAGTATACAGTAGCTAAATAAAAGTTCTCTTCCGTGCTCGGTCACGTGAAAAATTTGTTGAAATCTGATATTCCAAAAGGCACGTTAAGTGTGTGTTTAAATCTGTTCAATTATTGTCAGTGAACCATGGAAGTGACATATAATCGCTTAAATAATTGATTTGATTGATAGCACAAAAGGGGAAGTAACATATAGAGTATAGCGCCCACACTACTTGAGTACTTATTGATGTATATCAATACACATTAATCAGTGAATTGCAGCAACGCTCAAGTTAAATTTCTATTGTGATAACGTTGACATTTTCATTCTCTTCACTCATTCTTGTTTGCTCATTCATTTATTAATATGGTAGTTTACATTCATCATAACTGAGTAATATTTCGAAAGAGAGAGAGAGAACAATGTGTTGGCTCGTGTGTCTAAGTTCGAATTGAGATGACGCATGAGATTCATAAGAAGTTATTACGTAATAAAGAGGGAAGAAATTTTTAATATATTTTATTTAATCTAGAATTCTTTCAAGTAGAAGTGGCAGTATATTAAGTTAACCTCTTTCTCAATGGAAAAGAATAAGCATCTCATCTCTCAGATGAAACTTGAAATTTTCAAAAAAGAGATGATGAGATTCTTGTTGTGGTAGTGAAATATTCTGTTTCTATGTAGAACCAGTTTTTATGTGCTTCTTCCTTGAGTAGATATGGAGAGTTGTAGAGAAAAATCATTTAGTACAAATAGCAGCGAAGACAACTAACTAGTATAAGCAAGAGACAACATTCCTTGAAAAGAACAGTCTCTGTTTATATGATAAGAGAAAATGACAACGAAGTTTATTTATAAAAGTATCAGTCATGCATTTTAAATGGAGATCGTAGATTTTCAAGACATTTCAACCACACATAATAATTTAATGCATGATATTAATGTCCAGGTTAAGATTACAAATGATTTGAGGAAGAATTTTTTTCATATCTCCCTCTCTCAATGATAACTACAACGAAGATAACACATTATAATTCATTCATTTATTTCTCGATGATTGTGTCATTCGAAAATTATTTTTATATATATTTTTTATCATTTTTCTTACTTCAATAGCATTATGTTATTTTTTTCTAATTTATGCCTTGGTCGTGTTGTCGCGTCGCAACACTGATTAGATAAGACAAAATGGGTATAAAATAACAGCTCATTTACAACTGATGAAGTAAACTGATGACATGCAATGCGAATTTCTAGTAAGCAAACGAGTATGATAAATTTCCAACAATTAATTGCTTAATTTGTTTCTTAGTGATGACTTTCAAGATAACAGCAATGAATGAATTCAGACCTTGACTACACTCTTCATACTACTTTTAAAAAAATAATGTAAGTATATACGCATGCATTCGAAAAAATCATCAGTCATTCATCGAAAAAAACATTTAAATAGAAAAATAATAGGTACGATAATAAAATACCGTTTACTTGCTTCAAAAAAATACTTGTTTGTTTTTCGCACCCAAGTTTATATTTATATTCATTGATAAATATTATAAGTAGATATGTGCATGTAATGAAAAATGTAATTTTTAATCGTTTATTTTCATTGAAACAAGTGGTATGGTGTGTTGATTGAATAAGACATAGACTGAGTCAGTTATAGCAAGAAAGAGAGGGAAAATGCGCCCGAGTGGATTTATATGTGATAAGTGTTACATTGCTCTGTAACATTATAGACTTACAACTCACACATCACATGATGTATATTATCATAAAAATTTATTTTCAAGAATAATACTCACTGATTTTGGCATGATGATTCTGTTTTTTTTTTTAATTCAGCTGCGGATCTTTGAAAATTTATTATTTATTCAACTGAGAAATCGCGTAATTTTCGTTTTTAATGTAAAAAGTTTCTCTCGCGATTTTCGTGGCGATGAACTGCTGCTGCTAGTGATGAGACTTTATATCGTATTTTTGTATATTCCGTTTAAAAAAGAATATCAAAATTAATAAATCTGCAAATGCAACAAGTTAAAATAAATTTTTTTGCTGTATGCGTCGTAATTATTATCATATAATAAATAGGTAGGTATATCGAGTTTCCCTATTTTTACTCGTGTGCACTGGAATTTTTTTCAAACATCATATTTTGTTTAAAATTTATTTCTCATATTTGCTTATTTCCCCATTTCTTTCTTATGAAGAAAAGAAATAAGAGAAAAGAAATATTTTTATGTGAATGTATGTAAAGAATATTTTTTACCACAAACAACAATCAACAGGAAAGCACTTGCCACGGTTTCATTTTTTCTTCACCATAACTATTTTTTGTGAATTTCAACTTGTGATATTTTTTAATTAACAAGAAATTCTCAATTTAGTAGCTGACGATAATTTAACACAGCACGTATTTATTCGCAACTATTGCTTCGTCGTCGTACAATTACCTACTAATCAAAAATGCAGAATAATATGTTGTGAAAGTCGAAAACTCCAACCGTCCGTCAATGAGAGAGACCAAAGCAAAACTGCTGGCTATGTGTTCACACACGTCTTTCGCTCTCACGTTCACTCGCTCACTTTTTTCCAATCGGAAATTTTGTGTACAATCAGACAATTTTTGACAGACGACAACGAGTCATTTTTTAACATTCAACAAATCACAAGATCATGTAGAAACAGATTTTTATCTCATCTTGTGTGTGTGAATAGAAATTATTCCGCAAACAAGCACTAATTCTCCATTCTGCTCTTTTTTGCAGGTGTATTAAAATTTTTCCTTCTTTCTTCCGAAATGATTTTGCATCTCGCATGGAATACTTTTTTAAAATGAAATTAAGCAAATAAATACTATATAAACATCGTATTCTTATAAATTCCAATGCACACAATTTAGAAAAATTATTATAATCACATAATACACTTAATTTCTTACTTTAAAGAATAAAAAATTGAAGAATTCACTAAAAATCAACTTCAAAAACCCAACTTTTTTCTAAACACGCCACTGTTTTATTTCTGAACGAACGAATGACTTTTTTTACTAGCACTGTTGGTTCGTTTTTACGGGATTATTTTGCTAAATTCCCTTGTACTTTTCTTTTTTTCTTTATTCAAATTTTTTTTACAAATTGACTTAAGTGTTGAGTGCTTAAACATTCAACATTGTGTTTTAAAACATTAAACTTAATGTTGTTAAGCATTAATGTAAAAACATTGATGTCGACTGTATCATTAAACTTTAATGAAAATAAATGGAAGTAAATGAAAGCATCCAAAAGTGAACAGACAATAATAACATCATCGTCGTAGGGTCATCCACTCAATTCAAAAATTCATAAACTGTTGTGAACTGCAAAAAATCATTTCATTCATACCTTTAAGTGCCTATATAAGTATCATTAGAGTATCAGATGTATAAAAAAAATTCGAATGGATTCACATGTCATCAAATTTTTGATATTTATTTATTTATTATTGAAAATGTCCTACATTAAATATTATATAAATTCGATAATAGTTATTTAATCTGGAATAACACATGATATTAAAACAGATAATATAAGAAAAAGTCCAAAAATGATGAACATAAGCTCACAAGATGTTACAATCATAAATGATACAAAAAGGCTTCCAACAATTGCGCCGAACCTATAGATTATGTAATCAAAATAAAATTATGTTTAAGATGTAATATTAGGTAATACTACCTTCCTAGAGTAAGCACGAAAGTTAAGCTTATGGCTCTAAAGAAGAAGTTAAATAGAATCATTATCTTATAAGATTATTTCATATGTGTGTACATGTTTAGAAATTGATTACTTTTCTCTTAACTTACCTAATATTTGTTGGAAAGAGATCTACAATTATAGCACTTGCAATCGAGCCACAGCAACCCGACGTTAGAAACAAAAGAAGAAGCAGTAGAATAATATAGAAATTATTGTTAAAGGGAATTAAAATCGAACACAGTCCACATATGAAAAACCATAGCCCAAGGAGATTTCGTTTTCCAAATTTATTAATAATTAAACCATTGATAAAGTAAACAATTGAGAAGAATACTCCCATGAAGAAAGTAATACTGTATATTGTATCATTCACGTTGATAGATGAAGTGCATGAATTGCTCACATTTCTTGTGTTATTTTTAGAACCAACAACTGTGTCAATCACATCACATACTGACATGCCATTGTGATCTAGCATATGGTTGAGAATCTCGGGAACCCACATATAAAATCCTGATGATGCAGCAAATAAACTAAACATTATGAATGATAATTTCCACGTGTGTTTAAGAAGAGGTTTCTTAAAAAGTGGTGATGTTTGCGACCACAAAAGATAAAGTATATTTTTCTCTCCCAATTGTATTCTATTTACAAGCTGTTCATCAATACTAATTTTAAGAATGGAAAAATATGTCGATCCTGTATTTATTTTATAAATATTTTGTAAAATTTTTAATGCCTCATCATGTCTATCTTGATATAATAGGAATTTTGGCGATTCAGGAAGATGAAGAAGAAAAAGTGTTATGATGAAAGAGAAACTTGAGCAAATTAAAAGGAAAATTCTCCAAATTGAAAAATGAATGCCTATGAGTGGTATGATGAATGAAAAATTCGTGCTTTCGTGTGTCAACTTCAAAATTATATATCCAAGACCTGGGCAAAACGTTAGAGCGAAAGCCATAAAAACACCACAAAAATTCAAATGACGAGCACGGTTTTTGTCGCAATGAAATTCTCCCAAGTAGGCATATGTATTTGCTGCCAGCCCGCTAATGAAGAATCCCACAAAGAAGCGAGTAATGATTAGCATCCACGTGTGCGTTGAGAAGCTCGACAATACTGAGAATAAAAAAGAGCACGATGAACACCAAAGCATAATTTTATGTCTCCCTAAAACATCTGCTAAAACGCCCCAAAGGTATGAACTGAGGACGATTCCTATATGAAAGTGATATGAACATTTATCAAAATTAAGTTACGTGCTGAAGAAAAGAGATATTTATACCTGCAAATGCTGAAGAACTCAATAGACCTTTCTCTGACAATGTTAGCTTAAGGTCACATTCAAAATCAATTAGAGGTAAAACGAAACCAATGTTGAGCGATTCTACAATAACGCTCATTAAGCATAAGCCACATGTAAATAACAGTAAATAATGAAATTTTCCTAAGCCTACAGGGAGAAATTAAAATGAAAAGAAGGATCTGTTATTGTGAGATTCTGATGAAAATAAATGTTTTTGGCCTTCGTAAACAGGGATCGAATGTTTGTTTGTTTAAAATATGTATGTATCTAATTATTTCTTCTTTACATTTCTTCATGTATGTATGCATATTATATTTTTTTAAAACAATGCCATACCAAACATGTTTCTGTTATTTCCATTATTATCAAATTAAATTTAAAAATTCATCCTGAAAATACTTTAATGAATTCATTTTATTTAAATATTATTTGATATTTTGAAAGAACCTCAAAAAAATAAGAAGTTCAAAAACTTTTATGTCCTATGACTTTTTTTCCGCGAAAGCAAACAAGAGAAATTTTCAAAAATCTGAGTTTTATGATAAAACTCATAAAAGTACATATTCATTGATTTAATATTTAGAAGACTTATGTAGGTTGTGATTCCATTCATTTAAGAAAATAAATCTTTTAATTGTAGATTCTGACTTCCTACTCATAACGTTTTTATATAGATAGACTAGTAACAACTCTGTTCTGTTTTAAAATCCATCAACATTCTCCTAATCTGATGGATAAGCTTTATAAATATTTAATTTCTTTATTTGATTTGCCTTTATTTTTCTTTGAACAAATGTTTTCTTTTTACGCTGTTTTAGCTCACACAAAAAAAATAATCACGAGGAAAGCACCACTTGAGCATTTTCATTATATATGATACATCTTTTCACACATGTAAAAAGCTCTTAATCTTAAGTGATTCTTAAAAAGGTCCTATACGAAGGAAAAAATTTATGAGGAATCTAAAACATTTGTCGATCCCTGCAAATCTCAGTTAATGTAGTTTTTTTGCTTCATCATTAATTATTTAATTTTTGCTACCTGTTATTGATAAGGCATCATTATATGAATAATTTAAATCAATCTCTTTATCCTTTCCATCATCACTACTGCTTTTATCTCCATCCATTTCACGTTTCAAACTAATTATATCTTATGGTTAAATGATTTTTTTTTGTATTCACCGAGGAGAAAGAAGAAAAAACTTTTTTCGTATACCCAAGAAAAGGAGAAAAAAATTCAGAAATAACTTTTTTGCGTACCGGGTTTCATGAATGCAAAAGAAAAACTGAAAAAGAATGAATGATGAGTATGAGAAGTAAAGGAATCTTGTGAGCATGAGAGAGCGAGAGAAAGAAAAAATTGAGGAGAAAATGAAAAAAATTGAGAACAAAAACGGACTCGTACATAATTCGTATAAAATATCTATAGCAACAAGTTGTCAACATTCTTTAATGTGGTTAGAACTTTGGGTATGAGGAAATTTTTAATTTTATTTCAACGCGAATTATTTAGATTTGAAGCTTTAGGTTTTTTATTATCATCTTTTATAATTACATACAAAATAAAAAGTCTATTCTGTAAAATACGCTCTTAAACTTTTTACCTTTTTATTATCATTTTGAGTAAGCGGTCTTTTATTTTTTGAAGTACCAGGTGTTTTTTTTGTAATTGTTGTTGATTTTAGCTGCTCCATTCTCAGTTTTTGCGCAAAATGATAATCTTGATGTGTGATGATGTCTTCTTTTGAAATTAATGTGTTGCATTCTAAACATAATTCTTTTTCATTTGATACTTCTAAATTTTCATCCTGATGTGGTTTCTTCACAAATTTTTCAATTGACAGACTACTGATATTTATTTTTGATTTAGTAGCTTTGTCTATACTCTTTTTCGCACTCTTTACAATTGTTTGGTTTAATAACTTTCGTTTTTGCTCGGCTCGATACTCTTCACGTTGTGACATAGAAATTTGCATTGCAATGTGACCATCAATATGAGTAAGCATATCGAATTTTCTTATCATCTTTCCACATTCTAAACATTCTTCAAGTGGATTCAATGTATCTATGATTGGATTTTGTTGAAATTCTGCATACGTTTGCATATATGAGGTACTAGCGACTCCTAACTCTTCTGCACTTTTTACTTTAATACATGGCATGCTCTTAGCATCATCTGTTTTTATATCTATCACAGTATCATTCAATTGATCTGAATCAGTTTTCAAATTCTCTTCAATATTATTCAATGGAGGGTTATCAATTTCGTTACTGAAACTTTGATATGCATTTTCTAGCTCTTTAAGGTCTTCATCATTGTCAATATTGTCTTGTTTTGTTTCCTGATTATTCAAATAAGGTTCAATGTCATTTTGCAAATCCATTTCAATGTCATTCTCTCGACTATTTCCCTGAATATTGTGTTTTACAATGTCATGTTCTATTTGCGTTTTACCCTCTTCCTCTTCTTCTTTATTTTCTGTTGAATAAGTTTCTTCATTTTCCTCCACTACCTCATTCTCATAGATTGACTTTTCGACTGTTAAATTCCATTCCGAGTGTCTTGTTTCAAAGTCGATTGCCTTAATTTCAATCAAACTAATTGGATTTAAAATTTCGTTTGTGGAAAATTCTTTAGTTGAATCATTCATAACATTATAAAGAAATTCTACTTTGATGGAATTGTTTGTGAATATATTCAAAGGGATTGTTTCTGCGAAGTTTCTTTCATCATTACCAATTAATTGTCGCCATAGTAGTTGAATATTTTTAGGCCCAACCTTTTCCTTTGAACATTTCTCTCGAATATCTTCATTGAGTTTAATTAAAATTTGCTGAAGCCAGTGTCGTAAAGTCTTCTCACCTTTAATGAAATCTTTGAAAAATTCACTTCCGGCCACTAATTCAAATTCACTTGGTTGATTATCAATTTCAGAAAAAATGTCTTCATTGCTATATTGCTGAATAATCTTTTGATCTTTTTCTACTTCATATGCGTTGCTTTCATCGTTTTTAGGGTTTTCGATATTTTCCGTAACATTACTCACACGAGTTCTTTTTGATGTTGAAGCTTTTACTTTTGGTGACTTTTTTGCATGATTTTTCAATAAATTTTGAATTTTATTGGTGGAAGGTGCATTTTGGTCTTCAAGTTTCGTTACTGTTATACCTAAATTTTTTATATTATTATTTAGCACGCATTTGCCCTCAATTCTCAATAATTTGCTTGTATTTCGTTCAATTGTATTGAATGTTTCCTGTACAATTTCATCAAGACTTAATGAATTAACTGTGCCTCCATTTAATTGACATACTCGTGAACTTGACACATCTTTATTCTCAATATGTTGTGTAAATTGAACAGTCATTTGCTTCGCAACACGACCATTTTCAGCATGATCTAAATCGAGTCGTTCTTTTAATTGTTTTGACAGCTCCTTAAGCCAAAATTTCAATGAATTTACATTACAGATTTCATTTTTACCACGAAAATTTTTTGAAACTGCTATGCACTTATTCATTACTTTTCTTTCGACTTTTTCCAAATCAATTCCACGTGCAATCAAATAAAGGAAGCTACCAATACGAGCTCCGAAATTTTTTTGTAATTCACTTTCTTGATATACCAGCAGATCATTCATTTTTTTGACATTTAATTTTTTGCATACATCTTCTCCAATTTTGCCTCCCATCCCTTTGATTTTCGAAATATCAAGAGTGTCAAAAAATTTTGGTATTGAATCAATTGGTAATAGCGTCTGTTTGTTTGGTTTATTCATACCGCAAACAAGTTTCGCTAAAATCTTGTTCATAGCTATTCCAGCACTGCATTCATACCCTGTCTCTTCTTTAACTGCTTTTCGAATATCACTGACTATTGAAGCTCCTAACAATAGTCGTAACTTACTACTTTGTAGTGCTTGTGTCTCATGATCTGAACTCTCTAAATTTATGTCAACTGTCGAAGAAACATCCTTTATGAATTGCCCAATATTGTCGTATCCTACTGCGTATGTATTAAAAAGATGATGAGGTTGAAGAGAGAATTTTTTCTGTCGCATTTCAAGCATGCGAGCAGCAACATTTTCTGTTATATCTAAATATGCTATAATGATAATAGAAAAGGAAAAAATGAGAAAAATGTAAAGGACAGGTTGAAATGAAAAAAAAATACCTTCGTCAATGCTCGCTCTTTCTAAGTTCTTTGTAAATTTCTCAAAAACATCAGCTACACGTTTGCCAGCTTCTTTATATTTCGAGATATCAGCTTTATTATATTTAGATGGAACTTTTACACATACTAAACTGCTGCAAACTGCTTTGGCTTCCTTTTCTCGCATATGTCGCGTAACTCCCATGGCGCGAGCTTTATAATTTACAGCAATGATTCCTGCATTTTCGACATACTGTACAACAGCTATAAAAGAATATAATTGTATTATTAAGAGAATTTCATAAATAAATGAAAATATTACCTATTGGTTGACCGCGCAATTTTTCATCAAGCAATTCCTCAACTTGGCAGTAAAAACAATCCATGTCTATAAGAACTATGATTCTATCATACTTTTCATGTAACTGTATATAACTTTTAGTAGACGCCATGGCACTTGATTAATTAAATTTTTTAACAAAACAGATCTACGAGCAAAATGAAAACATAGAAAATTTTAAAGCTGAGCAATTGAGTGAGCTACAAAAACAAAACTTTACTTTTTTCGAGTTTTTATTAAAAAGCTGTGAATTTTGTCGATTTTTAGTAATCAAGACTTAGTAAAGGCTCAGAGCACCAACAGATTAACAGCAGCACACTTTTAAATCAAATATATTTTGGAGAAAAGCATAAAACATGGAGAGAAATACGTAATTTTATCATTTGACCTATTTTTTGTTACCATCTTTATTTTGATTTGCTTTGTTTTTTTTTATTTTTCAAACGTTCAATTATTCCGCCAAGTCAAATGAACAATAATAAGCCAAGAAATACGATTTCGCCTCGAGAAATGAATTCAAACTATAATTATCAGTCACACTACAATAATTATTCAAATCAGCAAAATCATCAGCCACATTCGCATTCGCATTCTCCTGCTGCTTATCATCCGAATTCAGAATTGATCAATTTTGTTTCAAATGCATGGAAAGAAAAAGTAATCTAAAGCTTTTTGATGTTCATCTAATTTAAAAAGCATAAACAATTTGTTTCAGGTAGCATCAGCTGAATATTTCAAGCCAGAAAATACAACAGAGAAAGTGAATCTTTTTGACTTGGATAGTTGGCTTAATGCGAAAATGAGAAACTCTTAAACTACTCTCTATATATATTGACTGCTGGCTAATTATATTTATCATCATACATAAAATGTGTTTTAAGGCAAATCAATTTTTTTTCACGCGATACATCAAGAATCTTTTGTTTAAGTTGAGTAGACGATATAATTTATAATGAATATATTTATATTGTACACACATTTCCATATGCCGTTTTGTCTATCACTAATTCTTTTCTAATTTCTTTAATTTTAATAAAACATTTTGTAAAAAAATATTCGATGAGTTTTAGCTATTTCTTACTTATAAGTTACAGTTTAATCTGTCAAATGAGTGGTGAAATTTTAGTATGGCTATTGAAAAATAAATTTCTCAATATTTAAGCAATACTATGTGAAATGTTAAATTATTTATTTAAGAATAAAGTCAAGAGTAGTGTGCAAGTCGTTGAAACCATTATGTCACGATAAAAATAAATCTTACTCTCTCTAAAAACGAATTCAGGGGTAAACAACTGAAATTTAAAAAGGTAAACAAAAGAGCCGGAAAGAAAATTAAATATAAGTTTTTTACAATTTTTATTAAATTCTGATAAAATGAGTTCAGCCAATGCTCGTTCAAACACATTTAATGAAGCATTTCTTAATGATTCATATCAAGATGCGAGTACTGTGACTACAGAGCTTGATAAAGGTAAAAAATTATAAAGAAACAATTTTTCAAAAAAAAAAATTCAATATTTTGAAGTAGCCACTATGAACTGAAATTGAAAAAAAAATCGGAAAAAATGATTTTATTGTTTAGGTTGGTGTATTTTACTAAAATTTTAGCAAAAATAACATATCAGGTTGTTAAAAAAAAAAGTAGTCACTTTTTAGTCGCTTTATTTAAGGTGCTCGTTCTCAAAAACTATTCACTCGATTGACAAACGGTGAAAAGTGTTATAAAGTTAATATAATTAAGCAGTTTTTAAGATACATTTAGTTTCGATTTCATTTTGTTTTCAGCTTCTAATTTTGTTCCAAATAATTGACAAATATTTACATTTTTTCACTCAAAACTTAAGCATCGTTTTTCTCGAAAGTTTTCCATTGACAAAAATCAGCTTTAGATTTGTAAATTAAGTTTGTTTCAAGTACTTTCAAGAACTTCAAGCAGAATCTCTTTATCTTTTCTAGTTAAAAATTTATGAACAATCAAAAATATCGAACCAAAAATGGAGGCTTTTTCTAAAATGTCCATATCTCGGAAAATACTCAACTGATCGAAATAATTTATATACCATTCGATCGGTCTTAAAATGAACTAAATTATGCTAAACAGTAAATGGAAATTCAGGTGTTCACGAATTCTTCATATATTTCAAAATTCTTTTGTTTGCAACATGGCGAAAATGTAAACAAACAAATTGTCAATTTTCTTTCGTTTATATCTTTTCAGTTACATCGTTCCGAATTCAAAATAATACTTTAATCGTTTAATTATTTTGTATTTTTAACTAACAGAATAAGGATAATAGTTTGGAACGATGTAACTGAAAAGATATAACGGAAGAAAATTGACAATTTGTTTGTTTACATTTTCGCCATGTTGCAAACAAAAGAATTTTGAAATATATGAAGAATTCGTGAACACCTGAATTTCCATTTACTGTTTAGCATAATTTAGTTCATTTTAAGACCGATCGAATGGTATATAAATTATTTCGATCAGTTGAGTATTTTCAGAATATGGACATTTTAGAAAAAGCCTCCATTTTTGGTTCGATATTTTTGATTGTTCATAACTTTTTAACTAGAAAAGATAAAGAGATTCTGCTTGAAGTTCTTGAAAGTACTTGAAACAAACTTAATTTACAAATCTAAAGCTGATTTTTTGTCAATGGAAAACTTTCGAGAAAAACGATGCTTAAGTTTTGAGTGAAAAAATGTAAATATTTATCAATTATTTGGAACAAAATTAGAAGCTGAAAACAAAATGAAATCGAAACTAAATGTATCTTAAAAACTGCTTAATTATATTAACTTTTATAACACTTTTCACCGTTTGTCAATCGAGTGAATAGTTTTTGAGAACGAGCACCTTAAATAAAGCGTCTAAAAAGTGACTATTTTTTTTTTTAACAACCTGATAAGAAAATAGTAAAAATAAACTATTTTCAAAAATTTCGATTTATTAGGGCTCAAAAAGATGCTTTCGGGTCATTTTTGACATAAATGTGCACAAACTCCTTTAAAATAATTTTTTAAAAATCTGCTTTTTACACCAATAGGGTAAAGAACCTAATTTTGGGACAGTCCTATTTTTGGGACACTTTTTGTTTACCTTTTCAAAATATTTAATATTAATCTTTTAATATATGAATCATATTAAATGAGTGCTTATTAGACTCGTTTTTGTTCACTTATCACACTGTATATGTTTAATTTAATGTTTACTCAACACTTTTTGATGATTTAATGAAAATTTCTTTTATTTTTAGAAATGAAAATTTTTTGTTGATTTTTCCGTCACTTTTTTCCTTTTTCTATTTTATTGATTAATCTTTTTAAAACGTACTTTTCCACTCAAATTCGATACTTCACCAGCACTAAAACGTTTCTCAAACTCACTAATAAATAATTACAGAGCTAGAAGTACTTTATTAAGTTTAAAAACCGATTTGAATTTTTGTCCTAATTTTGGGACACTAAATTTTTCTATACAAAATAACAAAATATGAAACAAAAACAAGATTTTTCAAATTCATAATTTTAATCTATTTAGCAGATTTGAGTGCTTAAAATGTATTATAGAGCGATAAAAAGGGTTAATTAAGTGTTTTATCATCAAAAGTAAGTATAAAAAGAAGTAAAAAGTCGAAATTAAAAAGTGTCCCAAAAATAGGTTTTCTGTCCCAAAATTAGGTTTGATTTTATTTTGCTAAAAACTCAATAATCAAAGACTTATAGATCTCAAATATTTAATAAAATGATAAAGTAAAGCTCTATATTTATGTACAAAATATATTCATTGAGGTAATTCATGCAATAAAAGAGATTTTTGACATTTTCTATTGAAACCTAACAAAAGTGTCCCAAAATTAGGTTCTTTACCCTAATATAATAATATTATTTTAAGACCTTTCTAGTGATATATTATACTTGTATATTTGCACAAAACATATAAGCAAGCGAGACAAAAGGAAAAGACCATCTCTTCTTTCTTAGTCATTCACCACCATTTTTTTGGCTCTAAATTTCAAAATATTCATCAGAAAAATACAAATTTGCACTTATTTGAAAGATTTTTATAAATAAATATAAGTTCCTTTACGTAAAAAAAGAATTTTTATTTAATGTAATTTATGAATCAGAAGTCAGTTTTTAAATTTGACTCTAAACATGATGCTTTGGGTAGCATATGCATCACCTTATGTCACTGACTAAATTTCCTCAAAAAAATAATTTTTGTTAGAAAATCATTAAAAATAGTACAAATATTTCTGTATTTATTGGTGTACATTCATGTCAAAAAATTACCCAAAAGCATCTTTTTGAGCCTTAAAAATCGAAATTTTTGAAAATAGTTATTTTACTATTTTTCCTATGTTATTTTTGCCAAAATACACCAACTTAAACAATTTTCAATTTTCCGATTTTTTTTCAATTTCAGTCCATAGTGGAAGTAATGCCAAAGTTTTAATTAAATTCAATAATTACCAATTTTATAGGCTTACGATCGCAGGTACTAGGCGAGCAGTGCGAAGCAATCGTCCGGTTCCCTAAGTTATTTGAGAAATACCCTTTCCCTATCGTAATTAATTCAAATTTTTTGAAACTTACCGAATTTTTCCGAGTTGGATCAAATTTACTTCGACTTTGGGTTTTACGTGTAACTGAACAAACACAAAAGCACCTTGAGAAAATCACAAATGTCGATGAGTTTGTTAAGAGAATATTCATGGTAATTCACTCAAATGATCCGATAGCAAGATCTCTAACATTGAGAATTTTGGGAAGTGTAGCATGCATCATTCCAGAGCAACAACAAGTCCACCATGCTATTCGTCGAGCACTCGATAGTCATGATACAGTAGAAGTAGAGGCAGCAATTTATGCAAGTACACAATTCGCTGCTCAATCAAAAACGTTTGCAATTAGTATGTGCTCGAAAGTTGCATCAATGATTGAATCATTGCAGACACCTGTAAACATGAAACTTCAATTGATTCCTGTTTTAAAATTCATGCATCATGATGCAAATACTGCTGCTATGGTCAAAACGCTCTGCACAAATTTATTACCAAAATATCCATCAGAAACTTTTGTCTGTGTCACTCTCGATTCATTAACTCATTTGAGCTGTGCAACACTTGTTGATATTCCAGATCAAGTAAACTTACTAATCGAATATCTTGAAGATCCTCGTCTTAGAGTTCGCATTCATGTGCTAAAATCACTTCAAATAGTGGCTGAAAAGGGAGCTCATCTTTGGCCCGCAGGTTCAGTAAATAATTTAATATCAATAGCTCAAGCTATGAGAGCAGGAAGTCAAGAGAACAGTATGATGTTAAAGATTATTCTCACCCTTACAAAATGTCCTCTCATTGCTGGTTCAAAGAAGGAAGGAGAACGTATTTTAGAGTTGTGCATTTTATGCTTTCAAACACTCAATCATAAGACGAACAGTCTTGCAATAGCAATTCTCACAAGTATTGTGACTTATTGCTATAACGAAAAGATTTCACCACCACAGTCGTATTTAAAAGAAATCAATGCGCATCATGAACAGTTGATTATGTCAAGTCTAAAGGATGAAGCACACATTAGGGAGTTGAGTAAATATCTCAAGTGTGGTGTTCAACTATCTGAGAAAAATGAGACGATTGCAGTTGATTTTACAAAACTAATGGGAAAAATTTTAACAGATGGACAAATGCTTAAGCAAAATCAATCAGAATTGATATGTGAAACTTTGGCAGCTCTTTGTAGTCACTTTATGAAAGAAAAGTTTCAAAATGTTGCAAAGAAATCTACGCATGAGACAATGGATGTTGATGATACGTCTGTGAATCCATTTCATGAGTTATTACCAAGTCTTTTGAGACGTTTAGAAAACCTTGTAAATCTCAAATTTGATCCAAAAGATTCACATTTCATTGAGATCCTCTCAGCCGTTTGCTTACAAGCGATGATGGGATTTCATATTACAAAAGATATGCATGATGTATTTATAAAAGTTTTTAAAGTACTCAACAATTGGAGTCAATATCGAATTGCACGCTCAGCATCACGTTACGGACATCCTTTTATAGCTGCAAAAATATATCAAAAATTGACAAAGGATGTTGCACAAGAGAAATTTTATTTCTATCTTTCTGGATTGTCACAAATCTCAATGGCTGAATGCATTCTAATATACGGACGTGAATTTGAAGAACTTGAAGCAAAATTTACTGAAATTGATCGCGACGAGAATCAAATGAATTTAATACAGCGTTTAGAGAAAGCAGTTGCATTTTATTGGAAAGCATTGGCAACATTGAAAGCTGCCTCATCGCATATTCATTCACTATCATTTCAAACTGAATTTGTTTGGCTACGTGCCTCATTTTTAGAGGCATTATTATCAGTTGTTATAGCACGAAACACGCAATATATCACACCACCTCCAGCAATCGCTCAAACATTTGCACACAATACAAGAGACTCATTGCAGAAATATGGCCATGTCACGAATCAATTTAGAAAATGTGTGAAACTGTTGAAAGTATGTGAAGATAATTTTTCAATTTTATACAAATCAGCATTCGATGCTGATCCTTGTACACTCGAACAACTTGAAATAATGCAGTATATGTGTGCCTACATTGGTTATTCTCTAGAAACAATTTGCTTCACAACAACACAAGAGGCGCTCAATATTCCCACTCAAGGTAATTATCCCGAAACAGCTTATACAATGTCAATGTGTAGGCGTATTGCACGTGAATTTGAGAAGCTCCCAAGCGAATGTGTCAAAACAATTACAAATGTACATACTGAAGCGATTCTTAAAGAAATTGAGATGGCAATTAAATCACCAATTTGTATCCCTCGATTCTTCTTTCAAGTTCAGCAAAACACATCAATTAAATTATCGATGTCACCATTTCAACGTAATGCCGGTGAGGCTGTTGTTGTTCCCAATGGACATAATCTCGTTGTAAAAGTAGAAGGAGTAATTCAAAATTCAGGTGCAAAGCCATGTTTCTATCGCACAATTGATTCTGTTCAATTAACATTGACATCACAATTATTGGCACCTTTAAGACCTGTTGATGTAAAAGCTCACGATGTTAACACGCTAGTACAAGTTACAAAACCGAAACGCGAATTTCTAAGTGCAAACTTTCTTCTATCACTCAATCAACCTGCAACAAATGAAGGAAAACAATGGCAAGTCACGCTAGATGCTAATATAATTGACGAAAGTGGAGTGAGCTGGAATACTTTAGGACCAAAAAAGTGAGTTTATTTAGAAGTTGTACACAATTTTTTTCTATGTTTTCTCTTTTCTTCTTGTCAGCACTTTAATTGTTCGTATACCAGCAGAAAATTCTATGAGGAAGTAGAAACGATAATTCGAGGATTTTGTTGTCTTCGTATGTTTCTCAGTAATTGCTCACAACGCTGTATGTAGAATTAATACAGATTAATAAATAAATTAATAGAAGATAATACTTAATTAACCTCAATACTCATCAGTGCTTCAAGAATTCCTAAAACATTTCTATTTTCAGAATTTAAATGTATAAGTTCGTCGAGAAGTTTATCAAAGAACTCTCTAAGTTTGTTAATCGACTGCTCCACGTTGTTGAATTTTCCAGTTCACTTGAATTCGTTTACATTTGCTGTGCATTGATTTACGAAATTTTGAACTTCATTTTCAAGTTGCTTTGTTGAAATGTTACGTGGTATACTTTGACTGCGATTGCTTCCTCCTCTTCTTGCATTTTTGAGCTCAAGTTTTAAGAAATTAATCTGTTGATTTTTCAAATTTAACAGTTGATTTAAATTTAGAATCAAATTTTCAAGATCTTTCATTGATGAAAGTTGTTCTAAAATGACTTTCTTATTTGTTTTTGTTCTTTCGAGGCAATCATCCAAATCTTCTTTTAATTCATCAATTTCTTCTAAATATTGAAATGCTTCCTCAACTACATTGTTAGATATGCTGTTAAATATTTGATCAAACTCATAATTTTCCATTTTAAAAAATTAAAAATTTGAATTATGAAATGTACTAGAAAT
Organism: Polypedilum vanderplanki; assembly: GCA_018290095.1. Lineage (NCBI taxonomy): Eukaryota > Metazoa > Arthropoda > Insecta > Diptera > Chironomidae > Polypedilum > Polypedilum vanderplanki. The sequence continues at coordinate 27,851,390 of CM031379.1, read as the reverse complement.
TTTGATGTTCACTACAGTTAAGAAAGCTGTAAATTTTACAATTTTTATTTAGTCAATGCAAACTAAGATTAGATTTTTAAATTATGATTTTTTTTATTATCAGATTTTTTACAGAAATTTGACTTTGTGCATTATCCATTTATAATTTTTTTTCTTACATCCTCCTTATTCGCAAAAAATGACAAAAATCTCAGAAAACGGCTTTGAAATTTGAATATTTTAATGCTTTTTTTGTAAAATGGAAAACTTTTAGGGAAACATTTTGTATTTTAATGGGGGAATAATTTTTTTTATTATGTAATGTCATCTGGTTGGATTAAATTTCTTGGAAAATTATTTAAAATTTTAAACTGTTATTTAGCAAAAAAGAATATTATTATTTTCACATCATCACCAGTTTATGAGTTTATGAATGATTCATGTTTTTAAAAAAAAATTCTTTTTGCATTCGAGAAGTAGATAGAGAAAGAGAGAGAGAGAGAGATAATAAAGAAATAAATTCCTTAAAAATTTTCATCTTTTATCGTTAATATAATTTTATTAAATTTCATTAAGTTAAAAATCTCTTGTGGCAAGAATCTTAAAGCATCATCACAATAATTGGTAAATATAATTTCTTCTTTGATTATTTGTTTCTCTCAATAGTTTTAAAGTCTTAGAATGGAATTTTTACAAAACTATCTTAAAATTTTAAAAATGTTGAGAGACTCTTAATTTACCTAAAGTTTTTTTCGCTGGTTAACTGAACGCTTTTAAAATCATCTTCATTATCTCTTTTACTCGTGTGTTTGTCTTCTGTATTTATACAATTATCTATTTTTTCACGCTCATAAGTTTCCCGGCACACAATGAAAATACTTGCTAAAATCCTGAAATCTGATTTCAATCTTTATTTATAACCATTTAGTATCATATATCTATCCATTCTTTTTAAAGTTGTCGATTTTAAATCGCGGTAACTTTTTTTTACTTAATTTCATATCTATATCTACTCAAAAAATGTTTTGTGGGAAAAGGAAAAAAAACAATCATTTTAAAAATTCTCTATGTCAGGCATCGAAAAACTCTTGAATATGTTTTAAGAGAAAAAGATATATAGAGAGTGTTTGGGGAACATTAAAATACCCATTATTATCTCATCTAGTTTTACAAAAGGAAAATTAAATTTAACAAAAATAGAATTCTATTCTTTACAATAAGTTGAAAGCTTTTCAAGTAGTAGTGATGATTGCTGAAGATCGAAACAAAAAATGTATTCATTCTATCTTTAAATGACATTAAAATATTATTTTGTTGATCTCAGCAAATGAGCACATGTGTTTGTATTTAAAGGAGGAGGAGGGTGGAAAATCAATTCATTCATTCATAAATGATTGATTGATTTGTTTTTATTTAACCGGTGGAGTTATTTAATATTATTGAAGCTGTATGTCATTCTGTTCATATTATTTCATTTTCTGTCTTCTTGTGGTCTTTTACAGACGAAATTAAGTTTGTATTTTTTCATTTGGCCTCCGTAATTGACCCGAAAATTTTATTTCTCCATCGATTAGAAGTAAATGCATACATTAAAATTCTCATCATTTCATCTTACAAAAATATTTGCATTTTAATTTTAATTAACGCACGAATTGTGTCCACATGGTTTGGATTTTTTTACTCTATAAATCTAAAAAAAGTTTTTGTTTTTTTGAACCATTAAGTTTTTTTTGCACATAAGAATCTTTCGTCATATATCTCAAAAAAGAAAAAAATCTTCCTCATTCATCAATAATTTTAATTTTAATATTTAATAATAAAAAGGATCACCATATCTTAATAACGTCTTCAATTTAATTTGTGAAAGTCCTTAAATTTTAATGAAAACAAAAGATAAGCAAAAAAACAAAAAAGAGTCGTTAAACTTAAACAATTTTTTTCTTCTTCCAATTTAGGTTTTATAAATTTATACATTCACTTAATATAAATCGCGTCTAAAATTCTCTTCTATCGTTGGATCTATAATGTTGGCGTTTTCAAACATTTGAAGTTCGGTTGTGTTCATGCCAAGCTCTAAAAAATTGTCAACTGACAATAGGTCGCGTGTGAAATCAGATCCCGATGAATAATCTAGATTTAGTAATCATCTTATTTAGCAATATTTAAAAAAAAAATGTTTATTTTTTATGACTCACCTGAGAAAATAATTTCTGGTATGGCAGTCGTTGTTTGAGTGAGTGGATGATGAGATGGAGATGATGTAGACATACTTGTTGGTATGAGCTTCGCGCAATTTGAGTCACTACCAATGCCCGCACCTAGCATAATATCATTAACGCCACTATTGCTGTTATTGATACCATTCAATAAAGCGCCATCGAGTGGTGACGATGAGCCTAATATACTCCTTAAGTTGTCATAATTATTTCCAGCCAACATCGTATCACTGCCCATTGGACTGTGTGGACTATGTGGACTCGATCCGCCACCATTATTTTGACTTGTATGCGATTGTTGTTGATTGCTATTTGTCGTCGTGTTGTGATTTGCTCGTGAACTCGGTCGTGAACGATTCGTTGGCGATTGATTGGTCCGATTCGGGCTATCGTTAAGGATTCCATTATAATTATCATTCATCTGCAGACAGGTGAAATAGATAGAAAGAAAAAAAAATAAATAATTGGATTAGTTTTAATTAGCCTCAGAAAATCATTCATTTGTTGCAAACCTGTGAAAAGTTTTGATCATTTGTAGAAGTGATGTAATCGGGCAGCGGGCTATCAACCTTTAATTGTGCATTTGGAAATAATTTTGTTCGGGTTTTTGTTAGAGTATGTAAGATAGAGAGAATTTTTTTCGTGTGTGATGTGTTTTATATGAGAGCGTGTGTGAGTTGTTTATTTGTGCGAATAGAGAAAAAGAAAAAAAGAAAAGAGAGAAAAATGATGCACGTGCGTGCGAGACACGTGATCCAAATTAATTAGTCGTCTTGTTTCACAGCCATATAATTTTTTTATAAATTTCTTTTTCTTCATTTGCTCAAAGCTTATCAATAGCAGAAGCGACTCATATGGAGTAGCAATGAAAAGAATGTTGTGTCTCGAATTCTGTTTTCGAGAGAATGAATAAAAAACAATAAATAACAGATGCAGCATTTCTGTCTATGACATAAGCTTTGAGCAAACTTGTGAGCACATCGAATAATATTGTTATCAATATCAAGATCTAAGGAACATAAAATGGAATAAAATGAAGTAGTTGATAATAGAATAAGCAGTAGCGATAAATTTATGCAATATTGCTAGAAAACTGTTGTTTTTGTTTGCAAATAATAATAAGCAAAGGAAAACATTCAACAAATTAAGTCAATAAGAATGCATTATTGATGAATTTGAAAATAAAAATAGGATATAGATAGATAAATGACTAATGTACTCAAGCTATACATATTAATGATTCTTTTTTTGACCCTTTTAAAGCATTCACTCAATTTTTTTACCGATCACCAGTTCAGATAAAAGCTAGAAAAATAATATCATCAATTTATATGAAAAACATAATGATAAAGAAAAATATATTTTTGCGGAACTTATAACTTATTTTTCTGTTATCTTCATAAAGTGAATTTTGGCGTTCTTCTTTTCAATTGGAAAATAAAATTTTTCTAATCTTTTTTCATCACCCACAAAAAAAGCCCCATCAATTTTCAAACTATTGAGAAAGGTTTGCCTATCCCACTCAAGTTCAAATTAGATTCTAAAAATTTCTACCATACAAAAAAAATCATAAAAAGAGCAACAACTAACTTAAAGATTCGCATAAATTTTTTTTTCGATTTCCAAAAGAACAAGAAAATTTTGTAACTTTTTAAAAATTTAAAAAAGGAATAAAAAAGTAGAAGAAGAAGATAAAAAACTCCTTGTTCAGAAACAAAATTATAGAGAAAAAGAGAGAAAAAGAATGTGTGTAAATGAGAGATAAGATTTTTGGGGCGAACCTTGACTTCTGCTGAAATTGTACAACCCGAATCGACCAAACTTTGTACAAGCGATGTCCAGTCCTTAATTGAGAGCATCAGCAAAATTAAAAAAAAAGAAGAGAAGAAAAATACAATTTCACGTTTCTAGCGCCAAAAAAAGTAAACGAGAAAGGCACTTGGGTAATAATTTTATATGGGAAGTTATACATAGTAGCATTGATACATTTTATTATCATAATTATCGCGGTTCGGCGATTTTTATTGATGTTTCGCGCGTTCTCTAAGCTAAACCGATGAAAGATTACTCATTCTTAATTTTTGTTTCTCTTTCGTTTCGTTCTTTTCTCTAAAGTAAGGATGATGGTGCAAAAATGTGTGTTAACGCGTCACAATAAAAACAGAAAAAATGTACAATGAACACAACAATTAACAAAATATAGTTTTATATGTGTGAGCTTAATACGAGAGAGAAAAAGATGGTTCACGATGATTTTTATTATGACTCTGGCACAGAAAATAAAATATTTTAATGAATTGTATGGCACAAAACAATAATGATTACATCGTTGGATTTCGCAGAATGATTCAATGCTGATTAATTAAATTTTTATAGGAATTTTTTTTTTGAATGTGAGTAAATGAGATGAGAATTATTGGTTATTACTTATTGCTGAATATTATTTTTTAAATTGTTAATATGGACATACATGACACACGAATCGATATTTCACATATCGGCATTGATATACTTACTAATGAGAACTGTTCGAAATGTTGTTGAATTGTTGGATTAAGATAAAAACTATCAACTGATGGATAAGTATCAAATTGTCTGTATGGAATTTTATTATAATTATAGAGACATAATAAATTGAAATATAAATAATAACAAAAAGATGTGGACACAAAACTCACCCATTATTTGATGTCATTTGTGGTGAGGGACTGCAAGGTGCACTGGAATTTGAGTCAAAATTTGCTGTGAGGCCCGGTATATTGCCTAACGGACTCGATCCCGGACTTGGTCTATGATTCGGGCTATTCTGATTTCGATAACTATTCTGCTGTGATGATTTTGAAGAAGGAAGAACATAAACGATCATTAAAAATTCATTTGTGATTGCTATTTGTTGCCCTTACTTTTGATAAATTGCCCTGTGACAAGGATAAATTGGCGGGTGATGCCGTATTGGTACTGCGGTAACTCATCATTTTATCTACAGATATATGACTTGGATAACTTTGATGATGTAGCGGTGATTGCTGTTGTTGACGTTGCTGTTGACTCGTGTCAATTGGTATTGGATTTGATTGCTGTTGCTGAGCAAAATTGGCATTGTTGTTTCCTCCTTGTTGAAGTAACATATTCTAATGAAAATAATTTATTAATAAAATGAAGCAATATCAATCAAAAAGATTTTTAGAAATTTATTACAATCAATTTAAAGCTTTAATTTAATTTTAGTTACATACCTGACTAGATGAACCTTTTTCGTTATTACTATCATTATTAAAATGCTTCGGACTGAATTGATCGAGATTATTTCCCATTTGTGTATACATTTGCTGTTGTGTCATATTTTGTAATTGATTTGTGGTACTTTGATTTGTGCTTGCCATTGAGAATGATGGATTCTAAATTTTTTGTTGTAAAGAAAAAAATTTACCTTATTAATTATTTAATCAAAGAAAAATTTCAATAGAAATTCAATTTAAGAATCTACTTAATTGACTTATAAATAAATGATCAAGTTTATTTTTACTTACAGTAGTAAATGAACTCGTAACTGTCGTTATTAAATGTTGCTGTTCTTGAGGATCGAGTGGATTTGAGATTGGTGACTGCTGAAAGTGTACGAGCGTCAGATCCGGCAGAGATCCAGTGCTATTGCCGACAGGTATTTGAAGTAGCTCATCATTCTGTGAAGTTGGATAAACACTACAAAAATAGAGAGAATATAGTATTAATGCACAGCAAGAATTTTTTTAAAGAGGATTATAAGATACTTACTGAATGCCTGGTAGACGAGACACCGATCTTGATTTCATGTCTTGCTGTAAGTTGTTCATCACTAAATGCTGCTGTGGCATACTCTGCTGATGCATCACCTGCTGTGCCAGTAAAGTCGTTTGTTGCATATTTTGTTGACTGAGACTGTGCTGTTGATTAATTGGTTGCTGCTGATGATGCAGATTCTTCATGCTGTTGCTTTGACTGTTTGACAATCGCTTATGAGCGCGCGGACTTAACATTAATGATTGGTGAACGTTATTATGCATGTCCTAAAATTGAATAAATGATATTAATTTGCAAATCTTCATTGCTTTCGCTTACTTGAGCTTGCGTTAGACTCTGATGAATGGCCGAATCAGAAGACGTCCTTCGCCAACTCGATTCCTGTGGAGGACTTAGATAAGCATTGTTGTTACTACTATACGGTGATGTGTCAATATTTCGGCGTGAACGCATTGGACCACCACCCACACTCCGACCTATCAAAGGCAGTAAATTAAAGGTTAGAGAATATTGCATAATTGATAACCATTACTCACCTCTTGATTCCCTTGCTGTCGACTTGCTGTCTGCATTGCCATTCTTATTCGAATCGTTAATATATCCAGTTGTCAAGAGTCCGGCTAAAGTCGTTGTTGGTGTGCCCGATTCGTCACCCTTCGAGAGACAGAGTATAATTGAAGGTCAAATTCAAGTCTCATCTTAATTACATTTCCTTTCTTAATATTTTTTTTATCGAATTCACACAAAAGAAGTGTACAAGTGTCTTTTTTTATTTTGAATATTAATAAATTGTGTGCCTTTTTCAGGGCAAATCTTTTCTTATAGATTTAAAAAGTGTGTGAGTTCAAAAGAACATCAAGGAAAAAATGCATGCGAAATAAATTTTTGTTAATGGCATTAGTGCTCTCACTTTTAGCAAGCATAAGAGCTTTCCAATGCTTGCCTATAAGCGAAACAAATCAATCTAAAAATGTCTGTTTTAAAAATTATAAGAAAAGAAGATTTTACTTCTAATAATTGAAAAATTCAATTTCCATATTGCAAGAAAAGCAGATGATGAAAATAAATAATCGACATTATTTGCTCATATGATTCACATGTGTCATCTTCTACTCTTCTTTTCTATTCATTTTCTCTACACATAGCAAGAGTGTGTGTATATATTTTGCCGCGCTTAAGTTGCTATACATATGAATATAAGAGCTTAAAAGGTATTCCGAGAAGCGCCTCGATCATATTTGTGTGAAATTTAAAGCTATGTCTTGCCATGAACACCATCATTAGAAGGTAAAGAAAGGAAAATGGCAAAAAGACATGAATAATTAAAATTTATATACACACATTTTCTTCTCCTGTTTTATGTGAGAGCACCCCGAATGAATGTGTCTTTTTTATATTTTTTTTTTGTAATAAAGGTTGAGGAAAAAGTCTACAAAACTTCACATATAAAATAAGAGAGAGAGTCTACAAACAACTGGAAATTGTGAGGAAAACAAAAACGTCAACTTCTACGAAAAATAATAAAAAACTTCTTTTTTGTTATTGACATTTCTAAAAAAGAAGAGAGAAAGAGTCTCGAAACAATAATAAATAATTATTTTGCATATAATTTTGTTTTGTTCATTTTCTCTCTCTGTCTACAAACAAACAAATACAAAAATAATTTAAATTCCAAATTAGATGCGGAATACATTCACAAAAAATGTATAAAACAGAAAGAAATGAAAACTCGTTCGATAATCATTAGTGCACAATAATAATTAATGTCCCTCATGTATAAGAGGCAAAAATGTGGGCAAAGCCTCTCTTACATTCATTCTCATGAATGTCAGCGTTTTATGACACAAAATTCATGAGAAAATAAGGCATAGAGAGCAAAAACAACTTTGCTTATCAATATTTGTGTTTCTTTTTTAAAAGATTCACTCCAGAGTTGTTTAACATTTATTTAAGATTTTTTTGGATATTATGGAAATAATTTATTATTTATTATAACAAGTCTGAATAACATAAATAAAATTAAAAATTTTGAAATTATTAAAGTTCTTTCAATTTAATAAATTCAGTTGTGTAAAAAATAAATTTAAAATTTGATAAGGTCAGTATTTTCTAATCATAACAACTCTGAATTTCACACATTCACATAGTCTACATCATCGATGATGACACGATTGAATGAATGAGATAGAAAAAAACATAATAATATTAGGCTTTTTCCGACGGGAACGGGAACGGGAATTCCCGGGAATTCCCGTTCCCGTTCCCGTTCCCGTTCCCGATGAAAGTCCGGGAATTCCCGACTCCGGGAATGACTCCATACAAATATGAAAAATTTTTAAATTTTTTAATGAAAATTTAAAAATTTTTCAATATTTTTCAGTTAATAATCCAAAACCAATAAAAAAATTTATTTCTAACCATTTTTTAAAGTATTTATTAGTATTTTTTCAATATATTGATAAAATTTTCAATAAACAATTCCGAAATTGCGAAAAAAAATTAATTTTAATTCTTTCTCAAGTTATTTTCGTTTAAATTTCTGAAATTCGATGATAAAAATATTTTTATTTGATTCCAAATAACTTTATGAAATAAAACTTATTATTGTTATGAAGATTCAAGTTTACTAGAAATTTTTGCCGTATTATTGCATTACTACTAGCCTTGTGAAAATTTTATTTCTAGAAATTCAATTTTCTTTTATTTTCTAAAAGTAATCTGTACTACGTAATTTGTAGTTGTATATGATTCGAAAGCGATTTAAATTAACAAAAGCATTAATAAAGCTGAAATTTTTGTTTCAAAAGAAGCAAAGTTTTGAAAAACCTTAAAATCTGTAAGGTTATTAACATTTGAGAATCGAAATAACTCTTAATAGAATCAAGAAAACGTAAAACGTCTTTTGTATAGATATAAATCGAGGTTCTTTTATCTTTCCTAAAAGTTTGAAACAAGAAAAAGTTGAAGATTAAAGAGAAATTTTAATTTTCAAAAGACTAAGTTGAATTTAAAATTTATGAATTGACCCATTAGTTACAGTAAAAGTACAGTAAATATGTAAAATTAAGTCATTTTTAACAATTTTTTTTGATTTTTTTGGCTGTTTTCAAAGTTTTTTTTTTTCATTCCCGTTCCCGGGAAATTCCCGTTCCCGATGAGTCATTCCCGTTCCCGTTCCCGTTCCCGGAATTCTCAATTCCCGGGAATTGGAAAAAGCCTAAATATTATTATTATAAATGCGTAATGCGAGTAGAGTGTGTGTTCCTCTTCTTACACTTCAAATGATAATAATTATTTTAAATATGTACTGTAGAGAGAGAGAGAGGCGCGATGGGTGAATTCGTGTTATGTATGCTACCTAGTCTATTTTTATTTCTGGTTTTTTTGGGCGGCATCATCAACAGCACTTAAGTTGGTCTTAAAAATAGAATAGCACAACAAAACATCGATTCTAACATTCTCTCTATTTTTTTCTTGGTGCGACCGTGCAGTGTAAATATTTTATTATTATGCGCATTTTTTCTTTCTAAAATATCATTTTTACTTGCTTCATATTTATTTATACTATACTTATGTGTTGCCCTTGCGCTTATCGCTTTAAAGTTTTTTTGTAAAGAAAGAAAAATTTTTCTAATTTTTGTTTTGAGTTTTTCATCATTTTACTTTAGCGCACGTGCCGTCGCATATTGAAGCTTGAATAATTTGTTTTTCGGCATTTTTTCACTCACATATTGTGTGCTCTCATTCAAGTCCATTTCAAGTTTGTAACTTCTTTATATTTTTTTCGTGTATGTGGTTAAAATATATGACTAAATGGTAGCAATAAATATCTTGACAGAAAAAAATAGATGCTAATGACTTAGATTTCTCTATTCTTTCTGATGTTTATTTTTGTTGCCTTTTTTTATTACTGTGAATGAAAAGAATCGCACATATGTGTTTGCTTGCTTGCTTGTTCGCTTGAGAGTGAGAGAATATTGATTTTTTTTGGCTCTTGTTAAACTTTATAAAGTTTGCCTGCAATGTGCTAACAAATTTGCGACAGACTTAGAGCTATGAAAAAAAGTGATACTGTGTGGCTTCTTTGTAACTTATTCGAGCACGTGCTACTGCCTGCTATTATATATATTGTTGTGATTTAGTAAAAAAGCGAAAGTTCTATTAGTCAGTATGTCGCCATCTGTAAAATTTATTTAGCACCATGTTGAAATATTTATTCTTTTGCGTTTTATAAAAAATTCTTTAATTTTGACCTTTCACTTTTCATTCATCGGCGCCGAATTTTCATCTTCGCTTCTTCTTTTGTAAAATTTGATTTACTTGAACAGAGTGTTTCAAACAACTACCTAACAATAATGTCTCGTGAGAGATATTTGATATTTCAACAATGATGATGATTAAAGAAGTTTTAAAAGACATTTGAGAATAAGAATTTTCATACATTGAAGCTTTAGTTCTATCTAAAACATTATATATTTTTTGTGCTGTTCAATATTTACTTAAGAAATAACAATAATAAAGAAACATTTAGATAGAGAGAATTGTTACAAGTCATTAAGACACATTATTATTATTATTATATTATGGAGTTTTTGTGAAGAAGATATGTATACATAAATACATATTTGCGAAACAAAGAATTTAGAAGTAAAAAGCTTTAACAAAAAAATAATAAAGAGAATAGAAATGAACATATAAACACACATATATTTAATACAACACAGCAAATCAAAAGAAATTAAATTTTTTGCAGAATTGCAGCAAAAACAGAAAGAGAGAAGATAAAAAATTTGTCTGTGAAGTTAATAAAATTATTCATTCGTCTGTTACTAGAATAAATTATGCTTGCTATCAAAAAAATTAGTTTGAAAATGAAATCTCAACCTACTGGATAATAGGGAAATCAAAATATGTGAATTTCTACTGATATTAACCTTATTATCAATGTTTGGATTGTTTGCATTATTAATTGGCGCATTAACATTTGGCAATGATCGCGAAATAAATGTAGAAGTCGTTGCTATCAAGTTGCTATTTGTGTTACGCGATGTTTGTGACACCTACAAAGGAGAGACAGGTATTTTATGCACAGAACATATATATTTTTAGGCACATTTCGTCATCCATATGGGCATTATCTACACTAAACAATTCTCAAAAAAAATAAAAACTTTTTTTTAACGAGAGACAAAAACACAAGACAACCGGTTTCGTGGTTAATAAAATTACTTTTATAATAATAAAGGCTTTATGCAAATTTTCCTATATTTTTTTTCGCTACTTTTTTCGTGAATTAATTAATTGAGTCTTAACCAGCCTCAACAAAATTTTCGTTGTGTGATCTTGATCTAGAAAAAAAATCAATAATCATCCTAACGAAAGATATGTGTATATGTGTGTTTGCAACCTGGGAATGATGATGATGATGAGATATTTGCAAGTCAGAAAGAGATATAGAGAACGAAAGAAGCAAAGAGTTGAGTTTATATTGGAACGATTTACATATTTCACGTGTGTATCATCAATAACAATTTGCGACTATATAAAAAAATGTCGTCAATGTCTTTTGATGAAAAATTCTGGGAATTTATTGATAACATACAATTTTTTATGAAACATAAAACGACCGCATTTATTTAGTCAATAACAGACATGTCATTGTTGTGGTTAAAAGTAGATTTTTTTGTGTATCATTATTTTAGTTTAAATTTAAATAAATTTTTGTAGAATATAAAATATGAAATTTTGGTAGAAAAAAATTTGCTATCTCGTGTATGACATAATATCAAATAAAAAAGTAATAAAACACTGCGCCCAATTCACGAGAGATTGTCTTCACACCATATCATACATTGTTTTTAAGTAAACAAGAAATAATAAACATGCGCAGTTGACTAATAAATTTTTCCCTGAAGATAAACAATCTTAAATGTATTCATATAGAATGATACAAAATAATCAAGAGAACTAGCCATAATTCCAAAATTATATTAAACAACATCGGGCTACTTAGTCTGATATATTTTCAAGGTCTTTTTCTTTAAGCTGTTGTGTATTGTGTAAAGATAAATTTTGATTACAAATATGAAGATGATTTTGTATTTTTAACGACATACAAAAAATGATTGATATCGATTTCGATTCGTTGATTGGACAATTAAAGAACACGAGGAACTATCTGGAGATCTAGAGATTAGCAAAAAAAATCTATTACATGATTCTTATTCCAACAACTACCATCATACTTGTAAATCGACTTCAATTCATGTATATTGAACGTTCTTTTTTGTTCGGTTTTCTGCTTAATTATAAATGTATGGCATTTAAGCTTTAGAATGAGTAAGAATAAAAAAAAGTTATGAGAATCAATAAGAATTTTTAATTCTTCTCTGTGCTTCTCAGAGTTGATGTATGTACACAACATTTCAAGCTGTAATTCATAAGAAATAATGAAGAAGAAAAGAATAAGAATTGAATAATGACTAGAGATATAATGACGACGAGCACCTCGAGAGTCATCCTAATTAACATTGTCGCGTTTTTATGAGAGGGCTTTTGTGTTTATCCCAACAAGGGATAGAATATTTTCATAAAACCCGGACATGAATGTCTACTTTTCGTTTACTTGACAGATTCCCTTGCGAACAAACGATATGGCGTGATAGCTCATGAAAAATTCATTGCAACTGCTCACTGGTCAAGATTTATTAGTACGATGAAAATGAAAAGCATTAAGAACGGTGGCGGTATCATCCGTAAAGGACGCCCGAAAATAATAAGAGAATATAATTAAGCATGACATTTAATTATTCTGTAATTCGCCTCTATTTGCTTACTTCTCTCATTATTTATTTATCAATTTTTTTTATATATTTTTTCTCACTTATTACCTTGTTGTTGTTGTTTCATACGTATTAACTCAACTGACACGGCAGCGGCATATACACACAGCACACACACATCATAAATGCTGATTTTTGTTGTTGTTATACAAACATACGAATAAAAAAGTAAATTCTGTTCTTTGAGAGCGCGCGAAGTTGAATCCGTGTGTGTTTTGAACGAGTAAGTACATATTTTATTATTAAATTATATAGGCACAATTCTGTTTTTTTTTTGAAAAAGTCAAAAAAAATGTTTCATTCTGACACGTGTGTGTGTATGCAAAAAGTGTGAAAAGAATAAGAAGTACGAGAAGGCGAGAGAGCGTTAGAAAAAAATGTACACAAAAGAATCATTTCTTGCTTACTTGTTGCTTATGTATCACCTTTGATAAGAGTCATAAATGGAGGAAGTTGCTGAAGTAGAGACTTGTATTTAAAAAAAATCAATCTTGCACATGAGATTTCTGAATAAAATGTTTGAAAAATATATTTCGATAATATTGATAACGCGACGCTTATTTTTTCTATATTTATACACATATGCACGTTATCAAGACAACGAAAATTTGATATGGATGCCGCCAGTCAAGCAATGATTCTAGCGAAGAAAAAAAATTACGTATTTTAATAGCGTCACTTTTATTTTCATTAGATTCAAGCACTCTTGCTTGCCTCTCACAATGTCCTCAATATTTTTGAAGCAGAGAAGTAAGCACAGAGAAGAAAATAGAGAAGATTTCCATTTCCAATTGGAATTTTTAAAATTTGTGTGTATATAAAATGAAAATTTTCACTGCTCTGTTGCTGCTGCTGCTGCGCTGAGCTTTTTTGCAATAATTTTCAAGTGTGTATTGGTGAATAATTTTTGATTAAGCGTGAAAATTGGCTTTGACCGCCATACACAATTTACTCTTTGCCTTTCGTTTCCTTTAATTTGCCCCTTTTTACTCAATTGTTAATTTTTTTCATTTTCAGCATTTTCAAAATGCTACAACGCAAATTCTCGAATCTCAGATGGGAATTATAAAATTTTTTCATCTCTTTTCTTTTCGAATTTTTTTTCGCGTATGTACAATGTATATTTCTGGATTAGAAAAAAAATATTTTCGTTTTTTTTTTTCTCTTTTCGAGGTATAGAGAGAAAAAGGGAAAAAAGAGTTCTCAATTTTCAAACGTACAGAATATGCACTTTAATATAGGAATATGTTCTAATATACCTTTGCTGACACTTCAGACACTTCACGCATAATGCGCTCAAATTCAGCATTGCCTTCTGCTTCCTTCTGATTTAATAGCGCTATTTTTTCCGAAAATTTTCGAGGATTTGCCATTTTTTCCTCTCTTTTTCTCCCCTCACATATATGAAATAAAAATTTTTTCCAATGAAACTTTTTTCTTGTCACTTTTTGCACAATTAATTGTATTTGTTTCACTATTTTATACACATGAATCTATCTAATGGCTTTTAAAGTCTAACATGGAATAAAATTTTTACACAATTACTTCCGTCAACTTCTTTTTTTAAAATTAATTTTTACTTTTTTATAGCGATACTTCTGTTTTCTTGCGAGACTTCATTGAAAATAAAAAGTCTCCAAAATGAAAAGAAAAACTTATTGGAATTTTTGTTCGTGTGTTGGAAGTGAATGAACATTGTTGGGCATGTTCGCGGAAAAACTACATGATTCTTATTGGAAATTTCAAATTTAGCTTTTATTGAATTTTAGTTGTAAAATTCTTATTGATTCTTCATTTTGAGCTTAAATTCTTACCTGATGCTTTTTCAAGTTGAATTTCGTAAGAAATATTTGCACAATTTTCAAAACTTTGCATCAAAATTTAATTTAAAATAATAACACACGTCAGCGACACGTGCGATTGTAAGCAATAATCAGATGTTATATTCCAATTGTGTACAAAACAAAACCACTCTTTTCTTCTTCATTTTTATTAAAAATCCAATGATTTATTTCCACCGCCACTCGCGATGCTTGAACAACTCATTGAAATTTCAGATGAATCATTTTCTTGCAGTTCTGGTGGGAGATGTAACTTTTCAATTAAAAATCGATTTGATTTTAATTTAAAGGCAAGATCGAAGGCTTCTGGTTTATGAGATTGAAGTGCTGCTATACTATGCATTTTCTTGATATGAAGCAGTCCATGATATTGTTTAAAAACTGCATTTGTTTGCTTCTCAATATTGTTAAAAGACTCTAAATTTATGTTGCAGTCTACAAGTCTTCTTATTTTGAAAATTAATTGCTCATCGATAAGATTGATTAAGTGAAGTGGCATTGTCAAGTAGCAAACAACATTGTTATATCTCGTTATTGATTTAAGTTGTGTGAGAAAGGTGATGAGATCTGAACTAAATGATTCACCAGTAAACCATAGAGGAGAGCCAATTGAGCTTATACAGACTCTTAAAAGCTCAGGCTTTTGAGCTAGAGTACTTTGAAGATCTCTTATGATGCTATCAAAGACATTTTCTCCTCTTTGTTGCTGCTCGTTGAATGAATAATAATTGATTTTTTCATATCTTTCAATTACGTCCTTCTCATACTTTTTAGTTAAGTCATATGTTACAGAATTCTGACTACTACCTCGCTGCACTGAATCAATTTTTGGAAGATCTTGATAACGAAATGCAATTCTCAAATCATTGCTTATTGTTTCTTCTGTTTTTGTGTCTTTTTGATATTCATTTGGCATTGGAATTTCTTTCATCTGTAAATAGTGTTTTAAATTGTTTTTAATTAATATAAATCGATTAATGTATTTAAATGACTTACGATTTTTTTAGGATCATTGTCAAGAGACGCAAAATAAATGTGATGATTATGATGAAAACTATCAGCCAAGAATAATTTTGTGAGAATATCAGAATACTTTCCATATTTATCTTCACCTAATAAGATTAAAATTTAATATTAAAGAGTTAATTCTAAATTGAACTACTTACCAATTAATGTGATAGAATTCAATTCTAATCCACCGCCAAGAATGAAATTAAATGATTCACTGCCTGTTGATACAATTTGCCAATTTCTTATTGATGTTTTAACACCGGCTATTTCAACGTTGTTTTCTTTCTTTATTTTTACAAAACTTGACATTATTGTTTTATTTTATGATTTGAAAGTGGCTAAAACTTTATCGACTTGTAATTTTTGTGCAAATATTAAAAAATATTTTTTAATTGTGAAAGCATGCGAAATATTTTGTAAACAAATTGACAGCACAATTTTTCACAGCCTGTGAGTTATTTTTGAATTTAACCGTTATAAACAGATCATATCTTTACAAAATCAGCCTTAACTTACTCTTCTTTTAAGCTTTTACCGAATTTTTTTGGCATATTTTTTGAACATTTAGATAAATTACCGATTATATTTTATTAAAAACAACAAATATTCATATTAAAATTGTTTTTGATGAAGAATTTAAATAAAGTAATACTTGAAGTTAAGTCAAAAGGTTAAGAACTATTCTCATGACAATTCAAAATGCATCAGTAAAAACTCAATTCAGAAAAGAATAATAAAATCATAGACAACACAGTCAAGACAAGGTCAAAAAGATTATAAAAGTGAAAAAGTTTCTGACCTTTACTTACAAAAATTTTTCACAGATCGTTTAATCTCATAAACTGTTATGCATTTTGCCTACCACCCTTTCTATTCTATATCCCCACTCAAATATCAATATTTTCGAAAATGCTCCGTCGTGGTGGGGGTAAGAAAAAATTCAACGAATTGATGAAGAGTGAATTTACGAGTATGCGCGCGGCTGTGACGCTTTCGAAGAAGAAGAATTTTCTAAATTCTGTATAACAATGTTCCTTTAGTACCTCATGATATCATGAACGATAAGGATGTATTTTTACATTTATTCATTTGTTAACAGCTCTTTTTACGTAAATTTCTCACTCATAAAATTTGAATGAAAATGAACAAGAAGCAAAAGAATCACTTCAACATGAGAGCACTCGAGTGAAGTGGATCCACTTCAGAGCAAGTTAAAAGAGAGAGGAAGAGGAAAAAACTTTACAGAATTTGTCAGTTGTAGTAGCTTCATGTATGCAATTTTCTCTAATTGTTTATCACTACACAAAGACACTACAACGAATATATGTAGCGACCGACAGGAGAAATTGAATGAAAGAGAAGGAAAAACTTTGTAGAAAAGCATTACATAAAACTTTTCCATATCTATTTTGATTGCACAAACCATCTGCTTTGCTACTTAGTAGATTTTTTTGAGAATGAGAAATCAAATCAACTCAAATGATGAAAGATGAAAAACTTTCCTGACTAAAAATTTCAATTTGAAATAAATAAGCAAAAAAGAAAGGTCAAAAGAGAGATAGCATAACTAAACAACGAAACTTTAATTGTTTGTCTTGAAAATTTTAAGTATGTGCAGCTTTAATGAAGAGCTTCATTCATATTTGTTCTCTTTTCTCTTGATTTTTTGACACTTTTTTGCTACAGTCAGAGCAAGAAACGGAAGAAAGATATGACATTGTGTGCTAGTAGTGAACTATGCTGCCACTGTTTCAGCTTTTTGTTTATATTTACTCATGAACGTGACTTTTATGATGTTTTGTAACTTTTCTAACTCACCGAACAAAGAATTTTTTAATAAACATTTTTTGTGTGAGGATGCGCGGGATAAGAAGAACTTTTAAGGTTTTTTGCTGTTACTACTGCTTTAATTAAATTCTGTTTATGAGAATTATTTTGAGTATTTTGGAGAGCATAGGCTAGCATAAGATTTATTTATATTATTTTACATTTATACAATTATATTAATACATAAAAATGTGATTTTTTCATCTTTTATTCGGGCAAGTCCGTCTAGGGAGAAATTTACTGGCAAAACTTTTCTTTTTGTGCCTTTTTTCAAGCACAGTCGTATATGGTGACAAATTTAATTGCATAGTCTGAAAATTGTTTATGTTGTGTGCTGTTATACAGACGGTTTTTATTATTGTTGTGTGTAGAATATGTTTTATATACAATTTAAAAGCGAGATAGAGGGTGATGTGATGTTCACCATCATGACAGCAAGTTATTTAATACTCTCCCACTACTGCTATACTCTCTTTCTCCTTCCCATTATAATGTTGAATGCTTTTTGACATCAACTGCCTTTGCAGTAAGTGTCAGCGCTCTGTGTTAAATTATTTTCATTTTATTCTTTCTTTCTTTGCATTTTTAAAATATTGCTTGCCATAAAAAATTGCTTTGGAATTTTCATTTGCATTTATACTTTTTTCATTTAGATAATGATTATAAGTCTTTAAAATTAGACAAAGTTTTAGCAAAGAACATTTAGAGAAGAGAAAAATGATAATTTCTATGATAAAAATCTTAATTATTTAAAATGAAATAAACTGGATTGAATTTGCTAAAACAAGTCAATTTAGTTAAATATACTTATAGAAAATATACAAATACCAATGTATTGCTTTCTTAATATCTTCTAACTTGATTTTTTAAAATTTAAATGAAATTTTTGATAAATTTTTTTTTTGAATTTTTTACAATTTCAAAATTTCTTCTGTAAAGATATTTGTCCCTTTGCTTTTACATAGTGTGAAAAAGTATCAATATCGGATTTAATAACATTTAATTGATAAAATAAATTGAACTGTATTAATTTCAGAATCAATTTACAATTCACAATAAAAATACAATATTTCACAATCAATTAACCCTTTAGCACAATTATTAACATATTTCACCAAAAAATTCGTAGATTTAAAATCAATAAAATTAAAAATATATTCGCTGACAACCACAAGGCCACACGCAATCATAAACAAATCATCAGTCAGAGAGTTCAAATAAATAAATAAAATCCTCTTTCGTTCTTTACACAGTATCATTGAGTTGATTACAAAAAAATCTCATCGATGAAAGAGAGAAAGTTGAAAATGCGTGAAACGGTAGCAGAAAAAAAAATGTATTCATACGAGTGCATGCCAGCATAAAATTTTTAGCGGCAACATTCAACGATAAAAGTCTGCACATGTTTGCATTTAAAAAACATATACTGACGATTTCCATAGGAGCAGATTTGCATATTAGGAAGAATACAATACATGACAACAACACATGCATAATGGGAATGGGAAAATGGATTCATTGTAAATATGATATGAATAAATGCCATGACTTTTCATCAGCATAATGCAGCAGCATATAAAATATGTGTTAAGAGTGAGTGCATGCTCACATTTAATCATTTAATATCACTGATTCTTTTATTGATTAAAATTATTTGTGAGAGAAAAAAATTCTTTTAGCCACAATATAAACACAAACATGTATTCACGGATGATGCTTATCGATTTTGTCTATATATGAGTACATAAATCATGATACACTCAAATATAACATGCACACTGAATTTATCAAAGGGAGTACTTTTATGTTGATTTGCGATTGATTTCCGCTTTTTTATTTTCATACATGTATATGCTTTGCTTCATTTGAATTTTTCTTTTTTTTCTGTGCTTGAAATTGAAAAAAATTGGATTTTAGACACATCATTTGAGCTTCACTTTTTTTCGTGAATGAATGTCTATGAATTGAACTTGTAGAGAAGGGAAGAGTTGCAGGTGGATGAACTCATTAGATTTGAAAATTGAATGAATCATACATATGATTGAATAGAAAAATTAGGATGAAAAACTTAAGAATGGAATATAGATTATAAAGTTTTTTATTTAACGGTTTTGGCAATTTTGAATTTAGAAATAAAAATTTAAATAATTTTTTAAAAATTAATTTTTTATATTTTTGGTGAAATAATAATGAATTACCAGTTATTTTTAAAATATTAACAACTGTTAATTTTAAAATTGAAATTTTTAAAAATCGTTTTTAAAGCTTTTTTGGTAAATATAAAATTGACAATTATTCAAAGTGTCTAATCCTCACAAACTATTTCACATTTTTCATCATCTAACCAACTGTTTCTCTCTATAATTTCATTAGCAGGTATTCTAGCAAATAAAAAATTACTATCCAAAATTCAAAAAGGGTTCATTAGAATCAATTTCTATCAGTTTCAATAGAAAATTCCACTCTATAATAATTTTTATACACATCACATGAAAAGAGAAGTGAAATTAACATAAAAGAGCTTAAAACATTTTTTTCTCTTCTTTCATAAAAGCATTTCACTCTCGTCCCTTTTTATCTCAAATGAATTTTTGCCATAAAATAAATTTTCATGCTCACCAGCCAAGCCATTAAAATGTTATTTGTAATTAATTTTTTTCCAGCCCTTTTTTGCAAAACCACAACATACACTATATATACAATTTATTTAATATTATGGAAAATAGTCGGCTGATGTGAGTATTTTATAATTATCATACTCAAAAAAATTAAAAAAATAAAATTTTAAAAAATTCAATTTTTTTTCACCTGTCGCCTGTAACAACTCTGATAATAATTTAAATAGTTATGCTCTCTCTACTTATAATTACTTTGCGCTTAAATCAATTTTAATTGCTTTCCATTAACGAACAATTAAATTAAAATTCACATTTTCTCTCTCGACATCATAAAATGTGTAGATGTAAATTTTTCATTATTTCTGTTGTGCAGGTTATTGAAAAGTGAACTGATGATGATGATAAAAACGTTTTTTTTTCATTTTATTAACAGCATTTAAAGTTAATTGAATCAAATCATGAGTAAAATGCTTGTGGCTTTTTGACTTTTGCATTTAATTCATTTTTTGAAATATTGAAATATTAAAATATTTTCAATAATTCATTTATTTTGGGAAATTCAATAAAATTCCCACAAAAACCAAAAATAATTTTCATATACCTTATATTCCCACGTAAGTCTCAAGAAAAGTGCAAATCCATCAATCAAAATAATAAGAAACAGAAATGCCAGCGAACATGTCACAGCATGTCTTCCTTTTTCACCCTTCACTTCATTTATCGCATTATAGAGATTTATCGTCTTTTGTCAACGACGGCAAGGAAAATATTAAAATGAAAATGTGGGTTTGTTGGTAATAGTTATGTTAAATGTCAATTAATTGTCATCATTTAGGTAGCTGTGCGCTAATCGTTTATGTCGTGTTGCTTTATTTCTCTAACTTTGTTCTTTCTAATTCTTATTTGTTGTATTACATGTATACATTTGTAATTTTTTGCCATGTATGCTCTTTTTTAGCATATTTTTTCTTGTTCAGGAATAAGACGGAATAGTTTGCAATTTGTCTGTTGCAACAGTTTTTTTTAGAATTTTGATAGATAATGAATTTGATTTTTTGCAATATCTACCAATTTTTAATTTTAAGATCAAAATTCAATCTTAAGTTCAAAAATATAAGATCATTCAAGATCAAGTTTAAAAAAATATAAATTTTAAGATCAAAGTTAAGTTCAAAAATTAAATTTAAAACAACATCGAAAGAATGGAAGAATACAAAAAAAGGTAAAAATAGATTAATAAATTATTGTAAAATCGAAAATGCGCTTTCAAAGAATCATAAATAGTTGTATTTACTCGATGTCTTCTTTTCAGCCTCCCTTCTTCAAGAAAATTTATTGTTCTTTCACATTGCCTTGAGGCGAGAAAAAAAAGAAGTCAAAAAATCATTTTTCCTCTCGTTCTTACCCTCTTTATATGGGTATAGTATAATAGTGATGCTTAAATAAATAGAAGCACATAATTACACACACACTCTACAAAAATGATGATGATGATGTGTGTAGAGTCATCTCTCGAAATGAGAAGAAAAATGCTCGTATGAAAAGCAATTAATCTCATTTTCAGATGAATGGATGGAGAGAGTAGGAGAAGAAAAATGTCATCTTGAAAGGGAAGGAAAATTATATACATTTTGTTGTATAATAAGTATTTGCCGTCTCGGCTTCTTGACTAGAACTCATTAATTTATTGTCACATTGAGCGATAGTGTAGAGATATATGAGAAGCAGCATTTTTGACATACTTTTGGTGTCGTGTCACAATTTTACTCTTCTTTTCTTTTAGATATTCTTTAGGGTTTTCTTTAGAAAAATTTTTAATTATGTTTTGTGTGTGCTTAAAAGATAATTAAGTGTAAAAATACCGAGCATAGAGTTTTCAAATTCCAAAAATTCGATAAATAATCTAAAAAATTTTAAATAAAAACTAACTGAAAATCAAATTAAAGAAATCAGTTATTACGTGTCAAAAACTTAAATTATAAATATAACGGTCAAAAAAGATTTAAATTAAAAAACACCGTTAAAAATAAAGTTTTTTAAATATGATAAGAAAATGCTCTATAAACATTCATTCTAATACGTAAAAAAAAAAGGAATATAATTCACACACATATTCAATTCAAATTCAATGCCATTTATTTTACCAGTGAAAGAGAGTGAATTCTTTTACACAATTCAAATATCTTTCTTTACCATTTGATATTGAATGTGAAAAAGGAAAAAAAAAACATTTATAAAGAAAAGAAACATAAAAAGTAAAATATATCGCCTTTTTTCTTTTGATATATGAATACTTGAGAAATATTAGCTTTAGAAATTCATAAAGGCATTTACCTTTAGCTTCTTCTCATTGCCCTTTCTAAGTCTCACACATCATATTCACTTCACTTTCCCTTTACAAAGAGAAAAGAAAAAGATAAAATAAGTAGCAAAAGTCTAAAAAGTAATTTTTCATGCAGAAGCACAAGAAGATGAGCAAAAAAAGTTTTCATATTTGATGTATGTCGAATTTCATTCATTCAAAAACAAGAAGGGAAAGATTTTTCTTATGAATATTTTCCCTTGCATACGAGCAGAAAATTTCACATTCAAATCCCATAAAATGTAATTTTTCGTCTTCGGATGATGGTCATGTTTGAAAGTCATGTCAAGTAGCATTAAAGTTTTTATAGAATTTTATTGATAAGGAAAAAAGAAAAGTTTGATTCAATTATGATCAAAAATGCACATGTTTAAAAAGGAATTTTCCCTTCTAAGAAAAAAATTCCATTCAATTGGAATTTTGTAAGGACACAAGAAAAAAAATTGAGAAAATTTTTCTATAAAGAAGGATAATAAATTTTTAATTTTTAAATTATGTTACCGCACATATTTTATTTTTATAAACATATTTTCCATACATGTCGTAGCATGAAAGTAAGGCATTATGGGTGGAATGCGATTATTTTACATAAAAGATTGCACAACATAAAAATTAATTTTACATTAAAATGATCGTGCGAGTGTAATTTTTCACATCTTATGATGGTAATAATTTTCATTGTCTTCTTACTACGAAATTACAATTGGGAAAAAGTGTGCCTTTACACGGCAGATTAAGCTAAATTATTGATTGCCATTCTAGAAATTACAACATCAGAATGGTGAAATATATGTGAAGTTGTAAAGGGAAAATTTTCTCATGAATGAATCAGACGGTACATTAGGCATTAATAATCTGCTACTTTTATGTATTTTTCGATACTTTTTTTCTTAGAAATAAAATTTAGAACGCATTTTTTATTCAAAAAATAACTGCGATTTTAAATTTAGATTCTAAAATGCTGTTGAAAATAAAATTTTTAATTTCAGACAAAATGAATAACCTTACAATAACTTACCAAAAAGTGTCATAAAAACTGAAAAGCATTTATTAAGAAGAAGAATTGCCTCGTTTAATAGTCGCAAGCAAGGGGTATCAACTCTATCAAAAAAGTATCAAAAAATCAAAAATAAATCAAAAAAGTATCAAAAAATCAAAAAAAAATCAAAAATCTAACAAAAAAATCAAAAATCTATCAAAAAAAAAATCAAAAATAACAAGAGTTCTAACCCCTTGGTCGCAAGAATCAATTATGTAGCTCAAAATAGGTAAAGTATAAAATATGGTTGATTTATGGAGGGTAAAAATAAGAGACAATTTTCATGTAATTTTATTAACTTTCAAAATCAATAAGCATACGAAAGAATGAAGGAAGAAACTTTTTTATTACTTTATAAGATTGTTTCTCCTCTCATTTTATTATCACGCTATTTTTTATACACGTCAAATGACTCAAGTTTTTTTCTTACTCCTGTGTGACAAATTTCATATATAAACATTTATTATACAAAGTAGAAAAGTTTTTAAATAATATGAAAATGTAGAAACATGAAATAAAAGAGAGAAAATTTCTTTTCTTGTCTTGTACTTGCTGCTTGCTTAAGAAAAATATTTCTCATTTTGTCATTTTTCTTAAATAAGTTTATACGAACATATTTATTGTTCGGTAAGGAAAAGTTATAAAAATGAGCTTATTTTATGCTTATACAATTTGTTTATTGAAAGAAAAACATAACAAAAGAATTTTTATTTAGTGAAATTGAGAATGTTCGTTTTTAAGAATGCGATTAAGTTGTTGTTTGAAAGTTTTTTGAATATTTTTATTATTAGACTTTTAATCAATTTTATCACATTTAATTTCATAAATTTTTCATTTAATCTCACTTTATTATTAAATAATAAAAAATCGAAACTATAAAAATTGTAATATGATAATAATGCTTATTCAATACAGAAGGTTTTAATAAACAAGGTTTGATAATAGAAATTTTTAGGTTTAATATTTTTTACAACTCTATAAAATAAAATTGTAGAAGAAATTAAAAAATCATAGAATTTTTGGGAATGTGTTTGGATAATTCTACAAAAAAATTTTGAATGTTTTTAAATTTTTTATTACAAAATTTTGAGTTTATTACAAAATTTACTTTTCAATGTTTAGTGAAGCAGCTCATTGTTTATAATTAAACCATTTACTAATATTAATTAAGTTCACTATATAACAATTACAGAAAATTCGAATAAATAAAAAATGGCTCTTATAGTTGTAAATTTAGCTTTATAAAGACAATTCACAAATATTTTTTCTAGACACAATTTTTTTATCACAGTAAAATTTTGAAAATCATCCTTTTGATAAAGTTTTTCCTTTAATCAAGTCATTGTTAATAAATAATAATAATTTTTCCTTTCTTTAGATGCGTAAAAGTGAAGTTTATTGTTTCTTTATTTGATAATGAACAAGCATAATAAAGAAGTCAAGTGTTGGTTGAATGTAATAAGAAAAGTACGAAAAATTTGTTTTATTAAATATTCTCGACTAACATCCTCTCTAATATATGCTTTCTTATACGCCCTACCATGCTTCATTGCAATCATCTCAACATTAAATACAAATAATAACGGTTAGAATGAAGAAAAAGAGAGGCGAAAATTGCTTCACTGCTGTTGTAAGTGTCGAATGAAAATATGATAACACTTTGTTCACACATCTTCTTCTTTTTGCTGCTGTTGATGCCATAAGAAGAAAAAAAGAAAGTAATAATAAGAAAAAGTAAAGCAGAAGGAGATGAAAATTATGTGCTTCGTGCAGTTCAAAATTATGCTTCTCGTATTACAATAACAGAATTGAATTGAATGAGTATGTGTTAAGTAGAGAGAGAGGGAGAAAATGAAATTTTTCAGCTTACTTGATAAAAAGTAAAAGTTGAAAGAATGAGTGAAGAGAGAATAGAAAATTTAATCAAGTCATGATATTGAAATTTTTTTTGAAATGAAAAGTTCTTATTTAGAATCTAAAACAGTTTAAAAATTTAAAGAGGAAAATTGAAGCATTTTATTTAGGGCTAAAAATTTTGTTTTTATCAGGGTTGTTAAGGTAAGCGAAGCTACTTACTATATGTTGTGCTTAAATAATTATTTTTACTCAAAATTTCAAATTCCAATTTATAGTTGACTATTCCGGAAGATATGCAACAGATAAAATGCAAAAAATAAAAACTAATAATAGTATAATTTTGAAAAATAAGCAAAAATCATAAAAATTCAATTCGTAAAAAACATTGAGAGTTTCTTTTATTTTATTAAATTAAACCATGAATTCATAAAAATGTTTTTATTAATTAGGTTATGCCAGAATTAAGAAAGTAACGATAGCTCCACTAGTCATAAAAAAATCTAAAAATAAAATTCTAGACTTCTGTATAAAAAATTATAATTTTTTTTGTTTTTTACTCTAGAATTATGTTTTAAATTTAACAAAAAAAATTCCTAAAATTTTAATATATAATTCTAGATTTTAAAAAAAATTTTAGAGTAAAAAAATGTTTTATTTTAAATTTAAGAATTGAATTCTAGAATAAAAAATAAAAAAATCTTTAGGTTCTAAAATTTTATTTTAAAATTTATTTTAATTTTGGTCAAATAAAAATAATTTTCAATGCACTAAAAGTGCATGAAACATTTTAAACAGAATTAATAGAGTCGTCTTTATAAAAAATCTTTTATTGCAGCAAACTCAAAACGCCCAGATCAGTATTATTAGCTGTTACAGAACTAATAGAATCGTCTTTGAAAGAAATATTCAATTGCAATAAGGCTTTGTGTTTCATTTATATAACCAAAATGGAAATATAATTATCAAAACTTGAGTTTTGTAACTGTTAATGATCCCTAATCGTTTTAGGCTTTCAGATTTGCATTTCAATAGTGATCTAGAATTAAAAATTTTGTACACTTTTGAAAAAAGTGATGATTTCACGTATTCTTATGATTCATACACCAATCGATAGGGAATAAATTTCGCTATAATGAATATTGACAAAAGGATTTAGTTGCTTAATTATAGAGAAATTTTGTCTCAAAGTCGGACATTTTTTGTGTACAATTTTCATTATGAAATTTAAATTCGTAATTTCCATAAAAACAATCAGTGGTAGCTTTCTAACTAAGTTTCCTCGAAATAAATCGATAGCACAAATTAAACATAACAAACAGGAAGCTTTAGCTGTTATAGTTTTCGGGATCTCAAAAAACGGGACACAACCGTAAGCCGAACAAAGTGAAATTATAAGCTGCATTGTTGTTCCAAAAATGCGCTAAAAATGATTAGCAAGAACCGGAATTGTAATATCTTTATTATGTTTTTAAAATTTAAAAAAAATATATTAATAAATTTCAAAGAAATTTCGCTCCTTCTTGACTTAGTAGCTGCTGGACAGTTCTTGCGAAGTATATATTTTAATTTTTATAGAATGTATTAAGAAATTTTGAATTTTAGTTTTTGAGGTAAAAGTTTTAAAAAAATTTGTATTCTAGAGTAAAAATTTTAGAATGAAGTATATATCACTAGAATTTTTTAGAGTAATTCTAAAACCTAAAATTTTAGATTTTTTTATGAGTATATAAGAGCAGATAAAAGTTAAGTTGGCATTTTGCCAAACTTTGAGTCCGCCAATAGCTTAGTGGCAAGAGCATCTGACCGGAATTCAGACGCAGGTAACTCAGTAGAAACAGTCACTGATCTATACCAAGTGCGAGCAAAGCTTGTACGAGTCACTGATTAACACCAAGTGCGAGCGAAGCTTGTACGAGTCACCGATCTATACCAAGTGCGAGCGAAGCTTGTACGAGTCACCGATCTATACCAAGTGCGAGCAAAGCTTGTACGAGTCACTGATTTACATCAAGTGCGATCGAAGCTTGTACGAGTTACTGATTTACACCAAGCGCCGAAGTATTTTGAAAAGCTTTAGCTTTTATTGTTTACAATCAAAATGGCAATTTTCTGAAAACGCTCAATTAAAACATCAAAGTTAACAATTTTAAAAAGAAAAACACAATTTTTTTATTTTTTTTTATTCAATTTATTTTGCAGCTTTCAAAAAGTTATATAAAATTTTTGCTGTTCTTATATCTTGCTCTTCATTCTTGTTCGAATGCAAATTTCAAAAGTTTTTGACCAAAAAGCTTGCGTGTCTGCTTATTTTTTGAAAGATATAAGTGACGTATGGTATTCAAAAAGT